>CM024804.1:14159448-14589448 GCA_014281875.1 Nibea albiflora
GTGTGTGTGTGTGTGTGTGTGTGTGTGTGTGTGTGTCTGTCTCAGAGCGAGGGAGAGGTAGAGATAGAGAGGTTTGATGGTGTAACAGCTGCTAATTATTGCTGCTCTATATTTCACACAGTCTGTTTGATCTCCAGTCCTGTGGAGAGAGATAGGGATTCTCTGTCTCTGGTTCTCACACACACACACCTACACACACACAAGCTCAGGGGTCAGAAGGAGGAGAACGAAGAATTGTGCTCTAATTACTGGATCTCTGCAGGGGTTGACATATATTTCTAGCCAACACCTCAGGTCTGGTAGTGTACATTTTGTATCTTGTTTTTGTGTCTGTATTTATGTCCCCCCTTGCCACTTCCCTGCCTGTGCGCTGGGCTGTGTTCACTGATATCACGGAGGGCAAATCAATCCAATCTCTCAAAGCACTCTGGGTAGTCCAAGTCCATACACCATCTGGATGCCGCTCTGTTCTCTTCTGTGCTCTGCTCCCTGAGTGCCGGCCGCTGCAGTGATCAACTGTTTGGCAAGCAGCTTTAATATATCGGTGCCTTCACCAATCACCAGGCATAGATGCATAGCAACAGTTACTAACCACCATAACCTTTGGCAGGACATGCAAGAAAGAAGCCCATCAATGTTTCATTAATGATGCTGAAAGGTTTTTGTTTTAGCCAACATGTATGCACTTGCCTGAAGCAGGATTCTTAAATCTCAGTGGATTTTTTGGGGGGATTTGGACTCAGGGCACGCCCAGTACAGTACACCAAAGGTCAAACTGGACATTAAAATGAAATGTACTTCTTTGAACAAAATGATTTATATGT
Source organism: Nibea albiflora (assembly GCA_014281875.1). Lineage (NCBI taxonomy): Eukaryota > Metazoa > Chordata > Actinopteri > Sciaenidae > Nibea > Nibea albiflora. Next base: position 14,160,273 of record CM024804.1, read on the forward strand.
TTGACAATAAAAAGGACTGATAGCACGCCATTAAAACAAAATATGCTATTTTTTAGGGCAGTATCTAACTCTAAACACTTTCACGTGGATCCTTACTTTTATTCAGTAAATTGCTTCACTTGATAGATAAATGTATTAAATGTCACCATTACTTTTTCTCCTTTCGTCCCTCTAGGACGGTGTTTTTGCACCCTCAGCACCTTCAGCAAGGGGCAGTTCATCTCATCTCATTATGATTACCAGTGCAGGCTATAAGAAAATTCTGCTCCACAAAATAATCTTTTTATTTTTTCTTTATTTTTAAACGTTGTCCAATATTTACTGAGTGAAATACCGTTTCGGCCCCTCTGACATCTCAAACGTATTCCAATAAAACCTTTTAAGAGAAAATCCCTTTGCAGTTGACATGCTCACAATACATAGACATGCACTCCGGGACCAGGGGTCACAGGCAGACATTGCTTCGAGTAAAGGGGTCGTGAGCAAGAAAGGTTTGGAAGCACTGCTGCACGATCTTATAAAAGACTCTTACTGTAGGAAGTTTGCCCCTCGCTTTGAGATGCCGTGAACCACGCAGCATTATTATGATTATTATTTTTTGTATTTGAATGTGTTGTGCGATCAAAATGAATCAGACAGTATTAGAAAAGGCAATGACGCTCATTTATTTTCACCCAGGTTTTAATGCAACAGATCCGCATTCATCGCTGTCTCAACAACCGAATTTTTAAATGCTGTGTGGGAGAAAAAGAAAAAAAGATCTCATGTCACAGATGACTATGAAAGGTTTTTGAAGTCCTTGTATCACTGAAGCCATTGAGAGTGGAATAAGCATTGTACTACTGGTCAAGGTTAAAAACACCTTTTACTTTATTGTTCCCCATGATTCTAATATTATCACTCACTGTCAGAATATTTACACTATAGAGACAAAACGGGTCTTCACATGTGTCAGATATGGAAATTAGTTGTCCTACCGTGTATGTGTGTGTCAGTCCAGAGTGACCGCTATCTTAAACACACAAACACACAAATACAGTATACACCTTTACACAAGGTTAAATGACTATGTAACCCCGGCCACTGAAACGTTATTTATGTTTGGTGAAAGTCACACTCTAACTCAGATAACCTGTATGAAATGGAGATAAGGGGAAAGCATTATCGCTCTATTTTGCCCCTCTGTACCTGGCATGAAGGATACTTCAAAAGGCAGCTGCTCTGTCTATGGTTCAGAAGGAAAGGGAGAGGATGACACAAGCCCAGCTTGTCTTTGAATAGCAGGTGCACCTTTCCCTTTTATTCTGGGATTGAATGAGGAATGATGGAAAAAAAGCAAAGGATCAAAGTCTGTTTTTTTTTCCTCACTGTCTGCTACAACACAGCAGAGGCTAGATGAAGAAACACATTTTCATTTGAAAACAGTCAGTAGCTGGGCTGTTTGTGTGTATGCATGCGTGTGTTTGAGGGCATATGTGAGGAAGAGTTGAAGTTGAGGCTAGTTAAAAGCACTGACACTGTCCCCAATTCAGATAACAGCCGTTTATCCCCACCCCTCCCTCTCGGCCTCTCTCACTGTGTCGCCGCAGAAGATTAATAAATAATCTGGCCACTCTGTCAAGATCACAACGCCTTCTGTTGAAACCTCACTGGCCACGCTCTGTCCACGAAAGGCTGTGGGTTCAAGGGTTGAAGGGCTACTGGGGAGAGCGGAGCGAGTGGGGTTGCGTGAAAAGCCGGTGACTGATGGAGGAGGGGGATAGGATGATGGGACAACAGGATGGAGGGAAACAGGGAGGATATGGAGAATGGGGAGAGGTGAAGGTGATGAGGGAGGGATGGGTGGAGAGGGGGCAGAGCGTGAGGGAGCTGAGCTGGGTGTGGATGAATGGCGGAAGAGGACGATGAGGTGGAAGAGGCCGAGGATGACGGGGGCATGGAGAGGGCTGTGTGTTGTAAAATGATGTGATGGAGGCTGGAGAGGGGGGGTGATGGTGGAAGAGGGGGGAGGTTTGGGACTCCCAGAGCCATGGGCTGAGTAAAGTTCTCTTGTGGAAGTGGGAGGTTGACCTGGAGGGAGTGCTGTGCTTGTGTTTGCATCATGTCTGAGTGAACGGACTGGTTTTGAGGCTGCGAAGGGTTGTGCAAGGGTGCAGGTGTGTATTGTTCCTCTGATGTCCCACAGTTGTCTGTCTGTACTGCGTGTGTGTAGTTTGTCTCCGCGTGTGCATCTGTGTTCTCTTGTGTCTGCTCCAGGACTTTCTGCATGTGCTCTCTCGCCTGCTCTTGCAGGAGGCGATATTTGTCCATCTCCTCAGCAGTAAAGCTGATCGGTGGAGCTGTCTGTCCACCTGTCTGTTTGTCATCAGTCCTAATCTGTGACGGGCAGAGATTTGGCGGGCTGCTGGTGTTTGACTCAGTCATGTCCAGAGAACATTTTTGACTGCCGGCGACTGCTCCCGGATCCCCTCCACTGCCCTTAGCTTCCTCCTCCTCCTCTCCCTCCTTCTCCTGACTCTTCTCCAGTAGGTCTTTTTTCCTCCTAGCCCTTTTCTGGATTGCAGGTAGCTTCCCTATGAGTGGGAGAAGCAACATCCTGGCGGATTTCTGTGGCCCAGATTTACTGGGCGATGGTCCTGGAGTTGCTCTTGACTGGTTCGTTGTGACAGAAGCAGAGGGCCCGTGGCCAAGGTCAGACTGTGAATCGGGCTTCTTGAGTTTAGAAGAACTTGTGTCACAATGCGTGTTGAGGCCTTGGATCGTGGGAGCTAAAGAGGATCGATGGGGCGAAGAAGGAGAGGACGAGCAGGAGGTAAGGCCGGATGGAGGGGACGTTGGGCTGCTCTGCTTCTTTGCCTCCTGAGGGGCCTCGGCTGACAGTCCTGGAGCTCCTGAGGATGTCCTGGAGGAGCTAACTGTCAATCCATCCATTATGACTCCTGAGCAGGTACTGCTCCTGCTCCATTCCCAGCTGAGCTCAGACATGCTGGTGCTGCTGCAGGGGCTGCAGGAGCGCGGACTATAGCACCTGCTGCCTCGTGTGTTGATTGCACTCTGGGGGCTGTACGTCTGCCTACTTGTCCACCACTCGGGGCTGGAGAAGTGTCTCGAGCTCGAGTGTCTGCTGCCTGTATACTTCCACACATAGCCTGGGCTGTCTCTGCTGTCCGCCCCTGTCCTGGAGCCTGACGTGGATCTATGTGTCCCCCTTTCTTCCCAGCTGTCGCTGCTGCCCCACGTCCATCTGTCCACGCTGCACCTGTCCCAATCTACGTCTTCTGTGCTAAGGTGTCTGCTTCTCCTGCCCCAGCTGTTAGGGCTGGGGCTAAATCTTGCCAACCGATCCCACTCCACTGCTCTGTTTCTGGATCTCCACCCAGACCTTGACCTGCCCTCCTCACTGCCTCCAGGACAGCTTCCTCTCATCCACTCCCACTGCTCTGTGTCGGAAATCAAGCCCCTGTCTCTGCAACCTGCACGCCCTCCCATTTTCCTGCCCCTCTCTGTCTCCTCCCAGACTTCACAATGCCTCAGACTCTTCCTCTTACTATGAATGAATTTCCTGTCCCTGTGGAGGACTTTTCTCTTTCTCGCCGGGCTGCAACCACAGCTGTTGTCAGGGTAACAGCAGTCAATGAAACTCCTGGGGTTGCTATGGTGACCTCTTTCCCAAAACAGCTTCGAGTTGCATCCTGGTGAGAAGGAGTGTAAGGAGAAGTGAGACCGCCAGGGAAAAGTCACTGCATCTTCGTCTCGCTCGTCCCCCCCCTTGGTGTCTCTGTCTGCTGTGTGTCTGGTGAGCTGGGAGTAGGCACTGCAGTGCTCTGCCTGCTCTCTGTCTGGCTGTGACTGGGATTCAGTACTGTGGCTCCTGTGAGGCCTCCTCTTCCTGACAGAGATAGATACTGGCTCGGCCTCACATCTCCCCAGGAGACAGCTGCTCCCTGCTCTGTGCACCCTCCTCCTCTTCATCCTTGTCTCCCCCGTCTTCTCTTGCCTCCTTTTCTTCCCCAAGCTCCCTCCAGCTTCTCCTCTCCTCTCTTTGCCAGTGGAGACTGTAGAGACAACACTCCTCACTTTGCACCTTGCTGATTGCCGCTTCTTTGAAGCTTTTTCCTTCGCGCCCCTTTTCCTCTTCCCCAGCCTGTGTGTCTTTGTGCTGGCTTTCCTCTTTTTGCGTGACACTTCTGAGACACCCACATACGGCTGCGGAGCGCTGGCACACTTGCACATTGTCTCGCTCCTACACTCACACCTGGACGGGCTGATGCATATCCCATGTGTGCCAGGCTGTATGACAGACTCTGATTTACAGCTCAGGGATGTGATGGCTCTCTCCCTGATCCCTCTCACACCCCCTAATCTGCCTCCCAGAGGATTCTGGGAGTTTGTGTCAGAGCTGTCACTATGAGCGGGGTCAAACGGATGGGAGGCAGCCCTCACACAATTCTCAATACTTGGTGTGCATCCTCCTCTTTCTGGTCTTGTTTCAGATGATGAAAGGTTTTTGTTCTTTAGGAACAGGTGTTCTTCTGTCTCAACATCGAAATGTTGTTCTGCCTTGAAATTCTCCTCAGCTTTTTCCTGTCTCCGTGCTCTTAGCTCTTGTCTCGTCTGTCTTTGTACACAAGAATGAGCGTCTGGTGTAAGAATAGCTAGCACACGTGGCTTTGATTCATGTGAGGGTGCACGCAGCTGATTTTGTTGTGACTCTTGCAGAGCCTCTGCGAGTTGTTCTGGCCGTTGGGGGCTCGAGCAGAGTGGGTTGCAGCTGTAGCAGATGTGTGGTTGAGACTTGGTGAACTTAAGCAAACTGACAGGCCATCTAAGGCAGGTGGAGCCATCTTTCCCCAGCACACACATATTCCGAGTCTCCTCCCTGCCCCCCTCCGTTTCTTGCTTTCTCTCCGTATCACTGTCTGTGTGTTCAGTGTCCATGTGCGACCCTGCTAGTCCTGTGCCCCATATGGTCACCTCGGTCTGTGAAACGTGGTTCAGATTATCAGGCGGCGCTGTGGAAATCGGAGAGTGTTCTTTCATTGTGCCTCTTTTTTCAATCTCCTCCTCTTCTCCGGCGGCCTCTCTGGGGATTGGCACAACGTTGCTCGGTCCAACAATGTCAGAGCTGGAGCTGGACTTGAGCTTTTCGCTTTCATTGTGTTTCCTCTCCTCTACTTCCCCAATTTCCCTGTCAATATCTTCCATTATTCCCTTTATCCTTTCTTTGATTTGTTCCCTTTTCTCTCTCTCCTCTTCTTCCAGGTCTGAGAAGACAGAGGCAGAAGGCTCAAGCCTGGGCCCCCTGCGTGAGAAGCAGAAGGACACCCCAAGTCTGCCTCCAGCTCTACCCCGCCCAGGGAGAGGCTGCTGTGGATACAAGCCCAGGCAAGACTGGGTGTTCGCTGCAGGAGGGCCTGTATTGGATGCCGGATGTGTGATTAGTGGAGACTTTGTCAAAGTAGTGGCCAACTGTATTTGGGAAGGAGATTGGTATGGATCTTCTGGTAGGTGGTTGACAGGAGTTGTCCTGGACTGTGTAGGAGGGGGTCTCCGGGTGTTTGATTCAGGTTTGTCCTCAGGGCTGTGGTCTCTTTGGTCCATGTCTCCTCTATCTTGCTGCTGACTCACAGCCCTGACTGCACTTCTTAGTCCATATGTCCTTCCTGGGACTCTGCAACAAAAGGTAATAGAAACATTCTTAATTTTATTTTTATTTGTTTAAGCTTCCCTTAAACATTGCTTATTTTGATTAAAGCTATAAGTAAATCTATGAATATTGAAATTTGTATATGAATCTAAAAGCAACACAAATGCCATTATCAAAAGAAAGAAAGAAAGAAAGAAATAAATAAAGAAAGAACAAAATAAAGAAAGCAGACGTATGAAATTGGTAGTCATAGTAATGCTCTTCACATATCATCGCCTGATTATAGAAAAACACATTTAATTGCACAGGGAATAGGTGCAATCAAGTTGATTACGTGATGTATTGTTTGATTGCGTTAGGTGTCTGAACCCTGAGGGAAGTTTCACCTTCCAACTTTCTTCTATCTTTAACTCCCTTTTTTCTTCTTTAAATACATTTTTTTCCTACCACTTTATTTGCTGCCATACATTTTCCGATTCACCTTCTCCTACAAATCTTCTCTCAGCGTGTCAGCAAGAGTGCGGCTGCATGTTATATTTACTTCACCTGTGGCCTATCTAGGACAAGTGAGTGCTCTCACATCTGTGGATGCATCCATCACATCTAAAAAATGTTGACTGGATGTGACGCACTCTAACCCCTCTGGACTCTCTGCCCCTGGTCTCATTACACGCAGACACACCGCCCATAGGCGCACACAGATACACACTCCTCCCACTCACTGCTGAGTATCCTGTTGCAGCTGTGCGAGCTGGTGGAGGCGTCTGAGAGCCTTCTCCTGTTTGCGCTGGTCCTTCCATGATTTTGAAGCCACATTGCGAGCAAACTCCCTGTGCTTGAGTTCCTTCAGCCTCTGTGGGAAATAAAAATTAAGGGGTAGGCGGGGGGGGGCAGAAAAAAAATATGTGGAGGGAAGGGAGTAGCGAGGAATGCACAAGAGTGGGATAGAGTGAGAGGATAGAAGAGAGAGTGGGAGATTAGTTTTAGGAAGCTCTCTGCAGGCAGCTGTCTTTCAAACCATACACATCAGTCAGCAGCGTTTGCAGATGTTCCCCTCCAAAGCTCATGTCCAATTAACTCCATTCAGCCTGGAAGAAAGCATCTTCCCTCCAACACACAGCTTGAGAGCAAACACAACCCAAATGGTGAATAGTAGATTATAGACACAGTTGAGATGAGTGACACGAGCGATTTAATCATAACCAGTGAAATTTCTAAAATGTTCGACCCTTTGTCAGTCACTGCAGCTTAGTTTGGAAAAAAACTTCTGATCCAATGACATCTGCTTTTGAGCTGGAGAATACCGAAAACATTGATTTTCTGATGATGAAATGACACGTCGCCGTAAAAAAAAAAAAACACAAAGGCACGGCCACTTATCATGGGCAAAATAACCATGTGGAACCTTGTGAAGGCCACCGATTTTCAAGTTAGAAAAATGCGAGACAATTGTGTGCGCTCGGTGTACGTGTGTTTGTGCGCACACGCACCCCGTAGTGATAGTGATTTAGTTCTGAGCAAACTGGTGGGTCTTCACCTGCGTCATTGTGCCGAAAAAAACAAGATTACCTCTGTTTTATGGGTGCGTGCGTGTTTTGCGTGAGTTTGCATACGTGTATTGTGTGGAAATATGTGTCTATAGCCATAAGTGCACCAGTTCTCTCAGGAAAACAATGATTCGTGCCTTTCTCTCCGCTTTCCTTTTTTTTGACACACTTTAATCCCTCCTTTATTCATACTTGGAAGGTGTGTGTGCGTCTGTGTTTTGTTGTACGTGTGTGTTTTTCTCTCAGCGTGTCTGAAGGCTAAGGATGGACTAAAGGTTTTGGGAATAGCTGCAGTATCACGTGCCGCTATCCCACCTATCCCGTCTTCTTCTCTTCCCAGTATATTTTAGTCACCTCACTATGCAATCTACCCATAGCTTATAAATTCGGGATTTGTTGTTTATCTTATATATTTGTGAACTTGTCCCGTAGTATAAACTGCCACAGGATTACACCGCTCTCACTTTTAGATTACGTTACACTATTATCCACCCATACTGTATGCATCACACACACGCACACACTGCACACATCAGATTAGCCCCTTAGACATTAGATTTATTTATACACTCACTCTCTTTCACACCCAGATCTTATGCTGGAGCTGACAGTCGTCAGGTTAATCTCTGCTGAGTCTTACACAATCGGGTGTCTTTTTACATTATCGCTCAATGCTTAACATCCCACTGTCAGCTCACTGAAGCCAGCATTAAGTATCTGCCAGCAGAGCAGCTGCCTCGTGGGTTTGTATCCTTTAAACATACATGTCTTACAGTCTAGGTGCTTGTGCATGCGTGTGATCATACGTGTGTGTGTGTGTGTGTGTGTGTGTGTGTGTGTGTGTATTTATCAGTGTGTGGTAAGGAGCTTTCAAGGCCTTTGATGCCAAACTCAATCTATGGGAAATATTAATCATGTTCAAGCAGAGATGCATACATAATGAACTACTGTGGACAGAGCCAGGAAGTAGGAGGAAGAAAAGATCAGAGTCGTTGTGCTGTAGCTGTCCATGGCAATGACTGTGAAAAAGAGAGAGAAAGAGCCGTGTACAATAGATGGAATATATGAAGATGAATTCTTCCTCCTTCCTTCTGTATTTGCACTCTGCCGGGTTATTGTTCTCTCTTAAAAACAGGTCCCACTGCAGGAAAACCTGTAGCTATATTTAGAGCCAAACAAAAATATTGCACGCAGAGCCATTTTTACTGAGCACACGGGGTGGAGATATTTCCGTTTTCCCACATTAAAGTGGATACTTTTGTCTTCAAAGATGATGTCATGTCCCCAACAGCGGGAAGCAATATTACTCCTTGCTCTCCAACATGCCAGTCTAGCTATGTGCTGTGAAGCTCAGTCCGTCTGTCAAAGCTTCGATCAATATTCCTTTAGATGTGCTAAGGAGTGCTCAGGATGAGGCAACTATGGGTGAGTCAGAGTTGATTCATATCCATTGCAGCCTTAGAATAAGAGCTGATGTATTCTTAGGTAGCATGTGAGAGGCCATACTAATGGGCTGATTGCTCTTTTATTTAAAAAAAGGGAGTGTAATTCTGTTGTAATGAGCAATTTCTGTAATCAGCGTTAAATGCTGATAAAGCGTTGTATTCAGACATGTTTATCCCTGAATCGATGACAAGCAAAGGAGACAGAGCAAACGCAATCAGCTTCCATTCTCCAACGCCAATACTCCTGCAGGGAAGCTGTCTTCAGCTAGAATTTCATCTGTTGTCTCCTCGGTAGGCAGTGCAGAGCGTGCACGGCTGTGCGTGCGTGTGTCTGTGTGTGCGTGTGTGCGTGTGTGCGTGTGTGCGTGTGCGTGTTCGTACCGTGCTAGTGGCTACTGTCAGCTCAGTGCCTCATGCAGCTCATTTCATGTGCCTGCCGCTGGCTAAAACAAAGCATTAACATTGGCCTGCAGTTGCCTCCATTCATTTTCAAAGAACAATGACAGTAAAGGAACAGTCTCATTTAATGTTTATTTCATGTTGCACCGTGTGGGCGTTTAGAAGTGGGAAGCGGCTTGGCTCGGTTCATAGACTGCCTGTGTTTGAGGACGAATGTGTGCCCGGGTAAGTGCACAACTGTATGTTTTTGTATGTGAGTGTATGTCTTGCCATGACAAAGGGTAGCTTTAGGAGAATGTACTATCAGCTGAACCTTTAGCCTGCTAGTCAAGACTGGAGGTTGTGTATGTAAACGGTTGTAAAAAGCAGCACGCAGGAGAAAACCTGCTGCCGGGCCTTTTCCTAATGGTCCATTGGCCTTGTCAGAATCATACTTGAGCTGTGACTAATAGCTCCATGTTTTATTTGGCACAGAGTACTTATTTTTTCATGTGAGCTGAATTGGAGAATCTATCTATCAAAAAGCGTGATTTCATATTTATTTATTTGATAGAACAGCGGTTATTCTCCGTATTTTATGACCTTCATCAAATGTAGCTTTCAAAGATTCAAAGGAGCGGGTTATGACTTGACAGCTTTTCTACATATTGGGTTGTCAGAAAATAGAACGTGTTTGACAGCAGCTGTACCTTTCTATTTGATTTGTGATACACTGGAGCCTCATTTTTATACAGTTTGTGTACTTCCTTTTAGCCGCTGTAACTTGAGTTTTAATTTCATTTATACACTACTTTAAACACAGGTTATCGCATCCAAGTGCTCCACAATGGCCGTCTACACATGCAAGCTTACAGGCATATGTGCGAAACAGATGTTGCGGAAATGAAACAAGATTCGAATCTGAACAAAATCTCTCATCTCGTTACATTTCACTGCGTGGGATCAATGAAATCTCATCTTATTTAAGATCAGCCTCTTAAAAAGGATATGTAAAGTAAATGTTTTATGTGTGTGTGTATATATACTGTACTGTTTGTGTGTGTATCTGCCTCGAGTTAACGCGTTCCACGCCGTGTGTGTTCTTGTAAGACGATGCGGTTGTCACACTCCCACTGTTACCTGCTGAGAAACCGTATCCAATGGCAAGATTGACATGGGAATGCAAAGAAGCTTTCCATCAACGCACACGCGCACACACAATACTAACACACCCAAATTCTACGACAAGAGATCATATAAAACGTCTGCTTGTGTGTCTGTTTATAGTATGTGTGTGTAGCCGCAGCGCAGGTGCGTCCCATGTACCTGTTTGTGTGCGTGGTCGTAAGAATTGATGTGGTTGTCAAACTCCTGGTGTCTGAGGTACTGCTTGTGACACAGCTCACAGTAGAAAAGAGACTTCAGATCCTCCACTGAGCATCCCAAAGCCCTCTCTGCACGCTCCTGGAGAAAAAGAGAAACGAAGAAGAGAACGAGTGAGCGCGTTGGTGGGATTCGGGGGGGGGAAGTGTGAGAGTTGAAATAGAGGCATAAACAGACAGAGACATAAAGGGTTAGAGGGGCAGAGTTAAAGAGAAAGAGCAGTCTGGAGAGGGGGTTGAAAGAATGGCAGATTGTTAGCCATTTAGAGCAAATCTGCATCCCAGAGACATCAGCAGTAATAGCCTCTACATGTGCTCCGCATAAAACTGTTAAACGGCTTCCCATTAAAGTACGCTGCCTTTGCTGCTGCTGCTGCTGCTGGAGGTTGGACAAAGGCACTGAAGCCGTGTGCTCATGGCAGCTTGAGCCTGGGGACACATTTAATACAGCCACTATAATAAAACCTGCGTATGTACTGTAATGGCAAATAGTCTGACTGCAGAGAAAGCGGCAATTGTAGCCGACAGACAGAAAAACTGAGCATCTGAAAAGCACAACTTAGACCTTTGCACACTGGCAAAATGGCACATGTGAAGAAGAGAAAGTTCCAGACAAATACACACACACACACACACACACACACACACACACACACACGTACGTACGTAAATAGCGCGTAAATAGCACGTGAGCAGACAGATACACAAGCACTGCGCAAATGGCACATGGACCTCAGGGGATAAATCGCTTGTCTGCATGCTCACATCAGCCAGAGGGCTTCTTTTTTTTTGTTCAGTCCGAGGACATGCACAAAGTTGTGTACAATAAATGTGTGTGCTCGCTTGTGTATATGCGTGTGTGTTCAGGGGTGTGTGTGCATTCATGCCATGCTCTGCTTCAGAATGTAATTTCCCTCAGGCTGGGGGCTGCCAATAAACACTATTGAATTCTGTTCTACACTGACATGATGGGAATTTAATTTGAGGTTGTCACTTCTTTCTATTTCTCTCCTCCTATGCTTCTTTCTTTCACTCTGTCCATCTCCTGGCTCTTTCACTCTCCCTCTCTTTCCAAGCTCTCTTGCAGTCCCAGCCCTTTGTTTCTCCTCTTCCAACTCACTTTTTTTTTTGCCTCCTTTCCTTTATCTCCCCTTTTATCCCATTTATTTGCCTTTTTCTCTGTCTGTCTGGCATGCTCCTTTTCTGTTTGGTGAGCCCCGGGTCATGCAGTGACAGAGTCTATTGGCCCCAATTTGCTTCAGTAATATGCCTGCGCACGGGAACGGAGGTGAGAGGAAAAGAGAGGGAGGATAGGGATGCAGGCAAAAGGAGAAATGACCCCTGTGTGCCCTCCCAGTCACACACACACACACACACACAGACAAACAGAAAAAAAACTGCATTATTATTACCACAGAGTCTAACAATCCCTGCTGTACATACCATCAGTTGACACACATAAATGCTATACCCAGTAAATTTTTCACTACACACACACACACACACACACACACACACACACACACACACTAGGAGGAAGAACTGTCCTTCCTCTAGCCCATTCAATTTGGCTTGGAGTCAGAATGGGTGTTGAAGTTGGGAGGCTGAAGGAACGACTAGGCTATACTCCAATACTGAAATCAACAGAAAGGTAACTAATATACATTGATCCTGTGTTGCTGTGTGTATGTGTGCGTGTGTGTGTGTGTGTGTGTGTGTGTGTGTGTGTGTGTGTGTGTGTGTGTGTGTGTGTGTGTGTGTGTGTGTGTGTGTGTGTGTGCGCGCAATGGCATTGATCTGCCTTGCAGGCTTAAGTCACGACCAGGAAATGATCCAATCACCCAGAGCGGCCTTCCTTTGAGTGCTGGGGTGATGAGATTGAGATAATGATTGCTGCGCATTTGTCAACCTGTGGGCTTTGTGTAAGTTCACATAGGAGCTGACCACACTTACGCACACCTGCACGCTCTCATCACATGTGCACACTTTACACACACGCTTGCTTGCCTTTGTATTATCTCTTCTCACCTCTCTGCGTTCTGCCAGGGTAATTATTTTTAACAGAGAATATATCCATATATATGGAAAGAGACACGTATGTACATGAGAAAAGGTGTGAATAAATGAAAGCAGAAATGTGTGCTCTCGTGTGGGGGTGTGTGTGTGTGTGTGTGAACTCGGGAGCCATTTGTTTCTGCGTGAGGCACCCTGACATGCGATTCCCCATTTTTCTGCTGAATACTTAAATCAAACACGAGAGCTTTCATTTGCCTTAAATGTGTACACCTCGTATGCTTCTTGCCCTCATGCACCAGCACAGAATACATGTACTCACTGGCAGAACTACATCTACACATTTGACACGTCCTCACACAGTCGCACAGCATCCGTCACCCTGATATACTAGTGCTAAATTAATCTAGACCTCAATTTACCTCACTGGCATAAATCTGTTTGCATAGAAAGCACAACTGATATCTGCAGGCCTGAATGGACTGAGATTGTTTATGTGTGTGAGTGTTTGTATGAGGATGTGTTTCCATATTTTTTTTTCTCTTTTCACTTATGCACAATTTGCGAGAGACGTGCCATGTTATACCCCTTCATAGCTGAAATTATGCTGCAAGTAAGCGTCGTTATGAACCGTGACTGTAGTATCAGACACACATGCACCCGTAATTCTATGCTTTCTGTGGAAATGAACAGGCCACGCTTAAAGTGTTTTATGCACATGGTCTGTCAGCATTTGAGTGTGTGTGATCTGGAAATTAATAATATGAAATATATTAATAAAAAGATTCTTGTAAAGAAATAGTCCCTTGATGAACCTTCGGAAGTTCTGCAGATTGCAACTGCGGGAAGCACCTTTCAGATGCTATTACCCTACCATTGCCGTTCTATTCAAACTACTCTTTTGGTTTTTTAGATGTATGACTTTTATAGCCAATAAAAAAAATATTATTAGTTGCAAGATATTTGTACAGAGACTTCACTTGACTAAGCTGACTGCAGAACCTCGTCAAGGACAGAGAGAGGCTGGATTTATGTTTGAGGTTATATTTGTGTATATAGAAGTGTCTTCAATCAAATATTTTCATAGAAATGCCAGTTCATTCAAACTTCTATTACAGCAAATCATTACACATCAAGAAAACAGTACAACACATTCTACAAAATCAATTAAGCAGTATATGTAATACATACAGACTATATTTTAGTTTGCTGGTTTGAAGCATCTTCATGTAGCTTTTCTACCTTAAAATGACAGCTTTACTACCATTTTGGTACACTGCCTTATAATAGGGTGAATGGTGCCTCTGTCTTTCCCACTCTACTCCCTGTACACCTGTTCTCGCACTATGCAACTTGGTCTCTGGGTTAGGACAAGTATGTCACGTTTTATGGTACTAAGTCATACAGCCCTGTATACTAATATTGGTGAAACCAGTTCATATTTTATGGAGAAAATGTTTTTCTGACGTCCTCAAGCTGCTCTGCCTCCACTGTCTGGGATTTCCAGCGTTTTTTAATCGGCAGTCAAATAAACTGCTGCAGTATGTAGCTGCTGTTAGCTCTTAGGCTTAGACGCACTGCCCACGACTGGGTGGACGGAGCAATGCGGGAGTGTTGTTTTTTTTTTTTTACGCTGGAAGCACAGGAACTTTGCACTGCGGGGGAGAAGGAAGTTTTCGGGAAAATAAAAAAGTGAAATGCAAATATAGTAGAAAACACTGAACAAAGCGTCCTGTTTTACACTGAATTATGTAAATCATGGAAAATAATCAGCAGGCTTCTTTTAATTTGCATCTGCATATAAACTTTACATATAGTGACTCAAATGTCTTCACTGCTGTTTAATTTTTTTTTACATAATTTGTTATGATTTAAGAAATTACATTAAAATTGTGTTCAGCCACCTACTCTACCATACTTGAGCTAAATTGTTTTACTCGTTTCACTGGTCACTTCCTCACTGGTTGTAATTAAATATTGAACAGCATTTTCATGGATGGCTAGATTCAAGTGAGCGTATGAGGGAGACTTTTGATGTTAAGAGACATTACAGTACAGTCACTCCGACTCTCACTCATTTCCAGAGTGTTTGTGTTCTTCAGTTTGATATATTTCCCGTTAAAACAAGATGTTTGGGTGGTACATAATGTAGGGAGCGATTAGGCTTAGTAGTAGATATCACTGTGGGAGAATAACCCTTATACATAAAGTATGAGCCCTTGATAAAATGCCGCAAATGTTTTTGTATTTATTTTGAAGTGGGTGTGGAGAATTAGATAAAGCAGATTTGTGCTTTTATCCGTATGTGTGAATAAGTGAATGTGCATGGGCGAGCGCTGAGTATTTGAGTACCCTTCGTAGAAGAGTGTGAATTATTTGTACCTCCTCACACTGTGTTGGCTTCGACATACTGAGATGAAACTGATCAGATGTGATAATTGCTAACAACTTGCAACACAAGTTTTAATTGCAATCTTGGTTCGGTATGAAATTCAAAACAAATCCAAACTAGCAAAAAATAGGCCGAAACAACACTCAGCATGCGTAATAAATCCCCGAAGGGAGAGACAGAAAGGCCAGTAGCAGCATAACGGGTGGTAACAGATTCTCTCTGTTCAAATGTATTAACTTCTACTGAAGAGAACTTTTACAGCAGGGGGTAGAAAAAGTATAAAACTTACTTTGAGGGGACCATTGTTAGAGTAATTGAAAGCGCTGATACAAAGACATGCTACACATTACATGCCAGTTATCTCTCTATATGAACCCTCAATAGTACTGTATGTTTGTAGAATCACTTTATGGTTTCTCTTTGTTCCTGTATCCTTTCTGCTGTATGTTATTATGTGTTTCAAGACAATTCCCCCTGACTTTTTCATTCCTGCACAAACTCCGCTTCGTTCCAGCTCTATTGCAGTAATTGACTTGTGTTGCTACGAAATGTATTGTTCAGGGCAAAAGCATTGATTATTTTGTTATTGAGGACAACTGGCAAACAGCACTTAAAGGACTCTTATGATGCACCTGCCTGCATTTATATCTACTGTTTCAATGTTTTGTAACTACTGAAGAAAGATATAACAATGGGTAAAATATATATATATAAAATATCAAGTGGATCCTCAATGCACTAATGAACAGACCTTTGGGGACTTCATAGAGTTGCCTTTCACAAAACAACAAAAGTAGAGTATGAGACAAGATCTCAAAAAAAATATCGAAGAGGAGAGAAGAAGAGAAGAGAGAAGAGAAGAGAAGAGAAGAGAAGAGAAGAGAAGAGAAGAGAAGAGAAGAGAAATGTGACACAGACTATGAATAGGAGATGTTTATGAATTCAGAGAACTTGTAATTGCTACTGTGCCTTGTGAGAACAATTCAATAAACAATTCATAACTGTTTATCAAGCCCAATTAAGTCTTTAATTATCTCCAGCTATAATTATCACCCCAACTTGGCCACTGTAATGAATAGAAACAATTTAATTTGTGATAAAAAAAAATAAAAAATTAAAATTAAAGAATTTAGAGAATCTAAATCCCCCCCCCCCCGGTTGCTTTATTTACATGTATATGTCGCTTTGTTTTCCTCTCTGTCTGTTTCTAAAGTGATTCTGTGATTCTCTCTCTGCCAGACACACATGCATTTGCACATGCATAAGTGGAGAGAGTCTGGTGGTGTGAGAGTCTGGCTTTGTGGAGTGATTTCTGGCCATTCTTCTGTAGCTAATGACAGCTGACCCGAGGGCTAAGATGCTTGTTACTGTAATGACCTGTAGATCTCAGCGGCAAACACGCCTGTGCACACGTACACACACACACACACATGAACACAGACTGCTAAACAGGATAGCTGTGTGTTAATGAGCTGATATTTGCAGCCCTAATGCATCTCCCTTGACTGCCTTTAATATGCCTCCGTAGCCAGTACCCACCCATTTATTCATTTTATGTGTGTCTATGCATCCACATCTCCATCCCAGCTTGTGTTTTTGTCTGTTTGAATCCATCTGATACTGTTTGTGTATCTTTGTTTGCTCCCGATCATTAAGCCAGTTAGAAGTATGGCCAAAACAAGTACATGGAGCAACCATAGCCAAAACCACAGATGTGTTGACCATAGATACAGTCATTAGTGTTTTCTTACAGCCAAAGGGACAGATGTGTTAGTATCAGTGAGCGACGTCATCTCACACACTGCCAACAACCACCTCTGTGAAAAACACACTAGACAGGCGAAAATAATTCAGTACACAAGATCACCACTATTCCAATGATCCAGTGTCAGGTGTGTCATGACTCATCAGTTTTCTGTGTAATCGGTATTCTATCTTAAGCACCTGCCTCTACACCGTGAATCACCCGTGTTTGTCTCATTCTCTTCTCCTCTTTTTTGTGTGTCTAAAACATAACCAAATGTTCCGTCTCTGTCTGACCTTTTAAGTTGAGCAGCATGCAAGAAACAAACTGAATAAATAAATGATGAGGTGATTATATTTGCTAATTTGCCCTGTGCCATTTGTTGCCTTATTGAAATGTGGAGTGCCTCTCCCTGGATGTGAACTGAGGGTATGGGTCTATTGTAAAATAGTTTTCTTTGTTCTCCTGTCTTAAAATTCCCCAATGTTGAATAGCATATACACATATATTCATTTGTATGGTGTTGTAGGTACATATGTATATGTATATATTCCCTGGTAAATTCCCACCATCTTTAAATGATGAACCCAAAGTCTCAAATCCAATCCAGGATAACTGTAATTTGAAAAAGATCTCTAGAGCCACAGGAGACATTATACAACTGTTGCTGAGTAATACTCATCGTCATGAATTAACTTCAGGATCAAAGGCTTCAGATGTAAAGCCCCCTCGATTTAAATGCATTTGCATCAGAATCAGACTAAATGTATAGGAACTGCAACCCTTTTTAAGCTCAACCCCCAAAGTAACTGTGCAATTACAGCGCTAACTTTACTAAAGTCATCATTTTAACATTTGATTACACATGCTTAGTGTCCAGTCGTAGACCCATACGCTTCTGTTTTGCCTCAAAACCATCTGGATTGCTTTGTCTGTATCTTCAGGATCATTGCCCAAAAAATTGACTATTTATCTAATAGAAACCTACATTTTTAAAAAATCTACATGCAATATGAATGTGAACACACCCCAAACTTTAACCTTGTAGTCATTGTTTAATTATAAATCCACTGCACCAAAGTACTAAATGGAAATACATATTGTTCTGTTTTACAGCGGGTTTTCACAGTATGTAAAGGTGTACTGCTAAAAATATATCTGCTCTAACTCCATCTGTAGGCATCTCTGCTGCTGATAGACCTTAAGCTAAACTTGTGCATAAAAAAGAGAAATCTACTGGGTAACATCCTGACTTCATGTAAAACGTATGACATATTACACCCAAATATAAAAATAATGAGAGAAGTGTGTTCCATTATTAAAATAAACTGGTGCTTTTGTCTGGGGCAAGAGCAGGAAGTCATGAACAAATTGTACCGCTTCTCTCCTGTTGAAGTCATAAATCTATGATTAGTCACAAGGCCCGACCAAACAATCACTCAGTGAGCGATCAAAATTTAATTCCCTGTCTATCATGAAGCAAGGCCAAAGAGCCCCTCTGCTGAACTGCCCACTCCTCCCTGTCTTCATTCTGTTTTCTCTCTCTAGCTTTCCCCCTCAATTCAACACTGCCGCTTTGTTTTTATCTGCTGTATCATTCATAAATCCTATACGGTGCCACATTTAAAATCTAGCCACCTCTCAGCACCGCCCTCCTGTCCTCTCTCAATATCTCTGCGTTAGTGTCATTCTGCATACATCATGAGCGCAGCTTCTGGCTCGCGCAGGACAAGTTAAACTGATTCACCGGGGCAGAGCATAGCACAGGACATCGTGAGACATTTTCTCCACTTGAACAAACATGACCCATAGTTTCTTTTCCAGTCGTTTTGTGGATAAAAATGTGTGTTCGGGTGGGATCAAGGCGGAAGCACGAATGCATGAAATCATGCATGCAAATTCCTAAAACACCCGAGCGTTCTGCAAGCCGGGGCTCCTCTGTGTCTTTTAATGTATTTTTCTGATCCTACCACTCACTCACTGTGCTGTTTGTGGACTTGCATTTGTTTCTCTAAAAGCCGAAGGTTTCCTTCTCTCTCTCAGTGCGCACTGACGAGAACATCATAAACCAATTACAGGGTAACAAAGGACGGAAGGTATAAAGAAGGCAAGGTGAACTTTCTTCATTCTCTCTGCAGTTTCTAATTATGTACATACATATATGCTTTTTATGTAGTCTGTTTTTATTGCACCTCTCTCTCTCTCTCTCTACTGCTGATCTCAGAGGTGAGAATGACATAAAAAAGATCCTTGAATGACTAGATTGGTGAGATCTCATCGGCTATTATCCTTTCACCCTCTCCTCTCCCAGCACTCCGCCTCCAATTTATTTCAGGCATTTTTCAATTGTAGTCTTTTATATTATTTGGGGAGCTTCTCTCAGTTCCTCTCTCATATCACTTTCCTTCTGTCGTGCATTTAAAAGCACTTGTCAGTTATGTGTCCTTCCATCTGTGTGCATATCAGGCTTCTCGCCTCTCTTGCTAAATGTCATCTCCAGTATTAAACGCTTTCCTCTCCCAGATGGCAGAAAAATTGAATTATATGGACCATACACTCTTGACATTTAAATTACAGACACAATTGGAAACCCTGGATGGATAAATTGATATACAGTATAGTTAAGTGGATACACACACACACACACACACACACACACACACAAACACACATAATACACCGGACCTGTCTGTCCAGACAAGGTGGATGATTGACTGCCTCAAAGAGGATTGTGTCTCTATCTGTTAAAGTGATCAGACTGGGACTGTAATCTGTCAGTGTGTGATGATACAGATTAGAGCGAAAGGCAAGTTAAGAAGATGAAGGTAATCAGTTTGGGAAGTGACAGATTTAAAGAACAGGATTAGCACAATCGAAGATTACGCGCTACACTCTTAACACTCATCTAAGTCTCGCCAACTAAGATACTTACAGATGAGGGGTGAGGGGTGTGACAGGCTGCGGGGGGGTGAGGACGGAGGGTGAGAGGGAACGGTTGCTGTTGTCGGTGAATTGAAGAATGATTGCTCTCTTTCAGGCATTTGTGATTGCAGTTTCTTTTGAAGCTTTGAAGTAGCGTTTGTGTGTGTGTGTGCATGTTCACTCTGCGTGGTTCATTTGTGCTATTAAGGGACAGCATGAGTGTGTCCAATAAGAGTGACTGATCTTTTCTCGGGCACATTAGCGCGTGAGTGCATGGATGGCTAATGATACTATAGGCGAGGAGGCTGAAAGGAACTGCTCACTTCAGCATTATCGCACCCATCCAGGAAGACACACATGCACGCTCGCTAAACTTGTACTCGGGTCCACATCAGTCCAACTTTGTCGAAGCTGGTTTTGCTGTACTTCAGAGATTGTGTAGCAGTTAAGACCCAGTGCTGGCCAGAGATTGAAATCCCGCCAGGGCTCTCTCTCTGCTTTCAACATCCTGCTCTGCCTCCTTCCATCTCTTTGCTCACCACATCTCCTTCTTTCTCTGCGTGTCCTCGCTATGGTTCCCAACTTCTATCCAGCCCTCTGTATGGCTGCATTAGTATGTATGGCCGTGTAGCTCAGGGTTTAGAGGTTTATGTCTCCTAATAGACAGAGATTTGTCCTGTCACACCAACACCCACATACAGCTTAAAGGGAGAGACAGAGAGAAAACGACTCCCTTCACTCTGTGTGTGGAGGGGAGAGAAAGAACATTTATGTTCCTGTCTTATCTCCAGAGAGAAAGGTTCCATTTCTGAACAGACAAATTATAAAGCATTCATTTGTGGCTTTCTCTTCTTTTCTCCCACGCTTTACTTCTCCTTCACCCCCCCCTCCCCTTGCACTCTCTCACTGCCTCTCTCTACCCCATTCTCATCGTCTTTCACTCGTTGTGATTGGATTAAGACCAGAGAAACAGAGTGAGGAGATGAGGAAAGGATGAGGGCTTATTAAGCATGTGAGAGGTGAGATGACATAAAGCTGTACAAAAAGAAGCTGAGGGAGCGGTGTATGTGTCCGTGTGTGCAAATATGTGTGTGTGTGTGTGTGTGCGGGGGTGTGCGTGTATGGCACATTTTTGTATTCATCCCCGCTGAAGGTAGGGTGAGAAGAGGGAGGAAGTGAGGCGTTTAGCTGTGGAGCACTTTAATCAAGGGGCGAGCAATCCTGCATGACCCACTCTGTCATCCATTATTGATGCCTGCCTGAGCCAGGCTGATGAATCATTAAGCCACTCATCAGGCCTGGGAATTCTGCCTCCTTCCTCGGCCGATGACACTCATTTACATAAATCACACGCTGCCATTTTTCACACGCTCACACATCAACACAAACACACACCCACGTACAGCCACACACACAAAGTTCATGCATTTCTGCTTGCTTTGTGATGTGCACGGGGCACACTTTTTTTTTTTTACAGCTTTTCCAAAAATACACATCTTTGTCATACCTGGAAGAAACGAGTTAAGTCGAGCTGTGAGCACAGAATTCAGAACGGGGCTTACACTGCTCATGACAAGCACTCGGCAGCTGCAACACCTGCATGCTCAGAGATGAAAGACGATATGTTCCACATCCTCCGGACCTCACATTATATCAGTTTCTCTTTACTAGATGGAAGGCATGTTTTGCAGATGTAATACAAAAGGAATCCCAAACACATAGTTCACGTTACATGCGGAGAGAAGAGAGTGAAACCGAAGGAATGGCAGAGAAGTAAAAAGAGGCAGAGGGAAGCAGATCTTGCAGAGTTTGTGTTTACTCCTTGCCTCTGGGATTTATGGCGGAGAAAAAGTGGAGAATCTTAGCGAAATTGATGAATACCCATGGCACGCAGGCACGCATGCACTCACACAATCCACCCACACGTTTCTTCTCATCTTTGTGGGGGTTTCCCTTCCTCTCCTGTCCTCTCCTCTCCAGCTCCACTCTCCATTCCCCTCCTACTGTGTCCATGTCTTCCCATTCAGTGTTATGACTAATCCTGTACCACAGGGTAAGAATATACCTCACAGCAAGGGTACCAAGGCCCCGTAGCAGACTCATGCAAAAAACGTGCTAACACAATCATGCCAAGCACACATACACAAACAGACAGAGGAAACCGGCACCCTGCCCATATAAAAGAGGTAGCCAAGGCCTTGTGGCTGGTAGCTGGAGGCTGCTTGCGGACCAGTGTGATCCTGCCATCCTGGCAGAGCACAGCCAGGACATTTCTGCACAGCGCTAAGCTGAGCGCCTGGCATCTCCAATCTGCTAAGCACAGGAATGCTGCTGCTCACGATAATTGCAGTGGCTTGTTCTCTGCATCCCGGCTCATGCGAAGGCTGTTTGAAGCAAACGGTATGAATTATTAGTGTCTGCATCATGGCTCACGTTACTGGCGAAGGTAAGTCTGATATAATTCGATGCATTGTTACTGATGCATGACTGACCCTGCACTATCTGAGTGTCCTAGTACGTCCTATCTGCTCTGATACATAAACATGAGCGCACGCCCGGATGAACACACATAAACGCACACGCACGTGCAACATACACATATAAAATCATTACAATACTACATGCATTTTGTCCCACTTTGTGCTTTTGTTGTTTTGCTTCCCTTCCTGTATGTGTGTATGTACAAGAGCATTTCACCATATGATGTATCACACATTCAAGCAGTATCTTCCCAGGAAAAGGCAGATATAATAAGGTAATAGTTCAATAATGCCCTTATCATCTCTGTGAATCCTTGACCCTAACATTGACCGTTTCATTGCTTTATTTTTCCCCAGGGCTATCTGTCAGAGGTCAGAGGGGAAAGATGAAAGGTCAGGGGTAAGCGGCCACGGCTGAGACAGCACAAACATGAAAGCCTCACCTCGTGCCCCATTGATAAAAAAAAAAAAAAAATGCGTGCAATCAAAAAAGTTCATGTGTGAATGAGGTCAAAAAAGTTCCTAAATTCACTGGAGTCAAATGTTTATTAACTACATTCCCATTTATTTTTCCAAAGGAAACCCCTAGCATACAAATTAGCAGTGTATACATACGTTACATAATAACTTTTAAAAGATTATTCCAGTCCTTCAGTTTCCTCATTTAGGCTGTGACTTAAAGTGATCTCTGCGCGTATATTGGTGTACCCAGCTGTGCAGTATGCGCCAGAACAGCCTATTCTCTGCAAGGCACTGCAATGCAAAACATGAAAGCCTTGATCTTATGTCAATGATTTCAGGGAAGTGAAACTTGTTCGTATGCATTAAAATTCATCTGCCACTTTGATCTATAAATGCAATGTGCCTGCTTGACTTCTTTCAGTCGCAGTTATTTTTATAAATTGGCCTTATGCACATGAAAAGTGTGTGTGTGTGTGTGTGGGGGGGGATCCGAAGATCAAGCTAAGGATAGAATCCAAGTTGCTTTATTCAGGATTCAGGATGAAGCCTCTTGGTGTCCGCTAAGCTGGGAGTGATTCCTGGGCTTCTGCTCAACCAAGAGGAGCTGGTTCACAGCCTCTCTTTCAGTGAGTCATCTCTCCTCTAGAGAAGAGATAATTAATTTGTCTGAGCTGCTCTTAACCCAGGTCTGTGTGTCAGCGTTAAAGACACGCACAGGCATTCAAGCCCACGTGTGCATGCGGGCGCATACTGTATGCACGCCGGCCGGGTTAATGGAGCTGTAATTGTATCCTGTATTGTTTAATTGTTATCATGTGAAATATTGAATGCGGGCGGAGCAGCAGAATGAGAAACGCGGTCGGAAAATGCGACGGAGGTTGCTGAAGAACAGAAATACTGACCACCAAATAAAGCATGTCTCTTTTTTCTTTTTTTTCATTCCTTCAAGGATTTTTCAGCAATATTGCTACTGCAATATTACTCCCATCGCCTACGCACACATACTGCCATACAGGCATACTGTACACACATATGCACACAAACACAAGCCGTCACACACAGAGATTCAAAGGCCTAAGCAGTTGAACTCTTGACCTGCTAAAAAATGAATGGGCCGGTGTGATGAGACGAAAAGCAATAGGAGAGGGAGATGAGAGGTTTGTCACGGAGTGGGGGATGAGAGAGCAAAGCTACTGGCTAGAGAAATGGATGGAAGAAGAGACAGACAGTGGCAAAAGAAAAAAGAAAAGGAAAAAGGCAGACACAGAGGTTGGAGAGTCTGGAGAATAAAAGAGGATAAGATCAAGCCGTGAATGAGACATGACATCCTAATGACTGTGAAACAAAAACACTTTCATCTCTTCATCTCTCACCTGTCGCCTTGCTTTCCTCATTGTGCTTCTATTTTTTTTTCTCCTTTTTTTCACGACATGGGCAATGAAACTCTTTTGATAACTATGATTTGAGTTTTTTTGTGCGTATGATTTTGTTTGGAGCAGTTTCTACCTGAGCTGGTGTTCCAGATGGTTCATCAAACATCCTGTAATTATCAGACACTCTCTAATTGTATGTGAGTGTGTGTGTCTATGTGCTGGTGTGTCTCCAGGTAATTATCTGATGCTGCGATCACTAATGACCACACAGACAAACATCTGTCCCGAGGTAATATACAAAATGAGAGGTTGGCCATCTGGTGTGTGCGTCCACCCGCCCGTGCGCAGGTAGCCAACTTGCGTATCACTCAAAACATACATCTAATACCTGAATGTGCACTTTAAAGATGTTTTACACTTTGCGATCACAGTGTTCAGTCAAAAGAAGGAGCCCTCGCTATTCCCGTGATGACATACTATTACCAAACACTCTTAGCCTACACGCTACCCTCCAAACGTGCTCACACACACCCCCACAGAGCTCATGCAGATCAGCTCGGCACCACAGACATCCCTAAAGTTAAGTCACAAGAGCAGATTTTACCTCTCAGGCGTCAGACCTCGACAAGGATAAATAAATCCTTCCAATTCATGAAGCAGCATCTTAAGTCTGGCAGAAATTTTAGTCCAAATGGAGGGTACTAAATGTGTGCAAACACAAGTCCTCCAGGGGAAACATCCTTTGTGTGACTGAAAAATGTTTTTTGTGCAAGTTCAAATGGTCCTTCAATTCATGCATTCAAGTCAGGGGTGTGTGAATGTTGGCGTGCCTGCTTGTGAACAGCAGGTCAAAAGACATTCATAAAGAATGAGTCAGCCTTCTAAATTGAATCAAGATAATCACCGTCTCAGAGGTGAACGAGCCATCACAAAGCCAGCCAAGCACGCTCAAGCAGAGGTACAAAGACACCTATACATAGGTAGAGATGAATGCGCTCGTACGTTTTTTGCGTCTCCCTCTTTTTTTCCGAACCCTTCCCGCCGAAGTGCGGCACTGTTGTTGAGAGACTGACAGGTTATGTCACCTCAAACAACAGGTTCATTTACAAGTTACACATTGCAGCACAAACAAACAGGCAGGAAACTTGCCTAGTAAAAGAAGAAAAGAAAAAAAACTGGAAGAAGGAAAATGGAAGGAGAAAATAAAAATCAAAGAAAGCCGAGAACGAGTTTGGAAAAGTCAGAAAATACTGAGGCAACAAAGTAAAGACATTGCATTTCCTCCAGGGAACCATCCTGGTTATCAAGTAGAGGTTATTATGCTATGAAGCACTAATGAATTCATTAGCTAAATGAAATGTCAATAAAGGCTTGAGAGAGTGTTAAAATCGATGCCAACTGTCTTTCTCTCCCCCTCTCCCTCCTCTTTCTTTTCATCCTATCTCCCCCATCTGTCCCAATTATCCACCTTTCTCCCCAACACACACCCCCATGCGCACTCTCTCCGGAGTGTTGAGTGTAAACTGTGATGGAGGACATTAGCGGTGATCAGTGGGAGCACTTTGCAGCGGTCAGCAGGAATAGTCCAGTCATACAGGACTTTAGTATTCAGCAGCACTCACCTGCTCACTCTCAAACTGCTCCACTAGGCCCTGATGGCCGGGTGTGTGTGTGTGTGTGTGTGTGTCTGCATTAACGTTACACTTTATGAATGTGAGTGACTGCAGGGCCATGACTCTGAAATAGCTTTTCTGTCGACACAACTTTAAGGCTGCTTTTAAGCATGTATCGCAAACACCTTCTTTTTTTTTTTTTTATCTTAAACTCACATTTAACTAATCCCTTTCTGACATTTGTCGAACCTCATAAATGTCAAGACGCCATTACTAGCCACCCGGGAGTTCTTTGATACCGAGCCTGTATCACTTATCATTATGATCATCATTAAAAGTGCAAATATTCCTGGGTATCGTGTTTACAGCCACGAGCAAACTGGCACGCCAAATGGCAATCCAGTTGGCTCATCTCACCTCTGTCCCCTCATGACGGCTTAATATTTGTAGCGAAGTACTTGACTCACTCCTGAACGCGGCCGTGTTTTTGTGCAGCTAAATACTCGTTTCAAGATAATTGTTCAGGGCATATGTTTAAATGCCACCTCATTTACATAAACACTGTTCAGCTCCCCGCGGAATCAATGAAAACACGAGGGTGCAAACGCAGAGTCACATCCACGCGCGCACGC
Organism: Nibea albiflora; assembly: GCA_014281875.1. Lineage (NCBI taxonomy): Eukaryota > Metazoa > Chordata > Actinopteri > Sciaenidae > Nibea > Nibea albiflora. Next base: position 14,186,303 of record CM024804.1, read on the forward strand.
ACGCGAGCACGCGCGCGGCAGAGCATTTGCACTCACTTTGACACTGCGCTGTACAGCCGGCGATTCATCTGTTTTCTGCAACGACAGTGAAATATACATCAAAGTGGTCTACAGCAGATGAACAGCTAAGTATGCACACACACACGCGAGGCGATAATATTTGACACGGGAAGGGGTTTGTAAAGGGAAACTGGGAGACAGAGAGAACAGAATCTGAGGGTTTTCAGTCCAGAGACAGAAAAAGAAATGGGAGGCGTGTATCGGTTTTGATCTGTCTGAACTGAGGGATGAATTAAGGCTCTATCTGTCCTCTTTACATACACCTTTTCCGCCGCTACATCTCTCCTCTTGTCCTTCCTCTTTTCTGACACCAAGAACAAAAAAATCTTTGAAGTGTTAATGAGAGTTTGAAGAATGACTCACCACTGGTGATTAAGCACTAATATACATACGGGAACCAAAATTTAGACACGTCCGAGAAGACCTATCACAATGACTAATTAGTGATGATAAAGTAGTAATGAGCAACATCCTAATCTAGACATACCGCAGCACTCCGCAGGGAAGCTAACTAAACAACAAAGCAGAGAACTCTTAGCAAACACGAGAGGATTTGTTGCGGAGGAAGAGGGCTGCGTGTCGAGACGGCTGTTCTTTACTCCTCACAGGCGCCTGGTGTTTTCTTAATGCTGCAATTTCTTATCAAAGTGAAGACACAAGAAGTTACCCCTGACAAATCCCTGTTGTAATATCCTTTGTACTCCCCTGATCTAAGCCAAATCAAAGAGCAGCTAGCTGCGTGCAGGCTGGCACGGCATCACCTTCAGTGGAATGGACAAGAGCAAAAGACGCCGCTCGGCATGTCTTGAAGACATGTGTTAAAGTAACCCACTCATGGCTGAAGGACTTTGTTTCACCTTAATACAAGAGGTCACTCTTGAACTACTTGACCACGAGTGCTGCCTGTTTATCATGCTGACAGGCCCGTAAATTGGGGCATGTCTAAGCTAATATGGATAAATCTGAAAGCACATCTTTTTTTAGTTTTTGACCTTCTGTGCCTACTTAGCAAGCATTTTCCAACACCGGAAACTTGTAGATTTATCTACGTTAGTTGGGACATGGCTGTGGAGATAAATGCTGTCCTTCCTAGTGTGAATGACGCATTATACACACATATTACACTATGCCTGCAGCTTCTATAGAATAATATGTATTCAACATAATGTGAGCTTCTATTTCTAGACCTCATAAAGGTCAGAGCTTGTAAAAACCCTGAATGCGGTGTGGATCATGTTTTGGTCAGGGACACTTCTGCAGGGTGAATCGAGGGTTTGAATCGAGATACTGCTCTTGAGTCCCTGATGCTCATAAAGAGATTCGAACGTTTATAGACTTGTATAATGTAGGTCTAATGTAAGTGGCATCATGTTCAGTACTGGGATCTGATTTCACTGTTCGACATGACAATTCAACTGCATATAATCACAGTCCTTTTTCACCGAAGACATGTCATAGTGCGAAAAGCAATGGTGTTAATTAGAAAATTAATAATGGCTGAATTCACACTGTCATGACGTACTGGGACAATTGAATCTCACAGAGACATCGTTAATATTATAACTGCCGTTTTTCCCTACTATGACATAAAAATTTCTGCTGTGAAAAAAAAAAAAGGCCTACTGGGATGGCGAGCTGCAAAACTAGATTTGAGAGAACGTTGATTTAGTTGAGAAAATCCAGTATTACAGTCTTTCACAAGCACTTGAGTGCACCAACAAGAAAGGAATTTCAAACAGTCCCTGCTCTAACAGCCTTGCTACATACTGTATAAGCCAAGGACCATCTGAGATGTTTGCCAGCATGATACATGATTGGTACATCAAAAAAACACTTTTTCAAATACCTTAGGGGAATCTGGGGGAATATATGTATATATAAAGCCAACCTGCTCACTGTGGAAGGACTTTGCCTACCGATTGAAGTAAAGTGAAGTAAAGTAAAAAAACAAAACAACTACTACAGTCCCAAGACTCACCAAATATTTGATTAAAACAGCAACTAACGATCATTCAGTTAGTCTGCTTATTGTTTCTAATTATAATATAATCGTTTTTGTCTTTAGAAATGTCTATCCTACACACAGTGAGGATGTTGTTCCACCAAAAGTCCACTTTGAGATATCGAGTCTGCAGTTATATAAATCAGCTCATTTAAAAGGTTGTCAAGACGGCTGCAGATCTTCTGTCAATCAAAAAGAAAAAAATCAATTAACCATTTCAACTCCACTTTTGATTTCAAATGAGCGTCGAGTCTCTTCAAATGAGCTATCACAACATGCTAAAATGATCAGGAACGTAGCCGCCTGAAAAACAGGCAAATGTATTCATCAGCCTAAAAAGTGTGAATATGCTTAATATAGTCAGTCAAGCACATCCAAATTAGACTTTCGGAGAAATTAGACTTGTTTCTGAGACATGACTAATATTGTTGTAAGGGCAATAAAAAAAAAGAGAATTTGGTGATTTTACAAGTTCAGTGGAGTCTGAGAGAGATGATTCATACAGCAGATTCAAAAGGGAGATCCCTAATTTGTGGAAACTGAGATATACGCATGTTATATTTGTGTATTTGTGAGGGTATCGAGGAATCATCTCATTTACTGCTGCCATTGTAACCCATCTGGGGAATGAGAGTGTATCCGGAGTTGCAAGTTAATGTTGTTATTATTAATATGAGCATCTCTGCTAGTCTGACTGTGTCTGCTCAACACTATTCGCTCATTCCCATCACATAGTGAGTGCGGGCCGAACATGACAGACTGGTAATGACTTGAGTAGGAACACACACACACACGCACCCTCACACAGACACACTCATACACACATACCAGCTGCTCCTTTCCTCCTTTCTCATCAAACTTGTCATCAGCTCCGCCAGTTTGTCTCGTCTCACATTAAGAGCTCATGAATAATGTGTGATTACCAGAGACCCTCAGAGCAGCTCCTGAATCTACAGAACACACACACACACACACACACACACACACACACACACCCTAATTCACACAGTCCAAAATATCATGTACATATTTACATATACTGTCATTTACTTTGCTTTTCTCCCTCGGACTTGTTTCTCTCCCTGTCACACACTCTTTCGTTGTCTCTACAAGTGCACACACTCACACACACACACACACACATTCAGCCTGAAAATACACACACCCAGTTTGTAATTAAATGCCAGCTCGGTTGCTCAAAGGGACCACGGACACCAAGGAAAGGTCAGGAAGTTACCCTACTAGGCTGAGCAGGTCACACACACACACACACTCATCATATACACACACTCACAGGGAGACACACACAGACTAACACACACCTAACAAATACTCCCCAGGTAATTAGTGCTATTTTGGGCCGGGCAACTCATCTCCTCCTGAAAGCACTAATGTAGTTTGATTCGTTTAATTCCCATAGCCGTGAGAGGGAAGGAGGCATGGAGGGACAATTGCTTCATGGTTGAATTCCCAATTTCTCCTCTGTTTAAAATATTCACTACAGTCCTCTGCCAAAATAATAATAATAACAATAAAAACACTTCTTGTATGAGTCACGGAAAGAAAAAACACTGCTGATCACTTGTAAAAATATCCACCTCTGCCATCCACCTCCTCAGTCGATGACAATGCCAATGGGTCTGCTATAGGCTGTTGTTGTCTTATAGCTTGCCCACACTGTACACACACTTTTTGCCAAACTTACTATGACAACACTAATTTCTTAACTCTTGTAATGAACTAGCCCCAAGAGGAAATGAAGTAAGTGGCTGAAATAGACACACACAAACTCTCTCTCTCTCTCTCTCTCTCTCTCTCTCTCTCTCTCTCTCTCTCTCTCTCTCTCTCTCTCTCACACACACACACACACACACACACACACACACACCTAGGGAAATCTATCAAATCCAAAGCATGTTCTCCTACCGGTGAATCACTGGTTGCGGTTGGACACAGCGGTCCTCTGAAGACTCCCTTGACGCGCCGAAAGTGTCCATTGCTCAGGTGTGTGGAGCTGATAACCAGGTAGTAACACGCGCTGCACGCCATCCCAGGGGCCTCACGGGGCTTTGGGCCCATATACTTTACAGCTGGGTTCCTCCTGACGACGTGTTCTGGGTGCTGGCTGTTGTCCCGGAGGGCGCCAAAGTCTGGTTGTTGCGCAGGCAGGTGAGAGCGCGACCGGTCCGGTGCGATGGAGGAGGTCTCACTCCTGTCCTCTGTTGGAAAGTCTGTGCTTGCATTTAAAACAAAAAGAGAGAGAGGAGATCGGATGAGACTGTGCCCTGTGTGACAAGACTATACCTGCTTGTGTGGTGTGTGTCTGTGTGTGTGTGTGTGTGTGTGAGAGAGAAAACTACAAACAGAAAGAGCCAGACAGAGAAAGAATAAGAGGCTGGGATGTTATACTGACCGAGCTCTGCCGCTGGAGTCTGCGCTTGGCATGCTTTCGTCGGTCGGGCTTAAATAAATGAATGAGCGCCTGTAGAGTGCCAGAGGAAGAGAGATCTCTCCAGTCTCTGTTTCACACACACTCTCTCTCTCTTTCTCTCCTGACTCACCCCTCCTCTCACCCTCCCCCTCTCTTTCTTTCTCTTATTTCTCTCTTTCTCTCTCTCTTTTTTTTTTTTTTTACAGTCCGCTGGTCCAGTCTGTAAAGTGTATGCTGCCTCAGCCAAGTAGCAGCATCAGCAGCAGCACCCCAACTGGGGTTCTCAGTCAAGAAAAGGGGAGCAGACACCCTCGCAGGTGCGCTTCCGATTCACGCACGTCGCAAGAAAGGGGACACATCTGACCCCTCTTTCTCCCCCTCTCTGCTCCCTGTATTGATTGACACCGGGGGTTTAAAATCACCCGTGTGGTGGATGAAATTCCGCTGTACGAGGTCGGAGAGACTCATCCAGAGAAGTCCTGTAGTTATTATCGGGGCTTCAGCGGAGACAGGCTGAAGTGGTCCTCTCTCTCCTCTCTCTCTCTCTCTCTCCTCTCTCTCTCTCTCTCTCTCTCTCTCTCTCTCTCTCTCTTTCTCTCTCTCTCTGAGTGTGTGTCTGACTCTTCTCTCCTCGGAGGCTGCGCCGGACCGGATTCCTGGCTGCTGTAGCCTATAATATGTAGCCCGTACCCATGCCTGGGATGTGGTGGTGGTGTGTGTGTGTGTGTGTGTGTGTGTGTGCGCGCGGTGGTGAGGGAGGAGGAGGAGGAGGAGGAAGAGGAGGGGGGGTCATTTGTGTCCATGCTGCGCTTGAGTAACTCAGAATTGAAGTGCCTCTCTCTCTCTCTCTCTTCCATTTCTCCCTTCTTTCCACCCCTTCCTCTCTTTCCCCACCTTTTCCCTGTTCTTTCTTGTACGTGAAGGAAATGTGATAAACTTTATTTATAAGGCGCGTATCACTGTGTATGATTTATCTTCAAACGAGGCACCGACAATATGTTATGTGTCTCCCGCGTCTTCTGGTTCCAACCTCACTCCCTCATGTCTCTCTCTTTCTCTCTCTCTCTCTCTCTCTCTCTCTCTCTCTCTCTCTCTCTCTCTCTCTCCATCTTTTCCTTTGGAGGGCATCAAAGTAAAAGCGCCATGCTCTTATTTTTATTTTTTTTTATTTTTATTTGATTTTATTTTACAAGGTCTCGGCGTCGTCAGGGGAAAACCTCACTCAGTTGCAACCTCGAGGGCAATGGTTTGATTCCAGATAAAAGGGTCTTTCTCCGGGCTCGGCCTGTCAAACTGCGCCGGGTGCCGTCAAAGAGCAGCTCGGAACTCGCTGCAGCTGTCTCAGCGGCGTATGGCGCTGTTCACCAACGCGGTGCTGAAACTATTCAACTGCGAGCACCCACAGCACAGCGCTGCGCGGCGCGTCATGCATATTCAGCCCGGGATTAGGGTGCCTTTTGTGCACGACGTCAACACTGAGCAGGCAGCTCTGCTGGGTGTTTTGGAGGTAAACACGAAGGTAGAAGGACACGGGAAGGAGACAAAGAGTGGTCCACTTTGCTCCCGTGATGTATGCAAACCGCGGAGAGATGTGTCCTTCAGATTAGCACAACTTTCATTTTGTTATCGAGTTCAAGCTTCATTTAAGGTAGGACACCTGTCACTGGAGATGAGATATGCCTGAACAAAAGTGCCTCTCTGATAGGCTACTTATCCCCCCACGTCAGCAGTGTTTTAGATTTAGTGCAGCTATCAATTCAGCTTTAGGGTCTTTAAATATCTGCTTCCAGTGACTAAATCAAAATAACATTAAACCAAGGTGCTGCTGTTTTTGTGATATACAGAAAAAGAGGGACCTTAATAAAACTTTCTTTTATCGCATCTTTTATTCAAGAAACACCCAAGGGCACCTTGAAAAAGAAGAAGAAGAAGAAGGAGAAAAAACTTTTTGGTTTCTATTACTGCATCTGAGGCAATTGAACTTACAAACACTCCTAATACAAACACGGCTGATCCTTGTACTTTTGCAGCGTCCACAAACGTATTATTCTCGACAGCCTCCTACTCTTTGTCAAACTGTTGCTCTTCTGCAGCCTACTCGTTCTCTCATTGTACTGCATTTTCCTGACGCTTCTGTCCACGGTCAGGTTCCTGCCACTTCTCAGTCCTCTCACACCATGGCCCTTTGTAGATGCCTGCATCATTACATGAACTACCCTCAGAGCTATGTTATTCATGCATTTTGGTTTTGATCTGTTGTGACCGAGAGAGAGAGTGTGTGTGATGGTGCTGTTTTTATCTGTGTGCCCTCATACATGAGAGATTTGTTCCTCTGGGACTCTTCCGCACCCAGTTACAGTAAACACAGAAAGAATGAAGCATGGATGTGTCTGTCTATACCATACTCCTTATGTATGGGCCTATTAATGGATTTATGCCCTCCCCCTCTATGATACATGACACGCACGCACACATTTATGAGCGTACGCACACACTTGTATTAACATCTTTGTTTAAAGTTGTATGGTGACCCTGTGTGTTGTCTCAGGAGACCGTGGACAGGCGCTCCTCTGTGATGGATTTCCCCTCAGCGTTAATGGCAACGTGGCTGTGTGTGATGTCGTCAGACAGAGAGAAACGTGTTTATAAAGAGAGAATACATGTGTCAGGGTGAAAACATGCAAATCTGTGCTGTACCACGTGCAGTCTTGAGTTTCGCTTCTTTGTGTGGGTCTGTGTTTGCATATTCTGTAAGAAGACAATTTATTTGGATTGTTCTGATGAGACCTCAGCAACTCACCCCTGACTTTTGGTAGGTCTATTTCCAGTGATTTAGTCATCTTAATGAAGAGAGAGAGAGCGTGTCTATTTTAAAATAGAGATTTAACCTTGAATTCCTTCATAGAATAACTTTTATTAAAACATTCACCCAAAGTAAAGCTTAAAATTAAGTCCCGTTAGATGTAAATGTTGACCTAGAACTCTCTATGTGGTATGCATATAAAAAAAAATCAGGGACATGGACTTACTTATTAAGTTCTTGCACACATCACATCTTAATAATCTCAGAGCTTAATATACCATCTGTTCTGTATTTCTCTATTATCTCGTTGAAATGGGTATGGATTTAAAAGAGAAGATCTATAAGAAATATGTGTGTCTACTTGTAGTAATATTTTGCATTAATATGTTTTCATGTCTGTGCACGGGACTGCAGTGACTATTGAAGCGTGCACTGTTGACTCTTTCTGAGAATCTTGTTGGTTTAAGGATCCATCATTTTTTACACGGGCAGACATTTTAAAGACTAAAGGCTAAGAGGCTAAGGCTCAAATGTACCCAGTTTTAACTTATTACCAGAACTGTGTTCTTGATACTGTGCAGGATCACTGTCCACTAAATGTCACGCATCTCCATGTCCAGACCATTTTAAAAACCATTGAATTATCCGAAAAGAGCGCATTCACAAAGTTGAAAACAGGACTGTTTTTCTTGGCTCGTGAAAAGTTGGCATTACGTACATGCTTAATAGAGACAGAGAGACCTTCATGTTGGGAAAAACTATTTACAGACACAACAGCTGAGAAGTTCTGTGAAAAAAAAAATATTTAAACAATCCAAATAATCAAAACATTGCTCAGACTTTGAGGTATTTTCAAGCATTCCTGGGGGAAGAAGTACTTTGACTTACGATTTCAGTGTTTCTAAAATGACTATGGCCCTGTTGTTGTGCTGATGGTGCATTTTTGCACAAGTCTGTAGGTCTGCATGCTTGTACATGAGGGCAGCAGTTTTCCTTTTCTCATTCGGGCTCCACTCTCTCCAATGATTTGCTTTCTGCTAAGCTGTCCAGGATCTTTTGCCAGTTCAGTGTAACCTTGAGGGTCAACACAGTGTGTGCTTATACGCGTATGTATGTTTGTGGCTGTTTACACTGCATTGATGCTGATCTGTCCCAATTGCCAGCATTATCAGTTTGCTGGTTTCCTGCTGCTCTACAGTCTAAACTTTAACATCACCCTGTCGCTTCAATTCCCTCCTGCAGCCACCGGCCCGGACCTCAGCCGATCGTATCAGCACAACTCCCTAATGACACTAAAGCCGTTCAGGTGGAGAAAACATCAGCAGTCTGGTGTCCACACCTGGACACCATCTATCCACCCATTATCTATTCGGACACATATATTCTATAAGAACACCTACAGACACACGTATCCAGTGTCAGTGATTGAAACATTGTCTTTTTTTTTTTTTTCTGCGACTACACTTCCCTCACACAAGAAAAAGGAAACCAATTTTACGCAGGAAATAACCTCCATACTATCTTCTGGCAAAAGCTTTAGTTAATGTCTCATACACTTAAGCACTGCTACGTAATGTATTTTCTGTGTCCTGGAGCGCCACTGAGAGCAAAGCAGCGGCAGTAATGAATGTATCCTAAACAATCAGGTAATGCAAGGAAAAAAAACAAAACAATAGCACAAACACTTAAGGCTCCTTTGTATTCGTTATTACTGTTTGTGTAATGTCAGGGATCAGGAAGCACTCAGTATGCAGGTGTGTGACGCAGTGTGATTCAGTATCTTCAGGGTGTATGTGCAGTTGGGGGTGGGTGGGTGGGTGTGGGGGCGGGAGGAGGTGAGGGGTGGTGGGGGGACTATTTGCACTGATCAACCACAAGAGGAAAACCGTTGTGTATATTATAAACACTCTAATTCCCAGAAGTACCTCCCCTCTCTCCCTTGCTATCTCCCTGCTCCTGGTGCACTCATTACTGTTGGAAACGATGCAGTAATACCGAGAGGAGGGGAGTGGGTGGGTGGTTGGAAGAGTCAGAGCGAGAGACAGATGGTGAGACAGGCAGAGAGAGAGAGAGAGAGAGAGAGAGGGAGAGAGAGAGAGAAGGCAAAATCTTGGTGGTATCTGTTTTCCCCAGTTGCTGCCTCTGGCTCTTTTTCCCCTCTCCTCTCCTCTTCTTATAAACCTCTGAAATATTACAGTTAGGTTTTGGGCTCATATTGCTGTCTTTTATGCGCAGTGGATGAGATTGCATCTGAATGTATTATGATCCAGAAGTGGGGAAGTTTGTGAAAATAAATGTGTGTGTGTGTGTGTGTGTGTGTGTGTGCGACAGAAGTACAGTATGTGTTCATACTAAAGATTCGCTATGGCATCTGTGAAGATACTACCTAAGGAATGTGGAGGCAAATATTGCACAGTTCAAGGTAAAGTGTCACCCTCGAAACCACAATGAGCAGTCTATGAACACACATAACTGAGCAAACGTTCGACTTGAAGACACAATCAGCTGTAAGTGGGCTCCATATTTACACTCACGCGTTTGTATTTATATAAATATGTACTGTGCTGCGCTGCGAAATTAGGATTTCCATTGTAGTATGTGCATTTGTCCATGTGTGCTGGTGAGCATTGAGATTTATTGCCCAGTGTGTGTGTGCGTGTGCATCTCTACGAGCTTGATTGCGTGCCGTGCGTGTTTATGTGCGCTCACCTGCATGTGTGCGTCTCTCCCCCCGTGCTTGTTCCTGCGTGTGTGTGTGTGTGTCCGTACACGCACCAGTAAAAGCATAAAAATGCCATGAACAGTTGTGTCTGCATATGGGCGAAGCCATCCAGACATTGGTCTTGCACTGCAGATTGATAGGAATGAAATATTCTGTAATCTAAATGTAAATGGAAGTGAAATTTACCGGTGGGTTCTATGTAATTACCAGTGGCACAATTTATTAGGGTTGTGTTTGTGTAAGGTGGAGAGTGAGAAAGAGAGAATATGAGAGACAGAGAGAGAGAGGGAGAGTGGGGTGGGGGGGGGGGGTGGAGGGAAAAATAAAGAGAACAAATGAGAGTGTGGAGGGGCTATCAGAATGACAGAGTAAGAGAAAGGATGATTTATATTTAGTTATGGTTTCATGGTTGAGCGGTGTAGGTGCAGGCTCACTGTGTAGGGAGAGGGAATAGAAAACAAGAAGCTGGTCAAATCTGGTCAGAAGGGTCCACTGAGAAAGAACCCGGCAGAATAAGAGTGGAGTAGCCTCAGCTCTCAATACGACTGTTCAGCATAAAGCAGAGGGGAGCGGAGAGTAAAATATGGGACGAGGACCAGACGTGGGCTTGTCAGAGCTGACAACCTGGCTTTGGATTTGGACTTGATCTCCGGGGCGGTGGTCAATTAGTCACCCTCTGGTAAAGTGGTTTGATATGTCTTTGATATATGGCGCCGTATGAGTTGTGCTCTGTCCTGACTTGAACCCTGCTGGCCCTGCAGTTAAAGTGAAATGGTGTCAGAGGCAGATGCACCGAGAAAGATAGGGATCATTAAGGTGCAATGCTGCGCTAACACTATTAATGAGACTGCAACTCTCATACATATGCGGATAAAGTGTGTATTTACAAGCCTGTGCACATTTCTCTTTTAGCTTCTCTATGTGTGTGTGTGTGTGTGTGTGTGTGTGGTTGTGTGTGTTTGTAACTGTATTTGCATGCATTTGCTCAAACTCCCACTGCCAAATCCTGGTGGGGAATATATTCAACATGTAGTTTTAATGCACTTGGACAGCAATTCATTTCACATATCTCAAAATCCCCTCTCTCCCTCTCTCTCTCTTTTGCCCCCCCCCCCTCTCTACATGGCTCTCCGTGGCTTGCTCCCTGGGAGCTCATCAGCATATATTGTGCTGCAGATGAAAGAAATGGCCCTCAGAGTTAGCACCAATACAGGAATACCCAACACCCCGTCCAGAACGAATGACATCATTCTCGAGTGTGTGCTTGCACATGCATACATGCGTCCCCTCTGTCCTTCTGTTGTTTTTGTCTGTAAGCAACTGCATGTGCGCCATGAACTTTTACTGCTCTCATCAACCCCATACTTGTTTGGCATTGTGAAATCTTTTTTTTTTTTAAAGCTACTCACTGGATTAAAATATACTGCTGTGTCTGGGTGCCAGTTAGCATATGGATACGTTTCTCTCTCTCTTTTTTTTTGACAATAGAAAGTTGTTTGGAATGGCAGTTATCTTATTTATTGGAATATCAGTGGCGCTGTGTAAATAATAGATGAGGTCTGTTGATGTGGTCTCTGGTTTGTCCCAGAGTACAATGAGAAATACACTGTGCACAGCCAATTTTAGTCAAACACAGGAGCACACTCAAGAGTCCTCTCTTCCACGGTTATTGTGCTTCAAAGCAGTGACAGTTAAGATTAAATATGGTGTTAGAGAGAGCCGAGGCTCCACCCCTGTACATCAATAATTGTGGAGGAGGAGGAGAGGAGAGGAGAGGAGAGGAGAGGAGAGGAGAGGAGAGGAGTTAGAAGGAAGGAGAGCTTTCAAAGCAGTCCAAACTTATTTGGAACAGCCCTTATCTGGCCTGGCTTAGTGCCCCTCTGATCTTGGCCGTGTGCCACGCCGAGCAGCACCTAGCGGGGTCAGAGGAAGTGAGGTCATGTGAATCATGGAAGCAGTTAAAGATCCACTTGGCAGCAAATGGCAAATTCGCCACTGAAGGTCAGACATACATCACCTAACAGAAAGAGATAGACGTGCTGCTGTGGCAGAAAGAGATAGCGAAGGGGGGGTGGGAGAGGGGCGATCTTCCATCTTCCTACTCTATTGTTCTTTTGGAGAGAAGTGCGAGCGTCGCAGAGAGCTGGATATAAGGGCCCGTCTTTGCTTGCAGTAACATATATCCCACCACGGGAGCTTTATAGTGTTGCTGTTGTGCTTGTGCTTGAAAGCAGAGATGCCATGCAGATAAACAGCAGCTGCTGCTCCATTCATTCCGCCCTCTCTTCCGTCCAACTGCACACACAAACACACAAACACCTTTTAATCTCAAACAAAGGAGCCGTATTTCCCAGAGAATTAAGCACAGGCGAGCACGCACGGCTCGGCCCTGGTGTGTGTCATCCCGGTGGTGAGAGTTTCTGGAGCCAGAAGACCAGTACAGTGAGTACCAGTACCAGGCTGCTTTAATCTAATCAGTCTCTTGAACTTCCTAATAGGCTGGTTTCCCCAACAGTCCTCTCCACTGGGACTGCTTTTATCTGTTGTATGGCTGTTTACTCTTCAGGGGTCAGGGAGCTGCCTCGCTTTCTGTACAAGAAACCAAAGCTACATCACAGCACATTACACCCAGGCTCCCTTGTGATTAATGTGCTGGGCTATCCACTTTTGTGTTTATTCCATGGGCAAGTGTGTGTGTGTGTGTGTGTGTGTGTGTGTGTGTGTGTGTGTGTGTGTGTGTGTGTTTTAATGTGCTTGGCTGGGTCTATCAGCCAGACTTTAATCTAATCTGGTAGCCAGGCCTGCCATGGTGACCTGTAATGATTTAAACCTGACCTCAGCTCTCTAACTCAATACACTCGTTCCCGCTGAGCCGCAGCGCGCATATGTGTGTGTGTGTGTGTGTGTATACAAATGTGTGTATAACAGCGCACTTTCCTACGTGTCGATACAAGCCTATTAACATACAGACAGTGAGTATGCACTTGTGTCATGATGCCACCTTGACTTTGCACACACACGCACACACACACGTTCACTCTCTGACCCTCGTCATCCGCTCTTGCTCATGCAAAAGCAACACACACACACATTATTCCCAGCTTTTTTCCTCTTCATACGCGTCTCTGTCCTCCTCTCTTTTTTTTTCCTTTTTCTCTTTGACCTTCAGTTTGAGTTTATGGGAGTAACCTCCAATCCTATAAACAGGCAACAGTCTAACCCACACACACACACACACACCTACAATACACACACACACACACACACACACAAACACAATGGTTATTGGATTCATAACTGGGAGACTCCTATCCTCCTGCGCTCTGTGCAAGATGAGAGGTGTTGAAATGAAATTCTCCTGCAGAAAAGCTCTGCTCTTACCTGGGATTTAGAAAATCTCTAGAAGGGCTCTCTCTCTCTCTCTCTCTCTCTCTCTCTCTCTCTCTCTAACCCACCACACACACACACACACACACACACACACACACACACACACACACACACACCCTGAGGCTAGCAGAGGCTGTACAATGAAAGAAAGAGAACGGGAGTGAAAAATAAGTAGAGTCAACGAATGAGCGTCAGAGAGACATAAAGGGATTACAACAGGGTGCGCCGGGAATGGTAGCAGGATGACAGGATGGTGAAGAGGAGCTATGGAGGTACTCAAAAACACACAGGGAGAGCTGAGTTTCAGACAAAATTGATCTGTCTATCTCTGAAGCTGTAGAAAGGTGGACGAGGTGACCACGGGTGGTCAATGGGTTTAGAGGAAGAAAGAACAAAAAAACAGCAACAGAGGGCTAAGCTGTTATAGCTGATAAAGCTGAACGTATTTTGTACAACACCTAAATAAATAAAATGTTTTAACAGGACAAGTTTTCCCCAAATGACTGTAAAATACTGTGAAACTAAAGAAGTCCTCAAACCAAACAATTAAATATCCAAAAGGAGCCGTAGCTTTACAAAAGTGAGCCACATGAGCGTCTGCCACATGGTTAGGTTTTGTTCTGTTTAAACGAACAAAACTTCAAAACAGTCTGACTGTTTGGAGCTGTCAATCAAATGATCTTCATCAGCAAGTGGAGTTTGCATTGTAGATCTGAGCCATTTGGACTTCTCATCTGTGTTGACTTAAAAAAAAAACAAAAAATCTTTTCTTGACCTTGGAAACAGACACAGTGTCCATTTAAGAGCTGTTCTGGAGCTTTCACTCATAACAAATGGTCTGCAGCACCCCGAGAGTTTCTGACTTGTTTAAAGGTCCAGTGTGTAAGATTTCAGGGGCTATAGTTTCATAATATTGCAGAAATGGAATATAATATGTGTAATGATGCTAACAATATCACAACTATCATAAGCCATTTATATCAAAAGACACCCTGGCTCCTTTTCCACAGAGTTTATCAACTGCCATGTTTCTAGAGTAGCTCCGAACAGACAAACTACACACCATTTTGCACTTTTGTGCATTTTGCAGCCATCATATTTCTCCTTCAGCCTTGGAAGGGGGAGGTACAAGGGGGGAGGGGGGAGGAACTACACCACTTAAGTTTGTAAGATCCAGAACATGGTCAAGAGGGTACACCTTGAATTGACATGCTTTTCCTCCCTACACACCTGTGTCGCGTCTTGTTATAAAGAATTCACAAGCTGTAATATGCAAATGTGGTTCTTGTAATGAAGATGGAATTTCTCACTTGATCATACCGGTTGACATACTCTACATTTACATAATGTATGTTTAAATTATGAGTTGATGCTCTCTATCTTTATTGTGGTAGTATTTCTCACTGCAATGGAAATGCAAAGAAGTCTTATTGTGCCATTAAAGCTCTTTGAATCGCAGAGGCACAAACACAAAAGATACTTTAAAGCAACATCTTAGAAAAGCTCACCTGAAAAAAAAAAAAAAAAAAAATCTCAATAGACCTTCCAGCGCCATGACGGCACAGCAGACACAACAGCTGTATTGAGACTGAACCTTGGGTAACCCCACAGCAACCCAGTTGTTTCATACCCAGAAGAGACTAGGACATCATTTACGCAATTCTAAGCCTGCCTGTGATCACCTGTAACCCAAACCAGTCACGCTTTAAAGGCAACACGCAGACATGCACAGTATCCACATGAAACCAACAGAAATACAAATTACAGTAGCTGTAATTACAGCAGTGCAATAAATAACTGGCGTGACTATTCCCCTGAGGAGTTTGCTTTGGCTATACTGAGACCACGATAACACAGTCAACCTCTCTCTATTCTGAGCCTGAAGCAATTAAACGGCTCCCATGATTGCACCCATAAAATATCCTGTGCCCTTAACAGTTCCTATTTTCTGTGTTGTTAAGCAGAGTAATTAAGTCTGAAAGTGATTTTTTTTGTTGATGGAGTGAATGTGGTTGAAAAGAGGGGGAAAAACTGCAGTTGAACAAATCCCGTGAATGATTTTGTAAAGTCTCTATTTTAATTATGTCAGAGTGAGGGAGAACAGAGATGAGGTGGCAGTGGCCCTCTTGCTCTCCCGTGCTATCAGTCTATCTTTTAATTATCCACCACTCCTGTATGGAAAGCAGAGGCTTGGTATGGAATAGCCGAGATAGCAGGGGCTTACATTCCCTCATCAGCTGCCTGGCAGAAGTGTATGATGATTTGATGATTTAGTTCCCTCTCTTTCTTTCTCCCTCTCTCACACACACTAAACACACTATCTTCCTCTCCTTCTTGGGTCTCATAATTGCAATAAAGAATTCATCTTAAAAGAGTCCTTTAAACTCACTCTTCCATCTCCCCCCTATACCCTCACATTCACTCTTCTGCATGCTACGTAACTATAGGACATTGAAATTCATCAGCAGAAGAAAGAGAGAATAACATGAACTGAAACTTTTTTCACAGGGAGAAGGTATTAGCTGGATGTGAGAATAAAGGAATACACCGTGTAGGGGGGGAAAAAACACATGAAGAATGTTGAATGCACCTGCGAAATCCAATCAAAAGACAGCCGAATCTCTGTTACAAGGATACATTGAAGGAAAGCATTCATGAAATGTGTCACCATACAATGAATCACTTTCATTGGCCTGGTATTTACCCTGACCCATGAGCCACTGCAGCTTATTCCCTGTGCCCCCCCGTAAAAGAAGACCTGCCTCGGTAATGGCTGCTGAAGCAGATCACCTCAAAGGAAACTGCTAGTTTTTCATTACAAATCTTGTCCACTTTACACCACAGCTTTTGCAAATCATGCTGTTGTGTTTTTTCATCCTCGGATGTGGTCTTCTTACTGTTGAGGAAGGCATTTTTGTATGATGTAAAATCAATATGCATTTTATCGCCTACCAAATAATGTACGAAGTACTAGGAATTGCCACTAACTTTTAACATTAAGTGTAAACTAATCAGATAAAGTCATGCCAGCACTTTAATTGTAAGTGGTAAGCAATTGGAATTCACAATACATCCTGCATTAATTAATGACTGAAGCATCATGAGTCATGCACTAGTTAAGCATATGATGTATACCCTTATTGTAGTATTGTACTAAGTGGTCACCTTTTCCTCATGTTATAAATTATCTCTATGTGCAGGCATTTGTTTTAGCTAATTCCAATGATTTGCCCTTGTGTATATGCATGGCTGGAAATTAAAAAGCATAATCACTTGGGTAGGTGATTATGCTCTGTTAAAATGAAAATCAGCTATGGTCTCCTCAATTTGCATTTTCTTTTTAAAGGTAGATGTAGCAGGATGTAGCAACAACTAATTCACATTGATTTTGTCTTATTTAATTGAATGTTGTTTCTTGCGACGTACTGTATTCCTCTGTGAAAATGTATTTTGTGTCAAAGTAATTAAAAGCTGAGTCCACGCAGTCTTCTGTTGTGCTGACTGTGGGAAGAGTTTTGTATTGATAAATGTCTGTAACATTCATTGCATTCATTTTACATTAAACAAGCCTTTGTTTTATATACTTCATTCATTATACCTTTATCAATTTAAGGTTAATTGTCCATCAAACATCCAAGCGGATCAATGACCCTACACAATGGCCAGACATGCTTATTTCTACATCTTTGAATAACCAGCAACGAGTGTTGTCTGTAAATAACCAACCTGTAAATGAACAACTGTATGATCTGGTTTGAGATTTAGTTGGAGATAGACATGTTTACTGCTGCTGCAGGGAAGTCGGTGACTATCTAATCCAGCAGCCTCCCACACCTATCCATCAGCATTAATGTTAACTGTCAACAGCATCATTTCACTGTTTACCACACCGAAAGTGTATATTCATCTGCCTCAAATATTACTGTGACAGCTTTAGTCATTAGTTGTTGTTGTTCGTTACCTAGATGTTAGTGTAAAGTTTCTCACGTTAACATTTGTTAAAGCTTTTTCCTCTCGCCCAAAAAGTGGCGCAGCCTTGGTGCGTGGTGCTGAAAAACGTTTTGCTGGTCGTATACATCTCACTGACAGAGTCACTTTGTTCAGTGTACAATAAAGTATAATGTATTTGAGGTGTAATGTATAAACCAACTAAACTTTGTTCTGTTGTATGTCAGTTGTTTGATTTAAATGTTGCTTTGTGTAAATAGTCAAACCGAAATCTCATTTATGGAGGCCCATTATTATAAGAAAAGCTTCTGTATGTCTGGCATTTGGCCTTCCTCTAGCGTACCATGACAACAAGAGACTTTTTAGAAACTCCACAAGGCATTGTGTTTGTCAATGTGTGAGTGTATCTGTGTGCACATACGGGCTTGTCTGTTTACCTCACTCTCTAATCTCTAATTAATCACTGTCACTATCCTAGAATCTTGGCTTTTTACCTCGTACGTGCGAATACCTCTACAATCTCTCCTTCTCTAGCTCTCTCTCTCTCTTTTTTCCCATGGGGCGTGTTTATTTTTGGAACCTGATGTTCTCTGACAGCTTTCACACATTGCCTCCGTGGCATTAAAGATGAGAGAGGCACACACACACACGGCAACACACGCACACACACACATTGTAAGGGAACACATGCTCTTGTACATAAAGGAATATTGAGTGTCTCTAACATTGACATTTACAGACAGTCCGCCGGTCCTCAGGACATGTCAGCTGCACTTGTGTAAACTGACCTCAGGACAGTCACAATGCAATACAACACAATATAAAAGCACAGTGCATTACCACAACCGTTACCATCCAGTGCAACTCTGCTCCATACGAAACATCACCATATGTATAATGAGATACACTGCATAATGCATATTCCTCATCTGTTTAGTATTGGGTGCATTCGGGCTGTCTCTGTTAGGGGTCTGCTAGCGATGATGGGATGATATCATGTCATAGTTTCTGTCACAACGTGTCAAGTAAGATTATGGCCAGTTTCAGACATGTCATAGAGCGGGGTGGCGGGGGTCACATCCTGAGGCTTTTGTACAGCGCGCGCATGTGTATACAGGACTGAATCCTGGCGCGGGTATAACACACATGATAAACACATTTGTGCAGCGATACACACACACACACACACACATACACACACACACACACCAAGACAGAGGAGTGTGAATGCCAGTTAAATGTCAATCTCTAACTCAGGAAGTCAGAGACTAATTATACTGCTCTGCTGACACAAAGACGTGGCATTGGCTCTTTCTTTGAATCTCCACGGCTACCTGACAGGCTACGTGACCTGGACGAAGCCAGAGGGATTAGTGTCCTCAGTAACTCTCTCACACACACACACACCTACACACACATAAATTGACAAACACACTCATGGAGAACCACAAGTTCCAGGAGAAACATGCTTAGAAGCATTCTTAAGTGATCGCTTTCACCCTTTAACAAAAGTTTGGTGGTACTTCAGACTATATTTTATCATCTTCTTCACTGCTATAGAGAGATTATCAATATATGTATATATATATATATATATATACTTTTTTAAAATGTATCTTTAAATATCAAGAATGCACCAATAAATTTAGTATGAGAAACTGCCATACTGTCATAATTGAGACATACTGCACTGAAATTCTTGCAACACTGACTGTGTTTGTGCCTGCTTGCCTGCATGTGTCCCTCAGATAGGTTCTGCTGAATATGAAGGTCATCAGCAAGGTTATTCGGAGTAATTATACATTTTCTCTTCTGCAAGCCAATCAGAAAAGGCAGTGTCTGACCCATGACATGTCAGAGTTCACTGCTCACAGCATGGTCACACAGCAATTAACCCACACATATTGTACAAAGTGTCTCTCCTCCTTACTCTCTGTCTGTCCCTCTCTTACACACACACACACACACACACACACACACACACACACACACACACACACACATTCACGTGCGCATGCATAAACTGCAACTGATGCAAATTTAAACTGCACGTCTCCCTCTCCGCTCCTTTTCCATCTGTGCCCTTCTAAATGGGGTCAATTTGGATCAAATGGAATATTTTAGCAGAGTCATTTGCACATTGTAGTGGATAGATTCGGGAGAAATAAAATCTAATGTAAACTAGTGTGTACAGCAAGTTTAATGCCAACCTTTGTCAAATATATTCTCGGGGTCCTATAAAGTCTCTCTCTCTCTCTCTCTCTCTCTCTCTCTCTCTCTCTCTCTCTCTCTCTCTCACTCACTCACACACACACACACACACACACACAGGCACGATGCATCATCCGGTGTGTGATTTTCACCTGTTCTTGCCGACACCTGCCATTTCAGATTTGCATGCTCTGCATTTTTCAGCCAGCTTCCAAGCAAGGACACTGTCTCATGACACACAAACCCTCATACGCACAAATACAGACACATACCCACACGCACCACGCACGCACGCATATCATTCATGCTTCAATTCTCTAATACATGATTGCCGCAAGTCATTAATTATTTGTGCTTCTCTCAAAATATATTTTCCTGAACGACAAGGACATATGCTGGCATGGTGCCTCTTGCATTCTGTCTCTCCCTCTGCTTGCACACGCCCAGACACACCAGCTCTGTTTCAAACAGCTTCGCGAGTAGCCAGTCCATTGTATGTCTGACCAATTGTAAATCTAATGCTAACTTAATAAAAAATGTTTTCATGTTTGTTGTCCTTCCAGCGGATGCTGCGTTAAAAAAAGTTTTCCAGCTCATAATTTGGCATGCATTCTATACTAATGCTCACATTCAATAGTAATTAATTAAAGACGTATTAAAATGTGATATGCTGACATGTACTGCAGGTGAAATGCTTCAGAAGAGAAGAATCTCTCTCTTACACACACACACACACACACACCCAGAAAAAGAGAGAGTGAAGAAAACACAGTTGTGGTTTTTTTATGGCAGCTTGGCAGTATATGAATATTACATCTTACACCCCGTCATCATTTTTATTTATTCATTTTATCTGCTAAATGTCTCTTATCGCTGCTAGCAAGCCATCTGCTATTTTGAAACACAATGTTGAATGAAAGCGCAGGAATGTTCAGCACAATAGAACATAATAGAATCACATAGAATGGCAAACAGAAGTACGGTTTTACAGACCTAACCGATTAGCGTACCGTAGAAGACAATGAATAATTCTCTTCCTCTATTAAAAACCTACACGAGACAGCAGAATGCATGAGAAACTGGTGTGTCTTATCAGCACTGACAGTATGTATGGTTGTATTTTCTCCAGGGAAACAAGATGGATGGTTCTGGATTACTGAGAATGTTTTTTTTTTGTTTGTTTTTTTTGTAATTACAGAGAAATTGAAGTAACAGAGCTCTAACATTAACATCACAATACAATTCAATTCAAAGCAAATCCCTGGAAATCATGTTTTTTTTTTTCCTCTGCTGGCGACACTGAAATAGACCGAGTGGCCAGATGCACAGACAAACTAACAGATAGATTAACAGGCAGGCAGAGAGAGAGACAGCCAAAGATAGACATCGCATTAAACAAATATATTTTCATACTGAACATGTCTCAAGAGGTTTATTGAAATTTCGTGTGGTTTACTCTCTTGATTTCATTTGTATTCAAACTGGGGTGGTACCAAATGCAGGTCATTACCATCTTTCAGACAAATGTCACTGCAGTTGGTTAGAATCACCACTAAACTCAGTTTCATGGGTGTAAGGACAGAAATGTCTGCACTGATACTATTAACAGCAAACTGACAGTTACTCATATGCAAGAACCCACAGTCTGAACATGCATATTTCATATATTCATATTACTTCATGTATTCTTGAGGTAAGATGCCGAAAAGGCAATTCCAGGCAAAGCTGTCATTCTCCTACAAGTACAATCACTGGATTGAAACATCCCAAAATATATGCTACAACTTTATGATAAGACATTCTTTATGTGAATCTTTTGTGAATGTTATTAATCATAGCCCTTTACAGTTTAAAGCCTTGATTGATTAAATGACACTTGTTACCATGGTAACATAAAATGAGGTTTAATTCCATTAGAAAAAAAAAAAACTCTCCTTGAGCGGCAACTTTGTTAGAGAAATCAACAGAAGAGCAACTGGTGAGTCTGCTTACAGCACAGCCAACCAAATTCATGTTTTATTAATAAAGCATTCAGTCGGTAATAATTGCAACCACAAACTGATTTCATGCTGCTGGTGGCACGAGTAGGTGTGTAGCCTGTCACCTGCAGCTCAACAGCTGGCAGCTCACTGTGGCGGCTCATTCTTGTTTCATTACTTCCTGCAATATTTAAAGCTGATCTGCTGTCAAAAAATAATGAAAATGACCGTTGTCTTGTTTCGCAGACACATACTTGATGAATGCTTGTGTTCAGCGCTAAACCGGGTTGATACATTGTATTTCCTCTGGTTGCTTCACAATAAAAGCCACCCAGTAATTCTCTATTTGAAGCCTTTTATGATTTGAACTAGGAGCTGTTTTGTTCTGTTTGCGTTAGCAGCATCTTAATACCACTCTAAAATGGTATAGAAATAGTGAACATTAATAAATTGTGTGATTACATGCTCCAGTGTGTCTCTTCACAATGAAATCTTCTGCATCTGCTATGCAGAGAGATAATCACTGACACATGCATTGGACGGGCAATGCTGAAGAAATGACGACAATAAATGGTGTCACAAAAGAGATTCAATTTAGTAAAAATATTAAGGATGATAAGACTCACAGAAACACGATTTAATTTGCAAAAAATAAATTAAATAAGCACCATTCTTAAAATGAATAAACCAACACCAGTTTGACTGATTTTCCCTTGAGTGCCCCAAACCCTCACGATTTATGAAAATTAATAAAAGAGCTGTTTTATAAAAACAGCCCAACACCAGACTGATCAATATTCCCAGGAGGACGTAAAAAACCTCATTTACGAGAATAAATAAAAACAGAGATCTGTTTTTGCGAACTGAACAGACATACATGTGAAACAGGGAGACAGATAGACCACTAGGCAGGCATGATAGACAAAACCCCAATTAAACTTAGCTACCATGCTACTGATCCAATAGGCCTGCTGCGGGCTCGTAATTATTTTTCACCAATCATGGGTCTATGTGAGTAGCCTCATTTAAGCATGTGCACCTAGAAGGCAGTTTGAAGGGGACTCAGAACAAATGGCATCCTCCCTTGTTAGGCAAATTTTTCCCCCTTGTTAACGATAGATTTGGTGTGAAAGTGTACATAGAACAACAACAATTTGCCTAATCACCATTTATCACCATACTGCCCGTTAAATTTGTGCAAATCGTCTTCCTTCACCCTTCCCGCTGTAAAAATACAGAGCAGGGAAATTGCACCTCTGATGAGTATGAGGTTTTCATCCTTATAGAATTAGACTTCTGTGTCAGCTCTTTCCTACCTTGTCAGCTCTTTCACTTGACTGGAGGTAAGGCTGAGGAGATGAGGCGAAAAATTCTTTAGGCCTATTTCAGCTTTATAATGGGCTGCCGATTTCCCTGCAGCCACTAAGGAGGAGCTGTGTGGATGCATGCTATTTGCAGACCACAGCTGTTTGTTAAAGATATGATTATATAGAATGACACAGATACATCAGAGATTTCAATCTCGCCTCTCGCAGCATGGCAACCAAAATGGCTCTGTTCGGTTTCATCGGTCTCCGACCATACCCAGAGTGACATGAGGTGGAAGAAGGAAGGAAGACTTTAGATGATGCAGAAATGTTACGAAAGCTTGCTTTCTAAGGAGACAGTCCCATGCAAGCATTGTCTTTGTGGAAATATTTTCAAAGTGTCACAGTCCCTTCTGTCGAAATCCGAAATATGCAGGGCCCTATAATTCAGCAGCGGTGTGTGTCAGACGAGAGAAGAAAATCTCTAAATCTGCAGCTTCATGCAGCTCCTCCCCGCCTCTGATTTCTGCCGCTTGGCTTGCCAGATAAGATTCTGAACTTCAAACACGCAGTCAATGCTCATCCTGTAAAAGCAGAGATAGAGGATGAGGATCCCTGAGCTCTGAGATGTTTCTGTATGGTATGTGTAGGCCTGCTGCGGTGATAATGTTACACCAAGCATACACAATGTCACGTCACACATCATAACAAATCCCAGGACATGAGACATGCATTGCACATACTATATAACGGTATATGAACTATTCATCTATATTATCAGCCGTAAAGCAGCAGTTTCATCGATGACAAACATTTGTAGAAATAGGTTACACTTTCATCCAAACTGTTTCTGATTTTCCTTAAACCCACTCTAAGTATTTGATAATGAACCCGAGCGTGTCTGTCTAGAAAGCTGCTAATGGAATATTTATAGAATATTTCTGGGAATGCTTGTGGGAAACGAGCATCTTTGTACTACTGAGGCACAATTTTTGCTTTCCTAAGTTGCACCTCTCCTGTCTCTCTTTCCGTGTCCCACTCTCTCTGCTACTCTCTCTGTATCTGTGTCTCATTGTATATACAGTATCATTCTCTGTGCCTCCCTTCTCCCTGTCTGATTTTTCAACAACCTAAAAACCTGAGCTCAGTCAGAACCTCAATCTGAACCTCATACCTAATGCATTAAAGTAGTAGCCATCATATAACTGAAATCCCTCTGAATCAATCCTGCAGGCTATTCTCTGTCCATTGTAGCAGCATGAAACTACATACAATATGCACGCTGTATCTCAAAACTGTCTTTAATAACCCTGCCTCATATCATTCTCTTTGCCTTCTGACAGCTGGAAACAGCTGGAAACTCCCAAACCGTTCCCCTCTGGAATTGGACCTCAGCACCACAGCAATTCACTCTTGCTTGCAGCGCATGCAGTGCGGTGTTGTTACTGAGAGTTGCAAATGAGATTTCTCTCTCTTTTTTTTTTTTTTTTGTTAAGCTGTCAAAATAAATGGTTAATGTTCACTTTTGCATTCAAGTTTTTATTTTTTTTTCCCAGTAATGCACTGCAGGCTGATCCAGCACAACAACAACAACAAAATTTGGCTCCGCTTGCTCTTGTGAGCGACTCCACCCTGGCATTTCTAAAATGGCAGTTCAGCATGTGTTTGATGTAAACACGTCCCAGAGAGCATCGCGGTTAAATGTCGCAAGATGTTTTCGGATAAGCACAAAATACTCGCATGGTTTCGAATCCTCTCTGGACTTCTGTGGAAACCTTCAAGTCTACAGTACAATACAGTACACTAGCTGATTAAGGACAATCCAGCGCACACACAAGGGGGAACTAGTATGTGTTTTCTTCTGAATTTAGCCTCTCAAGGAATGCCTCATCCAAGGCAGTGCATCACCTCAACAAACTCCACCAGTCAGTGTTTGTTTTATGTTATGGCCACATTGCAACATGTCTTGTTAGAGTTTATGTTGTAATCCTTAAAGCTGTTTCAACATATTTTTATAAAATAACAATTGATATAACCATGTGAATAGATCACCTGACTCAGCACTCATCTTAGCATCTTTTAACTTGGTTTGATTTGATGCCTTTAGTTATCTTGTGACCACATTTAGCCATTTGAGTCAGTGGGAAGAAGAAAAAAAACTCCACTGTGAAATTCCTTCCCAGCACAAAATGGCACGTAAAATTATAGTAAGTAACTAGGTGGTGCACACAGTAGCACCACATTTATCAAATACAAAGCCAGATATTTCCCCCGGAGAAGACTGTTAGAAGACATTGTTGACTGTCTATTGACTTCTTTTATTACAGTTTTTCTCAATTGCTAAAACACTAAAACAAATTGGCTGAACAAAGTTCTCAGTTGCCTGAAGTAATTTAGCTAATTGTTCAGTCTGTTGTCAATACTTTAAACCATTTCACATGGTGAAACACAATTTGCAGATCACACTTAGACTTTTCAGCAAAACTCTAAACACATCTCATTCTCAAAACACATTATGTACATCCATGCTGCTAAACTCAAGTGGCAAAAATGAAATACAAATGGAGCAGACATGTCATTGATTAAATGCAACCACTCAAAATTGATTTCACTAGTTTGATGTGACACGGCCAATATAAGCCAGTCCAGAGAGCAAACAGGTTGTTGAAGGTTGGAATGAGAAAGTCTGAGAATGGATAGAAGAAACTATGTGAGAGGACGAGGACGTGCGCGTATGCGAGGTGGGGGACGAGGAGGAAGAGAAGGAGGGAAAGAAAGAGGGAGATGAGAAAGAGTGGAAACATCCAATGAAATTCGAGCAACATTCATAGACCCTGTTCTTGTCCATGGACTGACAATGTGTACTATACTATAACCGTATGGCCCTGAACATGGTGCTTTCCATGCGTTTACGGTACTGACTGCTAGATAGATTTTGACTGGTTGCAGGTTCATATCAACAGAGAACAATAAGTACAATATCACAGAGATAAAGGACAAGTTTGTGAGATGCAGGGTACAGTACTGTAAAAGTACACGGAGGAGGAAGAAAGAGCAAAGCAGAGTAGTCAGATCAGTTTTGAGCTACTATGATGATGTTTTCGTTCATCAAACGACATTGACAGACATTTGTTGGTGTATTGCTGTTGTATTGTCTGACTTTCTGATTTTGACCGCTTTCTTTGTCATTTGAGAGCAGTGTTTTGTTTTGAGCACAGGTAAAAACTGTTTTGAGGCGAGAGTTTGATTTTGCAAGAGAGGTCAGAGGTTTCACAAACAGCGCTTGATTCTTGTGTTTAATGTTTTAAGAAAATGGAGCAAGGTTTCAGAAATTGTGTTTTAGCACCTGAGACAAAAAACTTTAAATCTATCTCTGTGCTCAAAATGAATCCACTCGACACACAATGCACAGGTCGCTCTTCTTCTGTTGCATTTCTAGCAGACTGGCAGCTCGAGGCGCGTTTGCTGCCCCCAGTGGTTGACACACACCACAGGCATCGCCGATTCAACCACAACACAAAACTCAAGGTGTCGTTAGAGCAGGAAGAAATCAGTGACCTGAAAAAGAGTTCACGCTACGTGTTTATAGGCGGGGGGAGGGGTTGATTGGGTAATCGAGGTTGAGACCTTGAGAGCAAAGAGGCAAACAGTAAGACAGAGGACACAGTCCTTGATCACATCATTACAGCCGGCTTGGAACTTATTAAATTCAACAGTTGATAATTTAGGTAATGATTGGTAAAACAGAGGTGAGGTACACTAGGAACAGAGTTAAGGAGTATAAAGAGCAACAGAAAGGGAAGATACTGTAGGTCCTACAGTAAAAAAGGGTCTCGCTCTCTTCAAATCACGATATGAAGACAGCGAGACACTGTTTTAGGAAGAGAGAAAAAGTAAGAGGAGGAGAAAAAAGAGATTTCCCCGAGGCAGAGCTAGTAAATGAGTCATCGGAGTGGATCTGCTATCAGGTCTATTCTAACAGCGCTACAAGTGAATGGATGCCTTAAAGGTTAGGCATAAAATGATTTCTCATTTTGCTGCGATATCCCCCCAGGTAGACATTAATGCTTTAGTTATGGACTTGACTGTAAAAGCTCCTGAGGTAACACGCTGCTTGTCTGCCATAAATATTGCTGGCTATGTATGTGCCCATTGTGATTTCAATGAGGCTGCTTTTATGGCGAGGAGTGTATTTTTGTGCAAATAGTCAGTAAAGTTGATGTGATGCTATGTGTCATTTCTACAGCCAGGTAGTCACCCTGTCTGCAGAGCCAAATCCCCAGGTGCTGCACATCACAGCTGAGACTGTGTTCAGCTCTGATCATCCTGACCCATTTCAACACGCACACACACACAAACATGCACAGGCACACACACGCGCACATCCACCAACCAACACTTGGCAAGTAAAACCATGCATTCATACAGAGCAAAACGCCACACACTAAAACACATATATGCCAAGCTTCATCTCTGCTCTGCTGAGTCTGTTCGTGTCACAACGTTGCAGATGTTTTAGCCATGGGGACATGAACACTAAATTTGCACAAATTCTCTTCCCGGTCGTTTGGTTGGAACAGTGGGTTTTGAAATGATAATGAATCTGTGGGCTAGAGTCTCCCACGTGGCACCATGTCTGGTGTAAAAAGAGAGGAAATGGAATAAGGCACCCCTGGAAAGTAGCAGAATATGATTTTTCTTCTGTCAAATGTGAAAGTCAAATTACGTCTGATAGATATTGCTTTCACAGCAATCTGTGTTTCTAAGAAATGATAAAATGTTGAGGTTAATGTTACATCCACACAACCCAGATGATACAGTGATATACAGTTCAAAGTCCTGCTGTGTCAATCAATCTTTGAGATAATAATAAAAAATATATACAGTAAGATTGCTGGGTGGTGACCTACAAGTCACATGACAAGATGATGCATGCTGGCACACTCCCCAACACGTGATAACAGTTGTTGATTACGGATCACACACACACACACACACACACTGTTATTGTTACAGCAGGTAGAAAAGGGTTAAAAATCAAACTCAAAGAGAAACAGGGAGAGGCGATTGCACAGGTCATATTCCACAGCAATATAACTACACAGCAGGGAACCCTGACCATCCAAACTCAGTGTGTGAACATGACAGCAGCAAGTGAGATGAAGCCAGAGAGCGTGTCGCTGCATCCTCTGGGCACAGCACCTGCTTCTGTGCCAGAGCTGCTGTGTATCTTCGGGACGGGGGATTTAGGGCGTTCTCTGGGCCTGCGTCTACTCCAGTCTGGCTATAGGGTGGTATACGGGAGCCGCAGACCCGACAGCTGTGGTCCCTTGCCTCAGGGAGCTCAGGTACAACATATGGCGTAACACATAACGCTTGAAGTTTGTCAGAATGAACTGGGAGTATTTTTCTCATGTTCCTATGTATTTGTGTCTCGAATGTGTGTTTCGTCCAGGTGATGAGCCACGCAGAGGCAGCCCAGACAGCCAGTCTGATCTTTATTTGTGTTCACAGAGAGCACTATGAGTTCCTGGAGACCATCGCACAGCATCTTAACGGAAAGGTAAACGTAGAATCTGTGACAATGAGTTAAATAAAATAGTTACTGTGGAGAGCAAATCAAGAATAATGACTACCTGCCTTAAAAACAACTTGCTAAACTTACTAAAAACAACTCAAATATATTTTTTTAATTCTTCCACATTCATGAATCCACGTAACAGCAATCAACATACTGATTCCAGTAAAGTTTAATTAGGTAATAACTCAGTACTGTATCAGCTACTAAAATGAAAACTAATCATGGATGTAATAATGACGCTTTCTTAGTAACTCTTTTCACAGTGATGCTCTACTTCACTGGAGGGGGCACAAAATTAGTAACTAATATGCACACGGTATAATAAATCAGCGATGAGTTTTTAGTTGTCACCTGATACATCAATATCTAAGTCAGTGGTTCTCAGTTCTTACATCATGAGCTTTGAAAAAAAAGGTTGCCCACTCATACCATATTGCATATGGCAATGAGTTTTAATCAGATCGTTTCATTAGAATACGTCTTACAGGCCTAAAGAAACAAGCAACTGTTGGTGATTATCTTTGTGTAGAAACTGTTTTGTCTTTAAATCGTGGTTGTGAATGAGTGAAGTAAGTGATCAGTGGACTGACAGGTATGAAGGAATACCATATCTAACATTTTGTTCTCACATAATTTATCAGTAGCTAGCCATAATATAATCCATGACTCACAGTTATTTAAGCTTGTCACCTATTAATTAATGCCCAAGTTATTTTTTACTCACTTCCTCAGTTTTGGATTTTGTGTTGTAAGATATTACATTAGGTTGTTTACATAGCCAATGTCAGGGTCATTACTATTAATGAGTTATCAATTACATCATAAAATGAATAAGCAGATTGTCTGTGTAGCTTGATGGTGTTATTGCTTTAACGGGAATTTTTTAAATTCTTTTTTAACTTGTACTGAAATTGAGATAATGAGGCAGAATGAAAAGGTTAGAGCGTGTAGCTCGAGCAGAGATTTATAGTGATTAAAACTCAAAAAAGAATAACTTAACAAAAACACATTCCGACAGTTTAAGAAAGACGCTTCACACGTAGTAATCAAGAGTAAAACATCTCATCAAGTTAGGACGTCAAAGTCAGAGCAGACCTCCGTGAAAATGAGAAAGAAGAGTGAAACTGACAAATAATGCAGATAAAAGTGAACTGGAGAAACGAAGCAAAATAATGAAATATAAAATGAAAATCAGGTCTGAATCAAACTCAGAGAAAAAAGTACTGTTTTTATAATAACACTGGAGCAGTATCCACTCTACTTTACTTGGTTACTCTAAAAAGTAATGGGATTACAGTAATGCCTTAGTTTGTACAAGGACGACAGCTGAGATTGTGCATGATCAGCACTTTTTTCAGGTCACTCTTAAAAGGAGTGTTGCCAGCTCATTTTCTTTTCACACCTTTGTCATAATCACTGAATGACTCGACATTCTCTCCTTACTCTGATATGTGTGAGATAAGATAAGGCTTCATTCGATAGATTTGACTTAGATTTAACTGCTTTTATCTTTTATGTCCATTGCTGTCTTGATGCTGATGGGTTGACTAAAAGGTGCTGGTCGACCTCAGCAATAACCTGAAGAAAAACATATACCCCGAAGCCAACGCCGCCTACCTGCAGAGGTAACAGTCTCCTGTGAAGATGTGGAGAGGAAGTTCAGTTCTTATTCATGAGAACTGTACATGTGCAACTTCTTTTTTTTTTCTCACAATCTCAAAAACCATAGCTAACTTTTTCCTAGATAAATGTCAGCATCATTTTGCAACAGTAGGGGTCACTTGTTTCCGAATGCTGGATGTCTTTTTGCTCCCAAACTCCACTTAGAGTACGAGACATCAAAACTCTCAACTGAATCCAAAAGAAATGAAAAAATTTGGAGGGTTGCAGCTCCCTTGGTAGAAAGGCCTGCTGCGTGTCTATTCAGCTGAAGTGGAAACATTGATTCTCACCATTTTAAGACCCTTTCTTTCCCCCGTCTGTGTGTTTGTAGACAGAAACAATAGCAACTAAAGTTCTCGCTGTGTGTTCTTTAGACTGGTCCCTGGAGCTGCTGTGGTGAAAGGCCTTAACACACTTTCTGCCTGGGCCCTGCAGAATGGACTTCTGGCAGGAAAACAGGTGAGAGCGGAAGTGGAAATAAGAAATCTGTTAATAGATGTCAGTGGGAACGCAGAGCTGATCGTGGAAGATTTCCGAGCCTAAAGGAAGGTTTCGGTTGACTAGAGCAGTAACAGGAGGGGAGATTATCAACTTGATCCTTTCATGATGAGACATGTTTGACTTTAAACCAGAGCAACAATAACCGCTTTCATCATTTCCTGGATTACGAAGAGATAAGTAGCTCTCAGACTTGTTAATAACAGGAGATGAACGCCTCACCATACTCCATGAAAAATTTAGGAATTGATTTCATTCCCGTTTCTGGAGATAATTGATTTTTGCGTCTTTCCATAACAATGCGAGGAAAATGAGGTCAGCACTTGTGTAAACACACAAACAAACAAACACACTTCATGATGTTACAAAGTAGAAAGACCAGTGTTTATTGCAGCTTCCGTTTCGCAGCTACAAAGAGCAACACAAACATGCTGGAACCTCGGGAGACCAAACCTGAATCTGCCTCGAATCCTCTTCAACACAAACAACCCCCCCCATGCATACGCACGGATACCACTGCAGTGCTCCATTTTCTTTGAAAACAGGTAGCTACGAGAGAACATGAGTAGTGTGCTTGAGCGCGCGCGTCTTTATCCGCGCATACGTAGGTACAGTATATATCCACGCGCACACGCTTGTAAATGTGTGCTATTCCCCAGCCAGCAATTTGATTAGATCCACAGCGGGGCAGTGGCTCTGTCACATTTACATTCAGATGGAGATTTAGTCTGTCGGCCGTCCCCTGCTGTTACTGGTGCAGTAATGTAGGGAGACATGGCTGGCTGCCCGGTCCACTTATACACACACCTGAGGGAAAACTGCTCAATCCTACAGACTTCACTATATGCCTGTCAAACCGCTCGCTTTCTCTCTACCGCTCTCTCTCTCTCTCTCCCTCTTTGTGTGATTTGGTTTTCTTCTCCTTTACAAACAACTTAATCGTCTTATCACAGAGCCGTGAGTGTGGTAATAACCTTCAGCATGGTGAGATCTAGAAATGGGATTACATACTGAGTAGCATGCCTATATATAGTAGGCATGTCTTTACATAGTCATGCACTTCCAGAGGCTTCATCTCGAAAAGTACTGAAACAGCACTGTGGAGATCAACAAGCAAACAAACAAGGCTACCTCTGAAGATAGACACTTTAGGTGCACACAGTGCAGTCAGGCGTTACATATTCCAAACAGGGCTGGTGAGTCATTGAACAATAATCTAAGGTAATTATTAGCGAGTGAAAAACAAACGCTGATCAGAATGCAGCTAGAGGAAAATATTTCTTTTTTTTATTGTTACTGCGAGGTATTTTTGATGGAAAGACGTGTTTGGGTTTTTTTTCGTTGTTTTTTTTTAAATTAGCATTTGATAGACTAGATAATTGCAGATATAATAACAGTAAATAAGATGCACTTGCAAATGCGTCTTCTCAGAGTTTCAGAAAACAGGTGAATGGGTTTGTTCTTCTGTGCCATACGCTTCCACCAAACTATTAAAAAACACACCGAAGAGCCATGCTGTCTGTACAGGGAGACATGTTTCTTCATTTTGATGTACACGGGCACTGAAGTTTATTTTAAGTCAGTCCCCCACACACCATTCTGATGCCGTAATTACTCATTAGCGCGTCAAGTCAAACAAACACACTGTTTGCTCTTGTTTGAAAATGTTTGGTCGGCGCCTAGTTTTTCAAGAAAACTAAGGTGGAAAGAGATGGACGAACTCATTGTTGGTTTTGGTTATGTCATGCTATTTGATCTTTATTTCTTTATTTGATCTTTTCTATACTTCAGCCTATTTTTTAAATCACCCCATGCTCCAGGTGTACCTGTGCGGGAACAGCGCAGAAGCAAAGCAGGCAGTAGCGGAGATGGCCACCAAGCTGGGCCTCGCTGTTTCGGATAGAGGGTCACTGTCAGCAGCCAGAGAGCTGGAGGACTTCCCCCTGCGACTGTTTCCAGAATGGAGGCTGCCACTACGTGTGGCCTTTGGCCTCATGGCCTTCTTCTTCTTCTATCTGCTCATTAGAGATGTCATCTACGCGTATGTTGAACAAGGGAAAGACATCTCCTACAGAATAATGGTGTCCCTGGCCAACAAGGTTAGGATTTGCCCCATTCTGGTTCAGAAGTATCGGTGGTAGTTTGTATTTTGTGTTCCCTTTAAAGGGTGTGTTCTTTGTTTGTCCCCTGTCTTTCAGGTGTTTCCAATTGTCTCTCTCATCATGTTGTCTCTGTGCTATCTGCCTGGTGTTATAGCTGCCTTCCTTCAGCTCTACAGAGGAACCAAATACAGGTCCGGTGAATGAGGAAAAAATGTCCACTACCTGTGCAATTTCGTGTTCAAGTGTGTATCACTTTTCAGTGTGTAAAGTACCTAGCTCACCGTTGCTTCTTCCAGGCGCTTCCCAGATTGGCTGGATCGATGGATGCTGTGCAGGAAGCAGATGGGTCTGGTAGCACTGGGCTTAGCTTTTCTCCATGCCATCTATACATTCATCATTCCTATTCGCTATGCTGTCAGGCACAAACTCATCTCGCGTGTGGTGGATGAGGTACAGCTGGCTGGTGCAGTCCTGTACATAGAGGGACATGATGTGAAGCTAACATTAAGTAAAAAAGAGGCACCATGCTTACGGCACTTTCTCTTTGCTTCTGTCTCTCTTAGATAGACAATAAAACCACTCCGTTTGACTTTGATAACACAGAGGCATGGGGCACAGATTCTTTCTATGTGCTGGGAATCCTGGGCTTCTTTCTCTATGTCCTGCTAGGACTAACTTCGCTGCCGTCTGTGGGAGGCACTCTCAGCTGGAGAGAGTTCAGCTTCATTCAGGTCAGAGTGCAGCTGGAAATCTAGTGTCTGTGTATGTGCTAGTGTGGGTGCTCGTGTTCACCTTTAAAAGCTTATCGAAGTTATGAGTCATAAGAACACTATCAGTAGAAAACTTCTTTTAGGGCCTTTACGATAATCTATATTTGAAGTGTCCAAGTTTTCCTCCGAGTTATTAAAGTGTTTCAAAAGCAATATGTCACTGGCACTCATCTCCTCAGAGCCTAGTTAACTAACTGCGTAACAGAAGCACACAGAGTGAAAGCCTGGCTGGCTCCAGCCCAGGATTTTAAATGTTAAGTTATTCATTAAATAGAATTATGATACCTGGAATAATCATCTGGGAGAAGATTGTTAATACAGGTCACAGGTCCATTTGTGTAAAGGTCAGGTCCATAGGTAGACCTCAGATAGGGAATGAGACTTAGAGATAGAGGGCTAGGTCAAGATAATCTGTTGAGAAGAGTTGTGGGAAACACAAAAAGTATCAATTTACATAAAGGTTGTGCATGTGATTAGGGTTGTCAACAGTAAATGTTTATTGTACATGTTAATGCTTGCATCAGCGGTATTAGTGGTTCTAAATGGGTTCAATAAGATCCCTGATTATCATTACAGGGCCGCAGTTCATTACGGAACCACATTAATATGAATGTTTCCTTATTGTGTCGTTTCCACTTATTGTAAGTCACTGTGGAAGAGAACATCAGCAGACAAATACTGAAAATGTAAATGAAAGCACATTATCCAAAGTAATTAACAATAACCGAGCCTCAAAGGCCACTGGTGCTACGAAACCAATTATTCTGCAGATGGCTATGAGACAGTTTTGTATCTTTAGCTTATTTAACACTTGAGGATTCCACAAGTGAAGAATAGTCAGACTTCAGAAAAACACCACAGAGTTAACTTCACTGCAGGACAGGTTTAAATTAACCTAAAGTAAAAAAAAATAAATAAATAAATAGATATATTTATATTCACTAATAAGCATACCACCCACAGGGGAGACAGATGTTTATTATGCAATATCTGTAACATGTATATGTCAGTGTGTTACATCAGGAGAAAACAGATAACTTAGCTTTGTTTGTGGGTAACAATTAAAATCCGGGAACCTCTGAGTCTCATTATTCAACATCTTAGATCTTGCCTGTATAATATGTACAAATACAAATAACACATTGCAGTTTTACAGGGTGTTTCAATGAGACTATTTCCTGGGTGTTCACCTCCTGAGATATAACATGTTAATTTTGTAACCATGCAGAGATGGGCTAGCTGTTTCTGCCAGGTTCTTTTATGCAAAGCTACCGTAAGCCAACCTCCTGCTGTCTCCAGCTACATACCTGTATATCTGTGCACGAGAGTGGCATTGATCATCTCCTCTGACTCTCTGCATGACTCTCTGCTCTGCAAGCAAATGACCCTATTACCTAAAATGTCACGCTATTCGTTTAACATCTGCATTTTTTTTGCCTTCTCAGTCTAAGCTCGGTCACCTGACCCTGAGCGTATGCACGGCACACGGCTACATCTACGGCTGGAACAAATTTCTTCGTCCCTCTACCTACAAATGGTACACTCCTCCGGGCTACATGCTGTGTCTGATTGTGCCGTCTGTGGTGCTGGTGCTCAAGGTGCTGCTCCTCCTCCCCTGCGTGGACAGAACTCTCACTCGCATTCGTCAAGGCTGGGAGAGGACTCAGCCAAGGGAGGAGAAGGTTATGAACAAGTCCACCAACCTGTGAACGGTGAACTATGAACTCCTAAATGTTGCTGATTATTGCGGGTTTCAATAACTTATTACTTTGAGAGGGAAAATGTACTATACATTTAAAAAAAATACGGATGATTATAGTTCTTAAATGTCTACTCATATCTCTTTATATTCAGGTTGGTGTGTTGTACAATGAGTAGTACTTGCTCTGTTGGTGTGTGATTGTGTCCTTTGATCATTTAGCACTGACTCTCAAATGTGCAATAGTCAAATAAACAAAACAAAAAAACTATAGTTTATTCTAGTCAAGAGGACAGGTCTCCATGGATATAAATGTTTTTAATGCCTATTTCCTTTGAGTAGAAAAAAAAACAGATTTGATGTTTGTGCCGTCTCGTTTCACAGAACGTGGTGAAAAATAGATTGATATCCCCCCGCTGAAATCTATTGTTTTGATAATCACAGGCAACAGTTTTGGTTTTCCTCTCTCCTCTCTCCCCTCAAGTTGTGCGATTGTATCCCCGAGGTTCCACTCTTTTCAGGTTGTTATTGATCTCCCTGTTTTCGAACACGATACCTTGTTGCCCAAACCTGACTGCCTCTCAAGGGCATGCAAGCGTGCGCCCTCACTCGCACGCTCACTCTACACTTACATATGCACATACACAATGCCGGGGAGAGTAAGGTTGAGCTAATTATATTACCACATGCAGTGTCAATGCGCACAGATGTACACATACAAGTGCCAACACCAGTAACAGTGGATCGCACATTTGGCAGCCAGAGGCAGACTGAGGAGACAGAACAGGTGTGATAAAAACAGTCCTCACTGGATCTAAAACAGGGTTAGAGTCAGCAACAAATTCAGGGGGGGGGCTAAACAAAGAGGCAGGACAGAATGTAGGCTGTTGGACGAAGGCAACATAAACAGTCTGGCAAAGACTGAGCTGCCCTCGATACACAACGATAGCAGACGAGGAACAGCTGGGTAGGCACGTGACTTCATCAGGTGGACGAGGAGAGGTGGAAAAGTCAATAGTGACTGCTGGTGGACAGGTGCAGAATGGCAGGTGTGGAACAAGAAGTTATGTGTACGTACAACACTAATCAGGGGCAGAAGGGGGAAGAGAGGAGGATGGAGATGATATCGCCATGACAGAGTCTGGTGTTACACCTTTTCCGCCCCTAAGCTGAACATTTAGTCGGAGACATCCTCAGCATCTAATGATATTATCTTCACACATAATCTGCATAATCTTCCACCCTCATTCATTGTATTATTCTCTTATTACCAAAGAACTGCTGCTGATTTTAGCCCATTTCCTGCTGTCGGGGGCGAGTTGTGTGTGTGTGTGTGTGTGTGTGTGTGTGTGTGTGTGTGTGTGTGTGTGTGTGTGTGTGTGTGTGTACTGATGTAAATATGAGATAGAGTATTCCAATATTGCTGTGGGACAAGAATTAAGATGTACCAACATACATAAAAGCTGTGAAACAAGCTATCTTACGTTCATCATTTCCTCTCGTGTTTAATTTCGTGCACCCAGGCTACCCTGAAATCCATAATAAGATTATGTGTGTCCATCCATGAAGGCTCACTTCTGTGTATATGAGCAGAAATAAATAGCTGAAATCGTGAGTAAAGACAGAGCTAGGTTTCATTTGTGAAATGTATACCTCACTGTTAAAAAAAGATAAGGAATATACTATATATAACACAGATAGTTGTTTGAATAGTCACAAATCACATTCTTTTTGTACAAATTGGTTTGCAACGAAGTGATCTCGATCTTGAAATTATTAATCATTGTGCTGTAAAGTTGTAAGAAGAAGTGAGAAAAATCTGTTTATTTTTGTTCAAAGATGTCAATAAATCAATCAGACAATTAATTATGCACGTATGTCGTGCTTAATTGTATTGTATGATACATTTCTAATATTGGCTACTATCCATTTATTAATCCACTTTCCTTTGCAGGTTGAACTGGCAAGCTGTCCAGATTGCACCCCTGCCTTTAGCCCACTATCAGGTAGGATGCTAGAACCGATCCTGACAGCTGGCCAGTTCATCTCTGGGCTGACACAATCATTCATGCTTAGTAATTAACCTGTACGTCTTTGGACTGTGAAAAGGAGCTGGAGCACCCAGGCCAGTTGCGAGGTGAAGGTGTTAACCACTGTAACTGTGTGCCACAGGACTACTATATGGTGCTGATTTTTATGTTGGCTCTTGGTCAGTGGAGAGAAAGTGTGCACTGGAGTCAGTGTTATCTGAGGCTTCTCACGTTATGTACCTATTTGTTGCGTCTAGGGAGTGAGACAGCCCTTACCTTGGTTACCATGAGAATGGTGTCTGCTTTCCTAAACACAGACATACAGCTGCTCTATATCTCAGCGAGTGAAGTCAGTGTCCCCATAACAATCTAAGATTTAACACAATCCATGCATGACCCCGTGAAACTCCCATATGTGGCATGCTGGAATAGAGTCAGTCTTGATGTTTTGTCTTTTGTCTCAACAGTGCTTTCATGAGCCTTTGCCGACAGTTTGCATTCACACTAAACTGTTGAAAACAAGGGGGGGGAAATCACAAATACACAGTTTTGTTTTAGACTGTTTAAAGACTGTTTCTTCCAAAATCTATTTAATATATTCCTAAATTGATTTCTGAATGAAATGCTTTTGCCTTCTGGGAGCTACTCAGATATAAAAGAAAGTTGATTTGTTGCCTGAAATAGATTAAATAAAATCTTTACCCATATGGTAATTTCTGACATCCTGTCACATATCACAAGGTTCAACTTATAATGGCGTAGGATTGCATTTAAGACTGCATAACTCAGCACAGCATGGGGCACATTCACCGTGACTCAGGACATCAAGGGTGCAAAAGGCATATCAAGCAGCCCAAGTGTTCCTCATTGTTGGGTGGTTTAGACTTTTACAATATGCACAAACTCTCAGTCCCTCGGTCTGTTGAGGTAAAGGTTGCCCTTCATTTCATCAGGAAGCAGCCAGCATACCACAAGGGACTTTTTCTGAGTTCTCATGCAGCGCATAATGCTTAATCGATTCAGCAGGAATGTCAAAAGAGAGGTGTTTAAGGTGAGTAGTGTTACTGCTACAGCTCTTATTGTGCAGCCTAATTTATTGTGGAAATCTCTGGAGGTTTCTAAGTAGCCTGAATGTTACAATTCATTCAGAGAAGTCTGGTTGTCTCGCTCCATCTTAAAAAAAATCTGAGAGAGTTCACTGGCTAACTATTATTCACATTTTATTTGCTGTCGAATTTCTGAGCTTTAGCTAAGTACAGCAGTCATTCACCTACAGTAGTCTTAATATTCATGAAAGTGTGTTGGGGCTCAGAGCAGGATTGGGGCTTTGAAACAACGAGGGATTATAAATAACAAGTCGTGTTGTCTCTGTGTGTCAGCCCCTTGAGGACCTGTCCACCCTGCTTTTTGCCCACTGTTAGCTGGGATTGTCTCCAAAGGATAAGTGGTTGTAGATAATGATGGATGGATGTTGCCTCAAGGCATCAAGGGGCGCAAAATTTGAGGGCATCCCTGCCTTCCACTGATGTGCTGATTATTATTGAATGGTTTGAGGCAGAATGATGGACATGAGACTGGATTGCAATGCAAAATAGGCTGTTTTTAATGAACAGTCAAGAAGAGCGCCACATAAAAAGCTGATTAAAGCCACCGCCTTTGGACTAAGTTCGAAACTTTTTAAAGTCTCTATTTAAATCTACAATTGGAACTACTTCATGTATTGTTGGGTAGTTTATCTATAGCGACGCATCATATTCTTTATGATAATCCTATGATTGTAACATCGCCAACCTGTGAGAGCCAGGTATCTGAAAAAAGTTTATCCAAGACAGATTTTAAATAGTTCATTTATCTTAGGAAGAAGCAGAACCTCAGATTTGTACTTGTGTCTGTACGGTGCTTGAGTAATTGTACATTCTACTTCTGCAAGAATGTGATGACATTGTCATCAGTCTTTTACATGAAAAAAAAAAATCTAAATATAGTTTTAAGGTATTTGCAGATATCTTCAGATTTGAAGATAGGTGCAGATGTCTGTCTCGTGTTTCATAATTGTTGTTCCAACAAAGTTTAACATGACATGATGCTCAGTGGATATTTCTTCAGCACTGACATTATTCTTGAGGAGAATATTCAAAACATGGTGTAATTGTGTGAACAACATTGTTGTTACAGAGAGAGAGAGAGAGAACAGAGTTACAGAGAAATTGTTCGAGCACATTCTCGTTCAAAATGGAGAAATCATACAAAGCAAGTGAAGAAATCCTGAACAGTTTGGCCTTGGTGTCGAATGAAAAGATTTCATTAACCGCAACCTGTTGATTGAGCGTAAGAATTTATTCATCAGTGGTCACTTCAGGTAGTGGAGAGAAAGTGCACAGGGTGAGATTTCTTGTGCTGTAATGTTTATTGAAGCTTGGCCTGGAGAATAGGGGGGTCATCAATATACTTGTTGCATGATGCTGCCACTATTCCGAAGAAGCTTTGCCCTCTGGCTAGTCTATATGCCCTCGGGACAGTGCCACAACTACTCAATGTCCCTAAATGTTCATACTCAATGTATCCACAGATCTGGATTAAATCTGGTCTTCACTAGCCAATACACTGAACACACTACAGTTTGTTTGGTGGACTGATGACTAAAAACAATAAAGAGCCCTATCTAAAGGAAGTGGTGTCAGGACAACAACCTCTTCCTGAACATCAGCTAAACTAATGATACAATAGTGGATTTTGGGAAGTAGCAGGGAATGAATTATGCCCCCCTAAATATTGATGGGTCCTCTGTGGAGAGAGTGGACACATCACAGCCTGATCTCAGGGGAGCTGCGTACTGTCTCTTTGGTGAAAAAGACAAGACAGATACACCTCGGGCACTTGAGGAAATTCCAGGTGTCCCCTCAAATAGTGAGGAATTTCCTGCACCACACATTGCATCCCAACGGGGAGCATGACGTACAGAAAGAGCACCGAACAAATCACCAAGGAGTGGTTCATTCAGCTAAAGGACATTTATATCAGGTAATGCAAAAATAAGGCTTAACAACTGCCCTACCTGCTACAATCAGGAAGAAGATTCTGGATTCACCAGACAAATACAGAGAGGCTTGGGAAGAGCTTCTGCCATCAGACAACTAGGGTCCTAAATGAGAACACTGGCTAGAACTACTACTACTACTACTGTTGTCGGTGTTAGCGTAGTTTAGTAGTTAGTGTTGTTCGTATTATTATTATTTTTTAACTATTGTTATGGTTACTTGCTTAACTTAATAACTTAATCCAACAAATTCGTAACCCAAATGTCGAATTTACACAATACTTTTTCAAGGCAAGGTTGTATTATAAACTTAGCAGAGGGATATATAATATATCATATCATAACTGTGCTGTGTTGTACCGGCTAGAAATTGTCTTTTCACAAATGTTCATTCTGCTGTCATCTGCATTTGGGTATTTATGGTTGGTTGTCTGTGATTTTAGGACAATTTCAGAATAAGTAGTTTTGGATATAACATAGCTGTATTTTAAGTTCAGCCCTGTCTTGTAATTAAGATGATGAGTCACTATGGCTGCTTACATTTCAGAGTACGGTGACAGGATTTCTACAAGGCAAGAGAAGAGGTGGAGAGGACCTAAAGAGGACTGTCTTTATTTGAAAAACTCAGACGAGAGATGGGCATAGAGAGGAACAAAAAACGAAGTAACTAACAAAGATGCATCTTGAAGAAAAATAAAATGGCCCTGAAGATGACATGAGAAATAGATTCATGTTGGACACGTGACAAGATATAAGCAAGAAAATGCAATGGTGGGGGAGCCAGAGTTCGTGATATTTCCAAGAAAGGCTGCTTTCACAGATGCTGTCATATGTTAAAGGCTGTTTTTCACCAACGAGAACATGATAAAGAGAAAATAGGAAGAATTCAGTCACGACATTGTTGGTTTTCAGGAAGCATACATTGTTGAGGGTTTTACTGTGGGAGAGCTTCTATAAGACAGAATATTTGACTTGTTAACAAAGCATCTGACCGGTGGCGATGAAGTGCTCACAGAAATCTCAGAAG
This sequence comes from Nibea albiflora, assembly GCA_014281875.1. Taxonomy (NCBI): domain Eukaryota; kingdom Metazoa; phylum Chordata; class Actinopteri; family Sciaenidae; genus Nibea; species Nibea albiflora. The sequence goes on from CM024804.1 coordinate 14,227,562, forward strand.
GAGCTGATAAACAAACAAATGCAAGGTCGGATGAGCTACAGAAAAGCACAACAGACCACAGACAATAGAAACACACAACACAACATGATGAGCAGCTGACACAAAAAGCACAAGAACACCAAACACACACTGTGGAAAATAATGAGAAAGTTACAACCGGGATGTCGTCGTCGTCTCTGCTGCTGCTGTTGAGATTATTGATCTCACATCTTTGTGTAACAAAGAGGTCATGTTTGGTCTTTTCCCAGTTGGGCCATTTTTAGAGGGTCTTAATGACAGAAAATGAAATGGGGGTATGGTCCAAACCCAAAAATGGCAAAAGGAAGAATGAAAATCTGTTGTTAGGATATTGGCCAAGGAACTAAAGCAAGAGTCTTTTTCAGCCCAAGAACCCCCACATGTAATTCATATTTTAAAATGTGTTAAAACTGGCATATAATAACTTTTATATTTACTTTATTCAACTGTTATTACACATACAGTATGTATATTCTGGGTTATTAGCCTATGTTCATGCATCATTATCACTGTTTATTAAATCCAAGAGTTAGTGCGTCTTTGGACACGTCCACTGATTCATCCCGTTTGATTTACAAATGCCTCTGCTGTTTGTAGTTTCTCAATTATCTGTTTGTAGTTTCTCAATTATCCACATTCACTACTATTTTGGTGGCAATTGCCTATTATTATGACAAAAATTGACCTCTGTGGACCCCCTGCAGTACAGCTGTGGACCCCTTATGGGTCGTGGACCTCTGGTTGAAGACCCCTGGACTGAAGGACCGTGGATATTTTTCGTCTCAGGCTGGCTCAAGCTTTTACTGAAGCAATCACATTGGTTCTAGTTTACTGTTTGACTCCCTGATGTTGTATCATATGATCTCTTGTTGACTACTTTGTAAGAGGCCCTTGTCCTCAATTACTAATAATTAATTCATTAAAAGTCTAGTCCCAGATTTACTCTTGTCTGACAGCTTCTTGCTTGGTCACTTCCTCATTTTCTCTTCTTAGTTTCCTCCGTCAGTGTCCCCTTTAGTCCATCACAAAAATCCACCATGTCCGTGCGCAGAGCTCAAGCACCCCTGTCTATGAACAATGGGATCCTCATGTTAATTTGACGTACCTAAATAAACTAAAATGACAAATTACCAGTCAGATGTTGAGAGAGTCATTCTTCACCTCTGATGGTGACATAAGCTGTTTGGAAAAGCTGCAAATGAACATTTTACCAAGAGTCACTGAGCCAGTGACAGGAGGAAGAGCATTTCTCTGTTCCAAAGCTTTTATACAAGGAGACGAAAAGACAGGACTTGATAGTGCAAGGGTAGGTTGAAAAGTCCACCTCCTCCTACTTCTCTCCAGTTGTCTATGTAAAAAAAAAAAAAAGATACAGTAGTACGCCTCGCTTATGTATTGATGACAGGGAGCTCAAGAGGAAAACTCACCCAGACTGCAACTTCATCCCCAGAGTACAGAGTACTACGGACACGCTGGGAGGAAACACTGTCTAGCAAACACCAGGGCAAAGTGTACCACTAGTAGGAGTTCATGGCCAAGGACAGTAGACATCTAACAGCTTTTGACCTCCTGGGGCCTATATTAATGGTTCCAAATCCCATTTGGGCTCATGAATGCACCCATAGAATTCAAGCGCTGCATGAAAGTGTGCTTAAAGAGCTTAAGGGATTAAATATGTGTGCCATATCTTGACGATGTTCTTGTGTTAAGCAGAACATTTGAGGATCGCGTCAAAGATGTCAGAGAGGTGCTGCAATGGCTGAGGGAGCATGGGATAACATTGGAACAGAGAAGCTGTGACCTGTTTAAAGCAGAGGTACGTTACCTTGGCAGGTTCGTCTGATGACGGAAATAGGATTAACCCTGCCAACGGTGCTGCAGTAAGGACCCTGAAAAGCAAACAGCCAGGTATTGTTTGGTGAGTGGAGAGGAATCTTCACTCAGGATTGTTGAGTTATTTTTCATGTATTTCCAGTGCCTTACATAAACTGCTTAAAGCACCTGCAGAAACTGAGACCTTGCGAAACTGAAAAAAAAAGTGACAAACAAAGCATCAGCAGAGGTGTTTCATCCATCAGACCCATTGAGTAGGCTGACATGCATCAGTCAGTTTTGTTGGCTGTTTTATTCGGTTTCATTTAATGTGCTCTCAAAGAAATGATGTGAATGCCTATGCTATACACCATTCTTCACTGTCTACAGTGAGAATATTCAACTTGCCAGACTGGAGAGTAGCAAAACTGGCAGACCTCCATTTTACAATCAAATCCTGGCAATGAAAATATTGACGCAGACAGTATATCCAGAATGCTGTCAGATGTAGAAACTTTCATGAAAGAGTGTTTAGAGAAAATATCATATGCTGTGATTGGAGCAACTAAACAAGAAAGTCAGAATGAATCCAGTCTGTCTTGGTCCATTTGAAAAAACAAATGTATTCCACTTTCCGGATATAATTTCATTTGTGGATGTAGATGGATATTAGTACTGGTCAGTGGTAAAACTGTAGAGAAGCCTTGATGTGTTATGCTGTAATATTTATTTTCGCTTGATCAAGGAGACTTAGAGACACTCTAAAAGTACGTCAGAAGGGCCCGAGTCGGTCTCACATTCTGCTGAACTCATGCTGGTGGTCAGACTTTAAACCCCAAGATTACATCACAAATACAGTCTTTACCCATGCAGGTGTTATTGTCAGTATATTCTAGTCCGAAGACACTGTTGTGTGTTATGCAGATTGGAACGTCAACAGCAAGTTATCTGTTACGTTTAGGAAGGCAGCAATAGCTTTCTTAGATCCTGGCCCCCACAGTGTAAAGATAGACTGGCACCTACTATTCCCAATCAAAGCCAAACAAAACAACAGTACTGCAGAGGACCTCAAAGCGCACACGCGACCTCGTGTAACCTAAGGAAAAATAGAAAATTTCATAACAAAAAGCATGCAGCCAGTAATACAAAACGAGGAGAGCAGATAGGTGATGCAGATCCTTGTCTGTGTGAAGTAATTATTTGTCAGTATAAGTGTAATAATAATACTATAATACTAAACTAATAATAATATTAATAATGATAATACTTTTCCATTTAGATTACATGTTTTGAAGTGGTATATGTCACTGAACTCAGTGTTGCTGCTCAAAACACTTATGTGTTTGGAGATGAGTAGTGCACTCCAGGCAGGGTAATGAAAGAGAATAAATGATCAACAGGTTATTTTAGGGACATTTTCACATTGTTGAGTTTTAGAAGGTTTATTTAATTTTATTTGATGTATTGAGCAACAGAATTAAAATCATTGAAAATGCGCTGCAGGGTCATTCATACAGACATAAACCACTTCACAAAATTCTATTTATTGTGTGAAAAAAATAAATAATGTTGTTAGTCCATTATTTTTGATTGACTTGACTAAGATTTTTTATTAGTTACAGTAATATTTTCCTACGCTCCACTAGAGCTTGTCTTGTTCCATGCTCCATGCTCTCGATCAGCTAAAATGTCTTGCTGCAGTACATCAACAGCACAACAGCCTACAGTATCTGCACTGTCACATCAAAACAAATATTATATCTTTTCTGCAGAGGACTTTGGTGATGGAGGAGCGTGTACCCTCCTCTCTCAACTCATGTGATGAGATCCAGTAGTGATTGGGGAGAAGCCTGTGGCTCAAAGCGAATGTTTCCTGGAGAACGGCATCAGATCAGCCGGGGGGATGAACCCTGGAGAGGGATCAGACCGAGACGACTCGACACAGCACACTCAACTCAGCAGGGGAAAACTTCCTGTGTTTGACTGAGCTTCCAGACAAGATAAGATGTAGTTAGTGGGCACTAGAGAGAACGAGAAACAGGGCAACTCTAAAGTGTATATTGAAGATCCTTTACCAGTTGATAAACTTTAAGGTTTGCGCAATTGTATAGTATTTAAGTTATGATATACTGTACATAACCAAAGTAGCCCAGAGTGAATCACCTTGGAGGCAGATTGGTGAAAGAATAGGTAGGTATGTAAGGTTCAGAAAACCAATGAGCCTAAAGCAACATTTTCATATTCTAATCCAAATCCTCTCATACATTTTCTGTGAGCTTTGGTTATACTTATGTTACTCTAGTACAATTAATGTAAAATTCACCAACTGCTCCTGACTGGACAAACTTTGTTGTAAAATGCTTAGTTCAGCCAGAGGAATATCTCCTGTTATTAGCATAATTGATATCGAATACACCACATGTTCTGCAGGAGGGCGGGCTACATTCACCAAAATGTTATCAAAGAGTGAAAGGAGGACATGCCGTGGAGCTTCAGTGTCAGTAGAGGTATTAGACGACCTGAAAGAATTTCAATATATTAATAGTAAAGCTGTCAAAGACATGTTAGCAGAGCAGAACTGTACTGTGATCACATGTAAAGAGGGAATGGTATGACATTAAGTAAGACTGGACAGGGACCTGCATAAAGGCCCTGAGGCAGCTGTTGGTGTGAAACAATTTTTCTGGCATCTACTTGACACATACATGACTTGTACGACAGGTACGACAATTTAATTTGTGCTGAAGAGGAAATCTGAAGATGAACAAGATGAGTGGCGGGTTAACAGGAGGTCTGTGACCGCTACGGGGGTCCTTAGAGTTACTGCAGGGATGCTGCCAAATCTTTTTTGCATTTGTCTTAATTATAATATGCCTGAAAATACACATTAACATGAATCCAACATATTATTCAATAAATCATTCATCAATAATAATAATAATTTACAAAATGTCAATAACAGGCTACCCATGAATCCTTATGCAATCATGTGAGGTAGCACTATTGGCCACCTAACAGATTAGACCCAGATTAATATGAAACACATTATTATTATTATTTTTTAAAGATAATATTTTTGGGCTTTATTTCTGACAGCTGAGGCGAGAGAGAGATGAAGAATGACATGAGAGAGCCACAGGTCGGATTCAAACCCTGAACCTCTGCAGCAAGGACTGAGCCTTCGCACATGGGGCGGCTGCTCTACCAACTGAGCTAAACACCGCCCCAATATGAAACATATTTTTATAGAAAATACTATATGTGCAGTAGTAGGGCGTCTCTACTCAAACTCTAACTCTACAGGGTTCTTAGCTTAATATTGACTAACATTGAGTAGCTGCATGAAGCCCATTGTCAGATTCCAACTTTGAACGATCGGCTATCATCTGACAACAATTTTCTGGGCTTCCGGTGCAGCCTGCAGATATCCTAAAAAGTCAATATCCAGACAAAGACTTCCTCTGCAGTCCGCTAAATCAACTTGATGAGTGAGAAACATGAAAGGGATGTATTCCTGCTAATCTCTATGAACAGATATCTGCATATGAATGCTGATAACTTTAAAATAGCTGATAAAAGCTAAATCTTGTCTGATCATAACCAGCGGGTTCTTGGATTGCATTTTGGCCAATGCTTTCCACCTCTTATGATCTCCAGCATTGACTGTTGTGACCAAAGCCCACTCAAACGTGACTGGTCAATACTATTTGGACTACAAACAAAAAACAGGTGCTTTTCAGTAACAAAATCTTGGTCCCTTACCTACAGATTCTAAATTCATATGTAGATATTCTCTAAAAAACATCACATGAGAAGAGGGTATATGCATGAAAACTTCAGGTGATGGAGTTGCAAAGGAGAGAAGAGAGCAGGATGAAGCAGCTGTCGCCACGACAGTCTGGTGCTACAAGAAGAATATGCACAGCCCCTGTTTTTGCCCAAAGCAAGAGACATCCTGTTATCTCGCATCTAACGATATTATCTGAACACATAATCTGAAAGCCTTTACACCTCTGTTCTCATATTACCACCGAACTGCTGTTGATTTTAGCTTATTTCCTGCTGTCGGGCTGAGTTGTGCTGTGCGTGTGTGAGTGCTGATGTGTAAATGAGATATTGAGTATTCTCACTGTTGCCTTGAGAAAGAATTAAATGTAGCGATGTACAGAAAAGCTGTGAAACAAGCTGGCTTACATTCGCCCTTTGCACTCATGTTTAATTTCACACACCGAGCCTACCCTGAAACCCATAATAAGATTATGTGTGTCCAGCCATGAAGGCTCACTTCTTCACGAGCACAAATAAACAGCTGAAATTGTTACTAAGGAGACATTCGATGGAGCAAATATTTTATGAGAAATTCCCACAGGATTCACCTGTGAAATATACATTATTATTGTGTGGTACACAAAAATTAATGAAAAAACTGGTTGGTGGTTGTAGATTTTCTGTCAACTAAAGTTAATACAAACCAGTGGTTGTGTATGAGATCTCGCAAGCATACACATTTAGTGTATAGAGAGGGTTATGCGTAAATTAGTGATAAAGACATTCACACAGAACTGTGTAGTACGCTGAGGTTGCTAAAGATTTTCTTGTGTCTGCAGATTATAGCTCATAGATTACAAGCTCCCAAAACTGAAATAAATTGCGTTTCGAAGGACCAAGCTAACAATGATAGCCTACCTAATTTATCATATCATTAATAGAAACATTTTCACTTGCTGCATCTTAAAGCAATTGCTCTTGTGCACTAGCTAGTAGCCACTGTCATTGACATTAACAGTCATGCTGACGAGTCAGTCAAGATGATTATGAATACATATAATATACATATAAATACATATTTTAAATACATATTTGCCTTGCATTACAACCAAACCGGCTAGCTTAACACATGAGGTTCTGAGTGCTCACACAGCAAACAATGCATAATAATTCATCTGACCTCATTTATTTTGAAAGTCCCTGCATACATTTGCAAGCATCTTTTGACAGTCTGAGCATATTAAAATTCTACCATGGCAGAAAGAACTCAACGTACAGCAGCTTAAGAACAGATGCTAAAACATTGTTGTCATCATAAATTATATAATATAAGAATGTGTCTATGAACTGTTCATTGAAATCCATGTCGGTTTACTCTTCATTTTATAGAACGTCAGACATTTTGAGGAAAATCGCTTGCTCACTTTCTTGCAGCGAGTTAGATAACGTGAAGCAACTGTGGCCAGCCAAGGAAAAGCGCCTCACAAAACCCCCCAAAAATATCTTATCATCTTTCCGCAGCTTTTGTACACATAAAACAAACATGACATAATGTTTGAATTATCAAGTTTGAAATGCTAGGTGTAAGCTGAGCGGCAGACACAAAGATGCTCTATCATAGTTGTGGGTCCAATATTTAATTTAGTGACAATGGAGCCAAGAATCCATCATAATCAGTGCTCATTCCCTTCTCCCATTGGAGTGAATAGACTCAGGAGCTGCTGGAGTGACAGCGGTGAAATCTGCATGACACAGATCAGTGTCAGAGCAATCCTATTTGTCTTTACGTAACCACTTAGAGATTGATGCTTTTTGTAGTAATGTGTTTATTTTATTTTTTTAAAGAAACAAAATAAGTAACATTTTTACATGATATCCAATATTACATACAACAATTTTATTATTACAGTTGTTGAGCTACAAAAGTTATTAAACAATACAATTTTACTGTTAAAGAAATGTGAGATTTTGCTATAACTACAAACATTAAAAGTGGTCACAAATGACTTTTGGTACATTGGCTTAGTCATTGTTTCACACTATGAATACGTGATGTAATAATAATATTAACAATAATAAAGAAAACAGACAGCAAATTCATTTTTCTTGTTTTGTTTTTTGACTTTGTGCGACATCGATAGTTTGGTTTCAAAAGTGACAGGCATTATTTTCTTCCACCACCACTGTTCCTACAGTCTGGAACTCCAGGTTCTTCCAGTTCAGCACGTTCCCTGGCGGGAAGCTTACATCACCTGTATAGTCCTGGATATCACAGGAGGGGAGGACGTAGTCCCACATGTGGACATCAGACATCATGCCAACTAAAGACTGATTAATGTCAAACCCCCCACCATAGGCATCCTGGTCCTGTAGGGATTGCACAAAAAGTTAGCAACAGCAACAACGCCATGATTTTTTTCTGATATGTATCCTATAGAATACACAAATTGATCATGGATTGGGATTTACCAGTAGATTAACCTATAATGAACAGCAGTAGTTGCCAGCAGACACTTTTGCTACAAGTTACTGCTCCACCTAATTCATAAATTATAAAACAAACAATATATTGGATGTTGATTACTGCATTTAAAGAGCACTTGTAGGCTGTTGTCTGGCTGGCTGTTTTCTAGTGTTTCCAGCTATTTGCGCTAAGTCAAGCTTCTGACTCGACGTATTTTTCCACAATGTCGAAACCATTCATTGTACATATGCTGTGTAAATACTGTACCTGTCCTAGAACTATTATAATGGGCCCGCTGATGTTGGTTTTAGAGGTGATGAGCTTCCTGCTTGATGGTTTTCCATCTAACCACAGCTGGGCCAGTCCAGATGAAGCGTCCCAAGTTGAACAAATTGAGTGCCACGTGTTCAGTTTGTAGTTCTGCCCTACAAAAGATACCACTTTATCCCTGATAAAGAACTCAAAAACATCCTGTGAACCACCCCTTTGAATCATGAATTGATTTATAGTAGAGGGTGTGGCCAAAGAGAAAAAGCTGTGGAGTCTGTCGAGGTCTGTGAAGGATCTGTAAGCATCACAAGCACAAAGACACATTGAGTCATGATGATTTTTATTGTCAGAGATACAGTGGATTGTTTGATTAATTTTGCATATTCAACACTACCTGAAACAGACTGTTACAGCACCCAGATTCTGTCTTGATGTAGTCAGCCTCACATGAGCTGTGTTGGTTGGTTGTGGGAAGGTGAACATTTTGCCTGACATATCTTTGAAAAAAGAGAGAGAAATTCAAAATCAAAATTATAAAATTTATGATAAACAAACAGCAAATAAGATTTCTAGAAGAGATCGAAAAAGTTAGATGAGATAAGCTGAAGCTAAAAATATAATATAATAAATTAAATGAATACAAAATGTATTTACTTACATTATATAATTATAATTCATGTCCAGTGTTTTTGATTACTAAATCAGAATTTTTCATGCCTCCAGTTCACAGCTGAACTTTGCTCTCTGCACTACCCGCAGCTGCTGTCTGTCCCATAATCTTCCAAGGAAAGATATTCACTGTTTCTCTTAGACAATGAACTGGAACCTCCACCCAGCTTACTGTGCTCAGTTTGTTTCTTTGTGTTCTAGCCTTTGCTTCACCAAAAACCCAAATGCAGACCGGTAGGTAGGTCTTTAAGGAGTCTATTTTCTTTTGTTTAGTTCAGCAAACAAATTCAAATCAGACAGTAGTCCATCAACGAAAAATAAAAGGCAGAGATACACCAGGAGCAGGAGAAGGAACATGGGAAGAAGGACAGAATAATGCAGGACTGGAGAGTAGGCATAGACGACCTGACAACTGAAAGAGTGAAAAGCTTAGACTGTACTGTACAAGAGATGACCACCTAATGGATCACCTCTTGCCTGTTTGCTCTGGCCTTTGCACAGACCTGTTTTCTTTTTCTGGCTGCCTGCTTGTTGATAAACATAAGGCTGCAGAATTTTCAATATATATATATTTTAATCTAAAAATGAATGACACAGATACTAACATATGCTTCACCCTATTAAATTAGTGGAAAGTAATTTGTACATAGAGTGAACATAAAAATCAGTCTATTATTTTGGAATTAATTTTGTCAAATGAGGAAAATATTCTTTACCTCGAGGAATGGCAGCACAGACTGGCAGCATCGCCAGAAGAAGCAATAACGCCATCTAATACAAAGATAAATAAACAACATACAAAATGCATGCATATATGTTACTAATATATATTAGTGTAATAAACTATTGCTTAAGCTGCCCTACTACAATATGCAATATACAGGTAGAACATTTTAGAAATGTTTATGTAATGCCTTGATCTTACCTTGAATCCTGTGGATGTTGTGGATGTTTTGTGAGACAGTGTATAGAGTTGTGATTTTTATACTTTTTTGCTTCCTTATTGGTTCAAATGTACAAGGTTAATTGAGGGCTCATAAAACTATCTTATAAGGTATATTACACTTAAAAAGATAAGACAAATAACAGTTTCAGTTGGTTTATCAACTACTGACAGATTTTTATTTTTTTTATTTTTTTTTTACAGTCATTGTCCCGCATGTGTACTATACCTCTTGCAATCCCCTGACCTTTTAATTAATGCTACAAGCATGTTTACATTTGTGGTTTTGAGTATGAATGGCAATCACAGGGAAATTTGACATAGACAGTCCCAATAGGATGATCTGAAATCAATTTTTGTGATTTCCTAAATTGCTTTGAAGTGCTATTTAGAGACAGTAACTTGAAGAGTGATCTTCATGATCTTCATGATTTGTCTGTGAAAAACATATTTGGTTGTTAAATGGTGCCAAGAGAAATTTGCATTGTTCACTATAAAGAGGTAATTTCATGTTTCATTCAATTGTCTCAGATATTTAAACCTGAGACAATTTTAATTAACAGCACCAAGATTAACTTCAAAGTGTTAAAGTTTTAAGCCACACAGACTTTCACCAAGGCTTCACTTCTAACCGATGCATGTGCACGTGAGCGATTTGAAGAGAATGTAAATGTATCTGTAGGGTATGTTATTTATGAAACATCATGTTATTACAATCTGTAATCTGAAACAGTGTGGTGGAAATTCCAGTGAGAGACAAACAAATAAAAAGAGTCTGACAAAGGGTAATAAAAGAGTAAAGTAATTATATAATATACAGTAATACATTGATACAGTTCCTGTCCTGCCTTTCATGTGATCAGAAACCTTGAACTTGTTTACAAAGAAACTAGTTCACCCCAATCCTTTGTTTTTCTCACAAGTGAAACTTCCTGCACTGCCTTATCTTCAGCCTTGAACGTTATCATAAAACTCCTCGTGCACAGCTTTCTACAAAACAGTAAGCTGGCACGTTACAGCTGGGAGATAGAAAAGTTGTAAACTGTAGTTACATTTCTAAATAGCAAAACAATGAAGGGTAATAATGTAAAGAATATACCTGCCATCGCAAGCAGCAGACCCAACACTCATTCTAAGTGTCTTTAAGATACATGCTTCTAATATAGTATATTTATTAACAACGTATAGTCCAAAATGTCAATACAATCAATGCCTATGCACTCACTCTATCACTCTATCAGTCTATAATCAGGAACGCAGCTGGAGCTTCCTCCAACTGAGCACACTGCCTGGAGTGAATTTGTAAAATTGTAAAAACATTGTAAAAAAAAAAATAATAATAATAATAATAATAATAATAACTGGAGATGATCTGTAAAGCAATTTAGTCAAGGTGTTTTTGTTTTTGTTTTAGACCTGTAAGGATGGCAATATCCATCTGTTGGTTGGTCCTCCACTGAAACAGTCATGCTGAAGAGGAATTAACTAATATTTTAATTGCAGACTCATATTGCTCTGCATTACATCAGGAAACTGGTAGCTGAACACAAGAAGCTCCTGTGAGTTCTTGCACAGCACGTAATTTTTTAATTAATTCAACAGAAATATATTTTTAAAAAGGTGTTTATGGTGAGTACTGCTGTTGTACAACTGCTATTGTGCAGCCTAATTTATTGTGGAAATCTGTGCAGGTTTAGCCTGCAACATCACCGGTGCCAAAGTCTGAGCAAATATGGCAGATCCTCCAGAGATGTATTATAATAATATAATATACGCTTGTTGTTCCACTTGATATTTGCTGATTTGCTATACAGAAAGGCCCACACTCTTTGTGGGTCAGTGTTTTCTCGGGAGATCCTAAGATCCAAGTAAGAAAAAGGTTTGAACTGTTAGAGCTTCAGGAGCTGGTACAGTAGCTTCTTCAAACACAAAGGTAATTTATGTGTCGACAGACAAACATGGCTTTCTTAATCGCCAGCCTCGTCCTTCTTCTATTTGAGCTGGGATCAGTGAGAGAGCAGAGTAGTCTCTCTCAGCAGAGAATGACTCGAGTGAACAACCCACAATCCACAACGTGCATGATTTATTATCAAAGAACTGCGAGAAGTGATGAAACATGGAGAAACATTAAATGTCTGCCAATATTCTATGTATAGTCCTATTCATTTAAAGAGGAGTAACAACAAAGTAGTGCTGTCCCATTGAATAAAGCTATTCTTTATTTCCGTGACTTAAAAACCAAATAGACCAGTGCCAAAATGAGTCAACTGATAGACACGCCACAATTTAGTTAAGCTGCATTCATTTTTGGCCAGTAGGGGGAACCTTGACAACAACCTGACAGATCAACAGCCCTGTTTTTTTATGGCATGTTAACAAAAACAATTAGTTATAAAAACAGATTCAGCACGGAAAACAAAAAAACAGAAGTAAGAAGAAGAAGTAAGACTGGATCATACAGGAAATGTGCTGCTGGTTACGACATCAGGGGACAGGGTAAATGTCTGGGCACGGGTGCTACGTGAGTGTTAGTGTTTTCGGCTGGATAATCACAACGTCATCTGATTCTGTGTTTTTATTTTTCTCCACTCTGATCAAAATGGTTACAGTTTAAAGAGCAAGGGAATAAAAGCAGATTTAGATTTCAGATTAGTGACTGAAATCAATTACACACACAGATTACAGACTGAACCACGCATTTCTCCACTTGCTTTTGACTGTACGCGTGAGTTCAGCACTTCTCCTTTCTGTTATAAGGAATCTTTCTTTGCGTTAAGCTGAAAGGATGGGTTTGGATTTCTTTAAGTCACAATACAAGCACATTTGTTTCCACTCTTGCAGCGCTCATGTCAATCTGCCAGTTTACCGACTGTCATTTTAAAACTTAACCAGATTTTCACATCATGCCATTCTTTGACTGCCTGCCTACGGAGACTACTGAAGCCCTGTTGCAGGAGGACTGTGGATTTTGTCATCCTTCTTTTGCAGCATAGTCATTTCAGGAAGAGTTCATTGCATGGTATGGACAGACAAAATTATCAGGACCTATCCTTTAATAAACAATGATTTGAAATGAAATGCTAACATGGGTAACTTATACTTCACATTTCACATAAAAGCACAGAAAACATGGTTTTGTTTTTCTTTCTAAGATATAGATGGCATTGTTTTCACGTTTAGTGACAGGACATTTGTTTATCTTCTATCAGCACTCTGTCTACAATCACAAACTCAAGCGCACTCCAGTTGAGCACATTTCCTGGGGTGTAGATTAGATCGTCCATGTACTTCTGGATCACACAGGGTGAAAGGACGTAGTCCCACATGTGGACATCAGACATCATGCCAACGAAAGACTGCTTAAGGTCAAAACCCCCACCATGAGAATCCTGTTCCTGTAGAGATGGCAAGGATTTGAGATCCAGTGAATAAAAGTTAGGTTTTTTTTTTTTTTTTTAGCATACACAGCATTAATTTGCATTATTATTGCTATTGGAATACAACTGTACCTGTCCAATCACAATACTCATAGTAGACCCTCTGATGCTTAAACCAGAACTGACAAACTTCCTTATAGAAGGTCTTCCATCAAACCACAGCTGCACAAGTCCAGACTGCATATCCCATGTGGTACAAATAGAGTGCCACATGTCCGGCTTGTAGTCTTTTCCTCGAAATTCAGCTTTTTTATCCCTGATGTGGGGCTCCATCTCCTTATTTGTTTCATCCCAGAAAATCAGGAAGCCATTGGAATTAGTGGATGTAGACATAGAGAAAAGGCCATGGTCTCTTTTGAGGTCTGTATAGGACCTGTAGGCATTAAAAAGACACGTCATGCATGATACTTTTCACAGTCGGAGATACAGTGGGTTCTTTTATGCATTTCACATATTCAGATCTACCTGTGACAGACGGTTAGGGCACTGAATTCCTGTCTTGTTGTGTTGAACTTCACATGAGCTCTGTTGGTTTCTTGTGGGAAGGTGAACATTTTACCTGACAGATCTGAAGAAAGAGAGGGATAGATTATTATTTTGCCACAAGGTGAGGCTAAATGTCAACTAGGCTGCATTACAAACAGGAAATTGGGACATACACTAAGATATGAACCACTGATTATTGAATTTCTTTTGACATGGTTGAAAGTATTGCTCTCCATCTGGCCATTCTATCATTCACGATTTAAAAGAACTCTTCAAAGCTTTGAGGAAGGAAATACTTTCTCAGACGTCAGCTACAAATGTTATACGAAGAAAGGAACTATTTTTAATAAAAAGCCTTTTTGAGGCTCCACTTTGCCTTTTGGTTTGTTAATTGTCAAGTATCTTTTTGTTGGTCATTTTCCTCTGCAAACTGTGTTTAGCTTTGTTGATGGCCCAAATGAAATGAAATCATAGTTAAAATAAATAAATGAATATGGTTAGTGAACAGACATAGCCTACAGAAAACATTTCACATATTTCCCTGTTGCTTATCGCTATTAATATATCGCAAAAACACATATTTTTTCAGCCTAGAGAAAGAACATTTCCTTGTACTTAAAAGAGTCGTAAATGACACATGGTGAGGAAAAGTTTCCTTCAGGTATTCCTTTTGTCAAATAAGGATTACATTTTACCTTGAGGAGTTGCAGCACATGCTGTCACCATCCCCAGCAGCAGCAAAAACTCCATCTGGTACAAAGACAAAAAGACACCACAGCAAACACATGAACAAATTCATTTTCTTTGGTTTAGTACAATAAACAATGTAGATGGGGGGAAAAAATAGCACCTCTGCAAAATGTTGCAAAATCACTCAAGTAGGTCTTACCTCGAAATCTGTGTCTGGATTTTATGGGCAGGAGTGATCAGGATAGCGAGCTTTGTGCATTCACCATTTCCCCATTTCAGTGTATGTCTTTACTTCCTTTATCAACTTCTACATTTTTCTGGCTTCAAATTCCTGGAACACAAAAAAAACTCCTCCTGCTGAACCACTTTTTTTTTTTTTTTTAACATAGAAACGTCATTGTCATGGTTCTGTTTTGCAAATAAACAACTGCTTGTATGAGGTGCTCCATACAGCTGCAAAAAAAGCTAAAGAAATCTAAAGTGAAGTAGTCGGAATAACAGAATTATTGAACTAAACAACACAAAATATTCTCAAAAAACTGCATCTGAATTCAAAGCTTGTAGAGTGTTTGCTTAGATGGTTCATATCCTACTATGTGTGTTGTTGTGAATGCATTCAGCTTTGTTTACACATGAAGCTGCTGATCACTACACAGAGATTAAAGGTTGATCCACTCGTGACTTACATTATCAGTTATGATGGGGGCGTTCCCGATAACACTCATCATATCTATTATAAGGTATTATTCCATACTTCTGTTCGTCATCATCGGCTAAAACGACATGACACCTTACAAAGGCCTATCTGTTCTTCTGCTTCAAGATATTATAGATATTCTTTTGTGCCGTCTCAAAGTCAGCAGCGGGACAAATGCAGTCACTTATGCGGTAGTCTTGGGTGGTAGTCTGTTTCTTTGCACTTTCACTTGTTTTCCTGGCAAACATGTTTGTGCCTAGGTGGGTGGATTGAGGTTGTGTTTATTCGGATAAGGCAGTGCAATAAAAGTGCAGTAAAATTTGGAGTCTCGTTTTAGCGTGAAATTGCTGGATGAAAGCTGTCATAAATCGGCTGTGTTGCCTGTGATGTCAGGGGCAACCTGAATATACTTCATCCGCTGGCGCAACAAAACATTTTTCAGTCCTGTAATGTAACATCTGAATTAAAATAGAACTGGAAAGATGCTCATATGTAAAACAGAGATACACAAGGTGCCACGGGAAATGATTTAAGACAAAATGTTCACAGTTACATATTGTGTAATAATTTTATTTGACAAATGACAGAAAACCAGAAAACTTAAGACATTGAGTTTTGTTTGAAGGGTTTAGGTACAGGTCTTTGGTTTATCGTCTATCAGCACTCTGGTTATAATCCCACCAGTTGAGCACGTTCCCTGGAGTGAAGTTTAGATCATCCATGTAGTGCTGGATCTCCCGTGGTGAAAGCATGTAGATCAACGAAAGACTGTGTAATAGCGAACCCCCCACCATGGATATCCTGCTTCTGTAGAGGCTGCGGTTAAATAGCATTAGCAATAGCACAGCATTTGTTACTTCTATTTAATCTACACAATAGAGACATGGATGCATCAAAAAAAATTGCAACAGAACTGTACCCTATAATTACAGGGTGTCCACTGATGCTTGATCCAGAACTGGCACATTTTCTGGTTGTCCGTCACACCACAGCTGCAGCAGTCCAGACGCAGAAGATTCCCATATGGAGCAAAGAGAGTGCCACATGTTCGACTTGTACTCCAGCCCTCCAAATGATCCATCTTTGTTCCAAAACCAGGAAGTTATCGTCTGCAGAAGATGTGGACGGAGAGAAAAGGTTGTGACCTCTGCTGAGGTCTGTAGCAATCGAAATGACATGATCGTGCATGCTGCCTTTACACACTGAGAGATACAGTGGGTTCATGTATTCCTTTTAAAGATTCAACACTACCTCTGATAGACAGCTACACCACTGAATTACTGATATGATGTAATTAGCTTCATTCAGTGTCAGTTTGTTGTGGGAAGGTGAACATTTGAGGTTAATTTGAAATCAGATGTTCATGTACATTACATGATTATTTAATCACAAAATCAAATAATTAGTGGGCATAATATAAAAAAAATATGTATTACAAATAGATTTTTTGAGGGAAATTATTTTGCATCTTTGTTTACGGAATAAATAATGATTGAAGAAACTCCAGATAAAAATCAGTTGCTGCAACACTTTGTGGTCCATGAACTGGATTTCAGGAACATACAGCAAAATATAAGCTTCTATGAGATTCTTGCAGTCTGAATGGCATTCATGTAAGGACTGCTCCCCATGTGGCCAGCCTATCAATGATTTATGAAAAAAGACTTTGAAGCTTTCAGGAAGCTTACTAAAAAGCAGTCAATCACAAATCCCATAAAAAAGAGAGAAAATACTGTCAACAACATCCTTTCTGATATCCCACTTAGTTTACTCGTTGTTCTATCCGGTCTTTTGGTTTCGTACATGAAACATTGACATAAACAAACAACACTAGCAAGAAGATTGGCTATTTCTGTACAATTACTATATACCATTAATGCCTGCCATCGGGTCAGATTCTGTGACATTCCCCTCGAAATTCACAAACGCTTCTGTCCACAGGGACCGCCAGAATCAGCACAAAATCAAACTTTTTCCTTTAGTTACTTGAATTCAGGAAATCAGGTTGCAAACTTAGCATAAGGGTAAAGGAGAAAAGGCAACAAACTCCTATAAACTCTGTGCACTTACTGTGATGACTCCTTTTGGTCATATTTTTGTTAAAAAAAAAAAAAAAAATTAAAAAAGAACCTTGAGGAGTCACAGAAACTTCATCTAATTCAAAAGCCGCCTTAAGTACATTTATACAATTCAATATTTTTCTGTTGTTACTAATACTTTCAATGCCAGTGTGTAATGGACTACAAATGATGAGTGCTGTTATGTATCTCGTCCTGCTACAATTACCATGCAGAGCGGGCAAAAAACGGTTAGCGTATAATACAGTCATTTTCAATTTCTCTATTTTGCTGTGCACCTCATGTCGTGATGTTACCTTGAAGTTTGTTAGGATTATGTCTGCAACAGGGAGTATGATTATGGGTATTATATAAACTTGCTCCCTCCTCATTACTGTCTGTTTACACTGTCTTTTTGTAACCTTTTTCTGTGCTGTTCCTAGGTTGCAAAACGCCCTGAATTCGCCACACACAACAAAATCATATTAGGCCATTCATCTTTCATCATCCATCATACAACTGCATTTTTTAGTAATATAATATATTTCATTATTGATGGCAGTCTATGCATTATAACATAATTGCCGTACCCATAAGAGGTGACAGTGAATGAAAGGGGCTTGCTCTAAAGGCTGACAAAGTGACAAATGTAATAAAACCTCATTTGCAAAATTAGATCTCTAAATAAATGATAATAGAAGTGGAAGCCTTACATATAGCAAAACATTTCCTAATGAACTAATGAACCGGATTCTGTATCACCGAGGTGACAATATTCTCTTATAAGGTTGATGGTGATAGTAGCTGTCAGACTGCAGGGCTTTAACCAAAAAGGGTTCAATAGTTAGACATTTGTCAAAGGTGGATCAAGTCCAAACAGTGAAATAGTACAGTTTCAGGAACATCTTAGCATCCCTGTGTCCCAGTGTGTGACCTCATTTCTGACCCTGTGATATCCCAAATTCCTAAACAATCCTTAACCTGCCAAACTGAAAGACATGTCATAACGCTGTACAATACTATGCATTAGACAGTATTTATTTATCCGTTTTCCAGTTTAAGATCTAATAATTTATATTAGCTGCGTCTCTCTCAAAAATTACATTTAGAAAGTCTCCCGACACTAATGAAGTGGGTGTTTGTGCGAGTGCCACGAGTGCACTCATGCATGTAACACTGCATTTGTGGATGCCTGCTTGTCAGTGTTCATAGATTAATGCTTGATCATGTGTCACTAACAACTACCAGTTATCTGGATTCTACACTTTTTTCACTCCCTTCACGATCAACTAAAATGACTCGCAGCACAACATCAAGGGCCTATCTGCACTGTCACATCCAAATATTATATCCTCTCTGCAAGGGACTTCAGTGATGGAGTCTGTACGCTCCTCTTTCCACTGATGTGATGAGATCCAGTAGTGACTGGGGAGAAGCCTGCAACTCAGAGTGAATGTTTCCCGGAGAATGACATCAGATCAGCCAGAGGGATGAACCCTGGAGAGGGATCAGACCGAGACGACTAGACAGAGCACGCTCAACTCAGCAGGGAAAAACTCTCCGAGTTTGACTGAGCTTCCAGACAGGATGAGATATATATGGGAGGGGGAAAGAGAACAATGCTGCTCAGTCATACTTAAGTTTATTTTAAAGAGCATTTCACAGTGGTTACATTTGACATATGGGAACACTAATAAGAAAAAACTAAAGAAGAGTAGTGACAACCAGGTCCAAAAATCTGAATTTACCGGAAAGAAATAAGAAGTAAATCCAATAAATATAAGATGCTTACTGTCAAAGTTGGTGAGAAACTGCTTTAAAAAAGGTAAAACATAACATTAGAAATTACCTTACCAGAGCATTGTAATGCTATGTGTCTATGATATGCTATATAGGTCCATTGCGTTTGTGTAACATAATATGTTTACAAAACTGAACAATTACAACATGATTGCATAAATAGAGACGGACCAAGTTGACCTTGTCAACAGCTTTCAGTCACAGCTTTGTTTTCTGTGCATACCATCGGTTTTGCGTCTGTAACTTTTAATTAGTTCTACGTTAGCAGCGTATTCTTGCTGTCATCCTCTGGATCAGTCCTCTCCCAACCCCGTCGAATGCGGGTGAGGCTGCGGTCCACGCAGGGCAGGATTATCAACAGTTTGAGCACAATCACCACGGTAGGCACCACCAGAGAGAGCATATAGGCCGGAGGCGTGTACCATTTGTAGTAACTGGGTGTTAGGAACTTGTTCCAGCCATACAGGTAAGTGTGAAAGGTGCAGAAGAATAATGTCAGGTATCCCAGCTTGGACTGGAAAAGAGAAAAACAAGTCAAGCTACATACTTTTACACTTACAGAGCATGTGTGCATTCACTGATTCACATAGATGCACAGATAAAAAGCTAATCACTGTGTAATAAGCTCAGTTAGCTAGGTCGGTAGAATGAGCTAGACTGACCTTTACCTAGACTTACAGCTTTGACTTACATGTGTGCACACGTTCGTCTACTTTGTGTCAACAGATGTACAGTACATGGAGGTAATTCAGTTAATGTAGATAAAGAAGAGGATGCACACACAGTTGCAAATATACTGGCAAATAGACCAATTCCATACGCATGAACAAAATCTAAAGACTGGGGATAATATATGCCCTCCAAATTACATTTGATGAATAACTTAACATTTAAAGCACTGCTCTAATTTGGGCTGGAGTAAAGGGGAGGGGTGTGAAATGAGAAAATGAGCTTGACATGACCCAGTTACATTTATGAATGAGTTTGTTCTCCGTGGTGAGGCCGGTTTCATTTTCAATTGGTCAAACCGGGGGAGAAAAAAAAAAAAAGGTAAACATTTGTGTCTGCCCGAGTAAAAACAATCACAGCAGAAGAATTAGCAAGGGAAGCACGGAAATATCACTTTCACACTTTCAACAGATTATTTCCAACTACTGCATCTGGCCCACGCAACTATTTTCCATCTGGGCTGAAGCACTGAATCGTCCTCATTAGTCATAGCTTGAATCTTGGCTAATAGATATGATGTGAAGATCGCAGCAAATAATTTTTGTGCCAGTATCCACAGTCCTTGGAGTGGTACCAGTAGTTTGTGTAAATTTCCACACTAACTGAGTCTCGGCGGCCTGGAGCATAAACAGGTAGGTGCAAGGCAGTACACAGAAAATTTCACTTTCACAGGAAACGCACTTTAAAATATCTCTAGTGGCCACGATGCAAGGGAACACAACCTGAGCCTATTTAATATTGTGAGCATGCATCTCTGTATCATCAATCTGGGTGTCATTTCCAGCTTTTCAAGGCCACAGTGTAGAGGTGAGATAATCAGTTGTCCCAAATTAAAATTCCCAGTGATCCTGTTTGTATTCATTTTTTATCAGAAGCTAGCTCATGAAATGTCAGAAATAGCTGTAAAATCACCAGCAACACGCTTGTCTGTCACTCAGTTTTACTTTTCAGAGTGCCAAATCTGTTGGCCACAAAATGTGTGAAGCCTTTTGCTACTTTTCATTTTGTTAGAGGGAGCGTCACATTTAAGTGCAAATCTTAGCGGAGAGCATGCACACGTACCTTCTTAGTTTGTATGAAAGGTCTTAGAAATCTACAAAATATTCAGTTTGAATGTGTTAACTACACAGTCTCTCATTTATTCAGTCCTGTGAAAACACACTCCAGCACACACACACACACACACACACACACACACACACCAACTGAAGCATAAGGGAGAATCTGTTGAACAGATTGCTTGTGAGACCGTAGGACCAGCACCACTGGAAACTGTTAGAAAAAAAATTCCACAGTCTCATTCCTCCAGTTGTGGCCACCAGTGGACAGTAAACAGGATGTAGGGGCTCAGCTAAATTTCGCTGGTTTGCTTCCCGCACAGCTGAATTACAGTTTTGTGTTCTGTGTCTAATCACACACGCTTAACACATCCATGCAACTGGGACACACATGCCAGTATCTACCTGTATGAAGCTGAACTCTCTCCAGCTGAGAGCATTGCTGACAGAGGGGAGAGAGGTTATTCCCAACAGGACGTACAGGCCAAATCCCAGAATCCCCACAGAGAAGTATGAGTCAGTGCGCCATGCTAGGGTTGTGTCAAACTCCACCGTTTGGTTCGCCTTGAACTTAAAGTGACAGTAAACAAGACAGAGAGCTCTTTAACCGTTTAACAGTTGCGCAAACGCAAAGCTTTGAATTCATCAAACTCATTTTGTTATTTTCAAGCTGTGTTGAGGCTGTCTTACCTTTGAGATGGTACTTGCAGCAATCTTGAATCTCACATAATGTCTGGGGATGAAAATGACAAGACGAGTCAATAAATCTTCTTCTTTAAGGCAGTCGTTATGACAACAAATTATAAGTTATGTTTGGTAATTGACTTTCTTTAGTGATCTCTCTAAGTGCCCATCAATTCAAAGATCTTGTAGGTACTTAAATTGCTTTTCTGTGTGCTACAATTAAATCTGTATAGTTAATGTGTCACGTCTCGTCTTCTTTTCAGCATACCTTCTTTATACCATTAGTTGCTGTCATGTGCTTCTAAAAGATTTGTGCTTTTCTGCTCTTCGTCCTGTCACAACCACAGCTACTGCTGTACAACCTCTCTGACTGCTAACAAACAGATATTACACCCTACCAAACAATACACCCTAGTTACCATAATGAATCACCACAGCAAACCAAGTATTGTCCCCGCAACTGTCCAAAGACCACGAGCAACAGCCCTGAGCCCCATTCACATGACTGTTGTTCTCCTCTTAGGTCACAACTGATTTCAATGACCACAGCATCCACCCATGAAGGAGGAATGTGAGATGTAGTTGGGAGCTCTCAGCACAGATGAGTACTGTTTCCAAGGTCAAGAATGCAATTCGTGTTCAAGCTTAGCAACAACCAATTCTTCAAGCCGTTAGAAACACCTAACGACATGCTGCAAAGACCTTGATAGCTGTGCCTGTGTGACTTCAATTATTTCTGACTGTCTGTCTTACTGTCCATTTCGCGTTTTGTTTTCTTTCAATAGCACTTGTCAAACTTTCTTTCTTTCTTTCCGCTGTTTGTACTGTTTCATTGCAAAATTATTAAAAGTAACACAAACCAATATAACAGCCTTCCGACCCATGGTAGACTAAATATTAGCATAGCCTCTCTCATACAGTTTCAATACAAATTAGACATTAAAACCTTGATGAAGGTAGGACTGCATGTTCCTGATAAACTTGCAACTGAGACTAATTAAAGTTAGAGTTTTTATTACTTTATTCCAGATAAAGAATATCAGTATGTGTGCACCTGTTACATACCTTATGGGGATGATAAGAGTGTAAAGCACATGTAGAAAAGCAAAGCCAAGCGCTAGCAGTCCTAGCTGTTTCCTGCACAGCATCCAGCGATCCAGCCAGTCGGGGAAACGCCTGAAACAAACATACTTTGACTTGTTTGATGCAATATTTAAAATATATTACAAACTGTACATCACTGTCAAATATCAGTCCACCCTGTTTTGAGTTCTTACTTGTATTTGCTTCCCCTGTAGAGCTGAAGGAAGGCAGCTATGACACCAGGCAGGTAGCACAGAGATAACATGATGAGAGACACAATGGGAAACACCTGAAAGACAGGGGATGAACACAGAAGTGGTAACTGTGGGTTGTGGATAACATGCACCAGATTCAAGTAAGTGATGTCCATAGAGCACATCTTCACCTTGTTGGCCATGGACACCATGATTCTGAAGGAGATATCTTTGCCCTGCCCAACATACGTGTAGAGAACATCTCTCATGACCACATAGAAGAAGAAGAAGGCAGTTAGGCCAATGGCCAGGCGTAATGGCAGCCTCCATTCTGGGAACAGCTGCAGGGGGAAGTCCTCCAGCTCTCTGGCAGCAGACAGAGACCCTCTATCCAGAACAGTGAAGCCCAGTTTGGTGGCCACTGTTGCTACTCCCTGCTTTGCCTCAGCACTGTTTCCGCACAGGTACACCTGGAGCATGAAAACATCCATATTCTTTAGAGCGCTCGAAATGTCTGCAAATGAACTCTGCGTCTACTTTTTCTTAGATTTATGCATTTATGTTGATTCATTTGCATAAACAATGATGAAAGGATGTTTTGACTCTGGAGGACTGAACAGAGTATGGCGTGGCTTCCTGTTTAAGAAAGCAGGTAATAGGCAACAACATCGCTCAGTAGGTATCGCTACCATGTGATGTTGCTGAAAACAAAAACACACCCCAACACATAAACATACTACCCAACACCTAATTCTCTCTCTCTTTCTCTCCCTCTCTCCCTCTCTCTGTATCCTGTGTGGTTTTACTGTCCTCTGGGACTGCACATCCAGATCAAAATGAAACAGAAAAACCCACATATGCTGCAGCCTTGCCGTGCAGAGTGAGAGAGCAAAGCATGCGATGAGAAGCTTAGATCTAAGAGGGACTGTGGAGTTAATTGATTCAAGGATACATCAGAGATGGCATTCAAAGCAAAGACATAAGGCTGATTCCTTAGATTTGGCTCCTTTTACTCGGATTTTGTTTGATCAACACTTCAAAATGAGTCAATAATACAGTTTGGATTGAAATGCTTTCCTTTCTGAGAGAGACTATTATTTCTAACTTGTTGGTCAACACCCCACGGTGTGAACACATCAGAGAAAATGTGAAATGTTTGTAGTTCTGCGGTGGAAGAAATGTTTGACAGGCAGCACGGAATAGTTTAACTCTAAAATGTCATCATGAGAAAAAAAAAAAAGATTTATAAATAGAAGCAGAATAGTAACAGTAGCAATACACTCTGCCGGCTAAAAGATAATAAACACATTCATATAAACAGAACATTACAACCAGACTTGTGCAGTACCTGTCTACTGGCGTCTGAGGGTCCATTCTGCAGGGCCCAGGCAGACAAGGTGTTAAAAGCTTTCACCACATGAGCTCCAGGGATCAGCCTAGACAAAAAAACAACAAACTCTGTATTCCTTCATGCTTTGCCAGCTGTTAGTGACTCACACTGCGTGGTTCATGAGATCTCCCAGTGCTTTCCAAGTCCCAGCTTACCTCTGAAGATACTCAGCATTGGCCTCTGGGTATAGATCCTTCTTGAGGTTGTTGCTGACGTCCACCAGCACCTTCCAATCAATGAAATCAGCAGAGCGGATGGAAAGTTAAAACTTAAGCAACTGCTGGGTTACACATTGGCATCTGACTGTGCAACAAGGTACCTTCCCCCTGAGTTGAGGTGCCAGTGTCTCCAGGAAATCATAGTGTTCTCTGTGAATACAAACAAAGACCAGCGTGGCTGACTGGGCTGCTGCCGCATGGCTTGTTACCTGCACAGCACAACACAGACACAGCATATTTGTCAAGCATTCAGGCTATTGCAACACATTCACTAATGACTGGCAGAGATAGCTCACTAGTTAACCCCATAATACACAACAGATCAAAACATAATACAGCATCCAAATCAAACAAGCAGTGACCTTGTCTAGCTCAGTCAACTTTCAAAACCTGATAGCAACCGTTTCCTTTTTCCCAGCATTAACTATGCACTTGTGTTAACATGCTTATTTGATCATGCAACACATGTTCTGAGGTATCATCTGCCAGCCACAACAACAATCACGAGGAAGCAGAAAACTGGGATAACAGTTTGAGATGTCATGCAATGTGTTGTACCTGAGCTCCCCGAGGCAGGGGGGCACAGCTGTGAGGTCTGCGGCTGCCGTACACTATCCTGTAGCCAGACTGGAGCAGACGTTGGCCCAGAGAGTGCCCAAAGTCCCCCGTCCCAAAGATACACAGCAGCTCCTGCTCAGGGGCAGCTGCCGTGCCCAGAGGACACAGCGACACGCTCTCTGGCTTCACCTCCTTTGACATGTTGCTCAGTCTGTCAGCCGACATGGCTTCAAGTCTGACACAAGCAGTGAAGATATCTCCTGTGAACAAAACACTTCACCAGGTTTTCTGTCAGAGCTTGACAGCTGTACTGAAATATGACTGACTAATGTGTCCAGATTCGAGGCAGATGTAAGAAAATAATAGTCCTCAAAGTAACGGCTCTGCTGGGTGCTTCTGGAAAAAAACAAAAAAACGCCTACCCTTCAAGCCTATGTGTCTGTTCTTCTAACTCATTTGCTCTCTAGACTGGCTGACTTTTCAGTCTTCACCCAGTTTTTGTATTGGCCCATCCCCTCCCGTAGCTCACAGTGAAGTCTGTCTAAACTGGGAAATTCCATGGCAAAAGGTGGGATGTTTTCTTTGTACAAACTCTCTCTCTCCCTCTCTCTCTCTCTCTCACTGTGTGTGGTTGTGTTTGACTAAGAGCACACTTCCAAGTACGGCCTTCTTCTCAGAAATCACATTACACAACACTTAATTTATTACAATCGGATTCAGGTTTTTCTGGTTTTACCAAATCACCGCTACTGATCAAAAACACACAGAGGGGGGCAGAGAGTGAAAGTCCCAGAAAGAAAATCTGCATCTTAAAAAAAAACACAATGACCTCTCTCTGACTGCAACACAGTTTTTAAGCATGGGCCATCTAATGACAGCTAGTCAGAGACAGGATCATTGCGACAGGGTTAGGCGTTTTCACAGAATAAGATCAAAGCGGTGGACACAAAATTAAATTTTAACCTTGTGTCCTAGTTCAAGCGCAGGGTAAAACTTTGACAGATCAGGCCAAGAATGGGATTAGCCGAGTTTACTCATCACAATTGTTGTAGCACTGGGCCCTCCACAAACAACCTATGTGGACTGAGTCTAGGTCACGCTATGCAAACACAATGTGCTGGAATGCTCCCAACCCCCTCCTCTTTTCCCCTCTATAATCTCCATTATAAGACCATAACATTCACATGCCCTACCAAGTGCATAATTACCTTGACGTGTGCAAAACAAATAACACACATTTGTATTAGCAGCAGGTCATTCGCCGCTCGCTTTGAGTGAAAGAACCCAATCCTTATAATCAGTCACTGATACGGTGGTCAGTAGAGGCACTTACTGATTCATACAAAAAGCCAAACCCACCAATTATAGTCTAATCTGCACTCTTGTGTTGTCCCTATGAGTAATTAATGTTCTTAGCCTCGTAACTGAAGTTGGCCACTGAGTGCAGCCCTTCTTATTTTCCCAGAGGTTCAAAATAGCTCCAGTGTTCAGGGTTGAGGTAAACCGCAGGCCTAGTGACCTGTCCTATACTGTAATTACTCCCTCTGCTGCTTCCCTAACAGCCAAGTGCGTGTGTGTGTGTGTGTGTGTCTACACATGACACAAATATAATGGTATTTTACTAGCACACACACCCGCACAGATAATGTAATGAAATTTGCTGCTGATCTGGTTTCTTGGGCAGTAATTAGCCTGAGACCTTTACAGCAATTAATCTGTTTTTTTTTTTGGTTTTTTTCGGTAAACAATTACTGGCTCACTCTTACTCATTAAAGCCCAAAGTAAAGTTATGAGAAAGAAGGGTCAAGCTTGATAGACAAAGAAAAATCATAGGGGTTTGAAGCAGAAATGAGAACAAAAGCAAACAAAAGAAAGGCTGTGTGTGTGTGGCAGTTTAATGTAATTCTAGCGGGTCAGTATTATTTATGCGCTGTGGTATGGTTTCATGTTTTTTTCCATGTCAAATGGTCAGTTATAGCTGAACCAGAGTTCTTTGCCCCCTGAAGCCAAACTCAAAGATCAACCAGCAGCAGCCAGGGCACTAAAGAACAGAGCGGCGACCTCGGTGAGCGCAAGAGCTGCAGTCAAGTTTGGGTTCTACACACTAAACAATCAAGCCTCAAAAAGCGTGGGTGGTTTTCTGATGGCCAAAACAAAACTGAAAGGAATCAGCAATCACATATCAAATGTCAAGTCTGGAAGGGAAAAAAAAGGCACTCTCAGGCAAGGGTGATGATTGGGCCGTCCAGTATTCCCAGGCTACAGCCATTACCATGATTGGCTTTACGCTGCGCAATATCTGATTGTCTAAGCAAAATGCAGGGTGCATTAGAGCCACAAGTCTATGCTAATGAATTCTGGTGCATGAAATCAGGCTCCCTCATACAGTCACATCCTGCTTTCTAGATCATTGTACTATATAATCGAAATTATTGATTTTTCTGAATGCAATGTGTTGTGTTTGGTGAGCGTAGGGTTATGTGCTATTTTTAAAGCTGTGCTAACAACATGTGTAACTGTGACCATGGTGGAATTTAGACCTTGGAGAGCAGAGGAAGGAAGAGGAGGTGTAGGTTTTTTTTTTTTTTTTTTACAGTGATGGGGTTATCAGAGCAGATGCTCCCCAGGTGATGGATTATCAGATACATGAATAACTGTGGCAATTATTCAGTGGAAAGCATGGTCAGGGGGATAAATTATTAATAATCTACAGTAGAAAGATTTGTTGCAGAGTGTGATTTGATGTCAAAAAGAAAGGGGAAGATGGTGTGGGGAGGGGGTGGATGTGTTAGAAGTGCTGCTAGATAATGGTTGCACAGGACTGGAGGGGCACGGCGGGTAGAGGAAGTTGAATCGGAGGTGTGACCAAGCCAAGAAGCTGCTGAGCCGCAGGGCAAAGAGAGGAGAGCAAAGAAACATCCTGGTCTGAGGCCGATGTTTGGTACAGTGACTTTTCCCTCTTCTCGCTTCACCTCCCCTACACGACACATCTGATGTTTGTGCTTTCCTTGAGGCACAGAGTGTCCTCACATGAGCCCCCTTAGCTATGCTTTTGAGGTTATGTTTTGGGTTCACAGGCCATGACCTGACACAGACAGAAAGGCCAGCATCTAAAAACAGCTTTTCTCAAGGCGGAAATATGAGAAGGCCCAGCTGAAAAACAACTCACATGGATTCTCAGAAAATGGCAACATTGTCAAAGCCCTTTGTTGTAGAGCGTTTAAATGAGTAACAGAAGAAAATAGTCCAGCTGGCTGCTTGGCAGCAGATGATTTCCTTAGTGAAACTTATCTTGGCTCTGGATAGATCAGGATTGGTGTTGCAAGCTGTGCTTTCCCCCCCTCTCTCTCTTTCTCTCTCTCTCTCTGTCTCTCTCTCCGGTCTATCAACGTGATCGTTGTAGAGATTTACAGTGAAATCTCCCTACTGACCCCTACTGCACTGGTGCTCAATGAGTGGCCTGTAAAGTTAATGGGTCAGATCCAATCTTTCCTTGTAACACACTTCACTCCACGCACACATACACACTCATTCTCGTGCGCAACCTCACTTCCTCTCTCTTCCTCGCACACGCATACGTACCCACGCACACATCTTCCTGTCTCTCTGTCTCTTACAATTCAGAGCAGCGTCAGGACATGGTCTCAACTTTATAGGGACTCTAATCACAGTGGTTATAAAAACCTGGCTGAATGAGTGAGCAGCAGGTCCGTGGTAACACTGACGTATGCAATAATACAGGGACCCTGAAGAACTGAGAATGGATATTCGGTCCACCTGTGTGTACACAATTGACACTGTGCAATATCTCCCCAAGAACAAAGCAAAAAATGATGTGGAGGTCTTAAAAATAGAGGGTTAAAGCTCCTACACATCCATAGTCGCCCCACACTGATATTTCTTAATCAGACTTCTTCTCAGGACTTTGTGGGTGTGTACATAGTAGGCTTGTGCTGTTTGTTATGTTGCAACTGTCAGGCCAGGACAATTTGTTAGTGAGTTTCCATCATTGTGCAATGGAAAAGATATTTTGTTTCCAGCTGTTGGAACACTGGGATAAGCCAGGAACTCCCCAGATTGAATTATCTTTGCCAAAATTATGTAAAAAACATGTTCTAATAACGGAAGCGGGAGGGGTCATAACAGACCACGCCCTTTACAGCTAAAGTACTTTCTACTATTGATTCACTCTACTTTGACTCAGTTTCCACATCTCTCTGCCCAAAGCCCCCTTTTTCTTTCTTTCTTTTTTTTCTACTCTCTCTTTTGTCTGATTACAAGAACCACTGGGGCTCTGACCTATCTAGAGCTAAAGAAGAGACGGCTCCCCCACTCAGAGTCTCAAATCCCTCTTGGTTCCCTCGTGTCTTCTAACCACCAGCTGGCAGTGGCCCATCTAAAAACTCCTCAATCCATCCACAACCCCCCCCCCCCCCAACTTTTCCTCCCTTCATCACTCAGCCCATCTTGGTTCACTTTCATCCATAAAATGCAATAAACTGTTATAAATCCATGTCCTTATTGCCGTGTTCTTTGGTGGTGAAGCCTATTTGATTATTATTCACGAGTGCCCCATATTTCTTAAGAAACATTGAGGAAAGAAGAGAAATTTGAAACAGGAAACACTTGAACCAAACGGCAACATCCGTGGCTGTGAAATAAAGCCTCTGCAGAAGTGCCAAAAACTGGATTCAAATTCAGGTTCACAAGTTGAGGTACAAAAATGGTTTTGGTCTCAATAGCTATTTTCCTCATTCATGGTAATTGTATTAGGGTGATTATTCTTCATATAACACACCTGTTGGCAGCAGTCAGGGCCACCACACTTAGATTCACAACAACTCATTTCATACAATGTCCATGTTTCCATGCAGTCTTTGAGTTGAACAAGCAGCTGATCCCAATTTGTTTTTATGCTGGGTAAAAATTAGTTTAAGTGAGTTTTTCTGCCTACCTTTGCTGAATGTCAGACTTCTCACATAAATTCATTTATTATATGTAACAGTACTGTATGCACAGACTACCTGCTGAATTGATATTTTGAGCCACATGACTCTGACCTTATCACTCTATGCAAAGATACATTTTAAAGGGGGGATCCAGTTATTTCCCATGAAAGTATATATAAAATATATAATATATACCCCATGATATTTCTGTGCACCAGTCAGGATTTTGCAAACTTGTTTGGTCACTGTCAATAAAACATTCATGATGAACTAGATCAGCTGTTCTTTGTGTGTTTAACCTTTTTATCAGTATTAACTAAAGATGCTTTTTAACTTCGATTGTCGCCTCTTCGGTCAGAAACATTTTTTTAAAGATGAAATTCTATGATGATGTTTCCACTGGTTTCAAAGCTTACAGTTTAAATAATGTGGCTTTCAAAAGTCACACTGGACACAGAGCCAGACATTAGGTACAGTATATTATGTGGGATCTTCTATGTGTCAGCTGCTATATGACCACTAGACACCTCAAAGCCCCTGAGAGGAATATCTATCTTGTGAAACCTTCTGTGTGTGGGTCAGGCTCTAGTTGATGAAATGCAGGAGTGCAGCAGCAGCAGTAACTGTGGCAGGACTGGTTGCAAACTGAGCCATAAAACAGCAGCACTAGCAGGAGTGTAACCACAGTTTCTGACAGCTTAAATACACCAACTTATTACAAAAGACCTGTTAGATATTGCAGAGAGTATGAGAGTATGTGTATGTGGCAGTGGTGTGATTTGAATTGTCAGTGGCTGGATTGCCACGGCAGACTTTGTTCCGTATATGCCATTTTATAATTTCCTCATTGTATTACACAATATCTGTTGAAGACAGTTACGACAGACCTATTCTAAAATCTCACGAGCATTGTAAATATGTTCATATTTCACAAAAAAAACTGATCTTGCCAAACACACTAAAACAAGAAATGAAACAAGACAAACTGGAAGCAGCATGTTCTGTTCAGCACTTTCCACAGTGGATATGCATGAATCATCCTATTTCAGTGAGTCATCTATAACCACCAAATGACCAGAAAGATGTTAACTAAAACTGCTGAATGCATCCTAAAAAACTAAAAATCTAAATTACAAATTTGTGAATAAAATATGTGATAGAAAAATTCCAATCCTCTGGCTATAAATCAGCAATGCCTGGGATACATCGTCCATGAATCTGGGGACATTACAGACTTCAGTGAGCTGTGGAAGTAAAACTTCACTTCCTCCATGTCTAATCTAATCTACCCTCCCTTCTCATCTTTAATCACTCCATTCACTCTTTTTTTCTCTCTCTCTTTTTTTTCCCCCCCCCTCTCCATTTTACTCCAGATCCCACTCCCCCTCAGCCCCTGCAACATCAAATCCCACTCTGCAACAGAGGTCCTGATGGTAGTGAATATATAATTCATCTCCATGACCACACATTGCTGAATATTTCAGTCTGACAGTCATGTATAATTATAGTTGACTCTGTGTCAAACTGTCACTCCGGTGCCCCGTTTCTGGTAGTTTTTCCACACAACCCTTCAGGCCTCAAAAAACTATTTCCTTGGCTGTGTGGGCTGCCTTTTCGTCTTTGGGTGGCAGTGGATTGCTCAATTACTGTCAATCGTTGACTGGCTAACCACCATTCACACCTGGTCCCGCCTCCAATGAAACGCATAATGACTTGCAATTACTGACTAAAACTGTGTAGCACAAAGCAGACATCCACAGAATGCATAGTGTGGTGTTTAGGAAATGAGATAAAGCAGGCAGTAACGATCCTCACGAGGGTGGTAATGAGACTTAATGGGAGTTAATGGGGTTACAGTGATCAGGAGTGCAGAGAGACCCCAGGTTAATACAGCTACTAACAGGACTGAGACTAGGTGGGGGAGTATATACCATACACACACACACACACACACACAATATAAAGGCATAGCTCAGTGCTCGTGCGGAAACCTGAAATCATTAGATCATTATATCTATCCTCAGTTTAAGAATTATACATGAGCCTTCTGGAAGGTTCCTGTCTTTGATTTCCTTGTCCTATGCTGCTGTTAGGGTTATACAAGCAGTGTGTGTGTGTGAGAGAGAGAGAGAGTGTGTGTGTGCGTGCGAGTGTGTGTATGTGCATGTTTGAGACAGTGTGTTCTTTCAAGTCTTCTGTGCTTAGCAGCAGTTAATGAGATCAGGGTGAGTGTTACCTGCGAGGAGACCTTTGATGAAATATGTTCAGAAAGAGAGGGGGGTCGCAGAGAATGAGATGGGAGGAGAGAGCCAAGAGGAGCGAGGAGGAAAGAAAGTGTCAGGATACGTGTGTGTGTGTGTGTGCATGTGTGGGAGGGGGGGGGGGTTGCCGGGGTGATGATATATAGAGATGGCTTGAAGAAAATAGAGAGGATATAGAGGGGATAACGGTGAAGAAGAGAGGGAGTGGGAAAAGCGACAGAAGCAAGGGAAAGTGACAGAGAGCAGAAGGGGAGACATTCATTTTTAATCGAGAGGAAGAGTCGGCTTCACTGCAAAGAGAAGGGCTGATAGATTCACTTACACGCCATAGATAGCCCTATGAACAATCTACATGTTCACACGAGCGTTAAGCAAACAAACACACGCTCATTCTACCAACATTAGTAGCAACAACATCACTGTTGTTCTGTTTAGCTTTGTGTATTCGAGTGGATTGCACTGAAATTTTCTAAAACCCACAAGGGAGTATTTGGATTATAGTTTTTCCTTCATCATAATCAGACTCAAATCCTCCTTTTTAACTCTAATACTTTAATTCTAATTACTCCACACAGGCTTCAGTGAGCTAAAGACTGGGAGGGTCTTTATCCCCTGGGAAAGAAAGAGTGAGAGACTGCAGGAGACAAAGGCAGACAGACAGAGCCAGAGAGGGAGGGGGAAAAAAAAGGAAAGGAGGCAGAACATAAGAAACTGAGAGTTAAAGGGGAAAAGAGGGGGGTGAACGGAGCAACTGTACTGCCTTGCTCAGCAATCTTTCACTGATGGCTAGTTTTAAAATGGTTAGCGTTTGAAATAACAGGGCCAGACAAGTACAGAGAGCTGCACCAACAAAGTTAAAGGTGCATTTTACTTCACAAAGTGCATGGCAGCGAAATGACACACCACTTAAAAACTAGCAGGTCGAACCACAGGTCGGTTGAAGAGGCCGACCACTAAAAAATCTCGCCTGTTGAAACGTTGCTAAACAACAATGCTCTTTATCTCAGATAACCCGCAAAATCTGCTGTAATTCACACCAAAAAAAAAAACGCATCTGATTCGTTCTAAGCAGTGCCTAAAGCCGGTATTCAATACTACTTCTGCAGTTCTTATCTGCTCCGTTATAGCACCTTTTTATGCTGTATTGATAACATTTTGGTATGTATGTCCCACGAGAGCATAGTCATCTCTGCCAGAGAGAAATAATTTAACACAACAGTTAGTCTTGGTTCAAAAAGGTGGGAGGCAGAAGGAGAAAAGGTGAATTTTTGTCTACTGCTGGTTATGACATTTTATTTTTAATGAGTACTGGTGAAACATAAAACTGACTTAAATCTATATTTAATGTTTTTCTCTTTTAAGTAGCAGAAGGTAGATTTGCATTTATGTGGGATCGCCACTGCTGCGGCATTCTCCCACACCCAGAGGATGTTTTCTTTCTTTTTCTTTTCCTTTCTCTTCGTCACAAAACCGCCATTTGAATGACCCAAACCTGCCCCACCGACGCACATAAATTGGAAAGCGCACAGTGTATGCTTAACAGATTTACAGCTACGTCTCTGTCAGCTTTTAGCAGCAGCAACATTTAAATGATTACACCCAGGTATTGCCGACCTGTACAGAGCACAACAAACAGATGCTCGGCGGGATCTAATAACAATTTACTGACCACCGGCCCAATGGGATTCCAGTTCAAACCAGATCTGAACATAAAAAACGAAACAGGAAGGATGTTTCATTTTCCTCTGGGGAAAATTTTTCTCTCGCTCTCTCTCACGTTATCTCTATCTCTCTTCAGATTGCCCGCTTTCATCCCGCTCCCAGACCTGCGGATATACACAACATACAGAGGAAGAAACACACACAGACACACAGAAGTTAAAAAAGAAAAATACACACAGAGAAAGAGAGGAAGCACATACAAAAGAGAAATTCACATACACACACACACACACACACACACACACACACACACAGGTATATATATACAGACACAGTGGGCCCTATTTCAGGATGCTGTCAGCAGGGGGACAGAGGCTAGAGGAAACACAGGATGAATTCTCCTCTGCCTCATTCCATCACACTGCCATGACACCCCTATTTACCTCCCCCATCTATCTCCACACTGAATGTCTACCACCTTGTCTTGTGTCTTGTGTGCGTATCTGTTATTGTGTGTGTCCGCGCATCAAGGTGCGCGTGCGTGCTCCGCGGGTGTGTCTGTACACGTGTGAGCTAAGTGTATCAGCACATTCACGGTGATGGAGTGAGGTGAGGTGGACACCGTATATTGTGCTCTATGGTGTTAGAACGTGCTGTGCGGCCCATCAGTGTTTGACAGAATCTCTGTGTCGTGGTGAGACGGTCGAAATGCTGGCACTCTGTCCCATCCGAGAGACTCGGGAAGTTTCTTCATTAAAGTTTACGGTGGTGCCAGTCCCGAGGTTTCCCAAGCGATCTCTGCGACTGATTCCCCCCTAACTCGGTTTCAATTTTATTTTCCTTGTCATCTCTTCAGACTTGCGAGCATTCCTCTCGCCCTGTCGTCACCCGATGGCTTTTCTTCACACCCCATATGTCCTCCTGCGAATATGAGCGAGCCACTTTCATTGGGGGGAACGAAAGTGTTCTATCCAATTCCCCAACCTCATTTTGGCTCTGAGAGAAATGGTCCCTTTCTTTATGTCTCTCACACATGTACACACACACACACGCGCGCGCGCGCACACAAAAATGGTCCCAACAGTGTTGTCCTCATACTCCCCAAGGCTGTGGTCATGCATTTTCGCTTCATATTAAATTTTTTTGTTTGTTCTCCCTGGTCTTCTATGATCCATGACCGCAAAAAGAGAGAGAACACACAATAAGAACAAATAAAATGGATATTAGCTGTACAGACGTGCAGTATTGAGCTGTCCAGTGGCTTTATCCACTGAAAAACTAGCTGGCACTTCTCAAGGCAAACAAAAGAAGAAGGAAAAAAATCTGCTCTTTTTGTGCTAGCTCTATGTCCTTGTAGACAGGTTATATTAAATACACACTGAATCTTGCCTGTGTCCTTTTGTTAGATAATACAGTGTTAATATTAATTCACTGCACCTTGATTTATGTCCATATATTCAACCATCCAATCATACGTACAGCGTCTCTATAGAAAGCAGCCTTACTAAGGTATCAAAAAAAAACAGCCTGTAATTGGTGGATGTCATTACCTCTGGTCATCAGTTTGAGCTCCCCGTGATAGACAAGTCTTTATATGTGACGAGAGGTGGCATAACGGTGCCAAAGATTACATCCTGCCAGATATGATTACAGTTCGGGTGTAAATGACATCAGCAAGTTGTTAATGCAACAACTTTATTCATTCACACTCCCTACCTACTTAATTCTCTTGAACGCCACGAGGAGGCTGTCACTTTACAGCCTTCGGCAGAGTGAGGCATGGCTACTCATAAACTGATTAAGATCGCCTCTTTCTTGTGAGAGATCTCCTTAAATGCGCAGCGATGCATGTTTTAAAAGCCGAGTCTGCTCAGAGGTGACTATTTTCATCATTAAATATTCATCAACGCATGATATTCCAATACCTCAAGGACATATATGTATGAATTTCCAAAAGTGCTTACTTGGTGTAATGTGGTTGAAGATGTAATTCCTGCTGGGTTTGCAGCAGTTAATTTGATTAAATTCAATGCGCAAATCCAGGTCATCGTATTCACACTTGGTTGATCATGGCAGCTTAAACACTACAGGGTGACAAATAGTTGTTCACATGACAAAGCTTACATGAGAGTGTGTGCTTGAATATGCATGGATATAGGTGAATGCAAAACAGTGGCGGTGGTAAAAAAATTGTCTTTCCTTTCCCTGTCTCTGTATCAGTCAGTAGTTGATGGCTGTATTTTATTCTGTGTGTGTGTGTGTGTGTGTGTGTGCATGACTGTTGACAGTATACTGATGGCCTAACACGTTTTTTCCAGACAGCCTATCCTCCTGTATCGTCTCGCCAGAGCAATGGAGTCCTCCTCAGCATGGTAAATAACGCACACATAGACAAAGGCGTGCACGCACACTCACATACACATTTACAAGCACAATCATGCTCACAATTCAACAGCTTTGTTATATGCTGACCCAAAGCAGCAGCTTAGCATTCCCAAGGCAAGGTCAGAAAATATTACTTATCAATACAAACACAACAAGAAAATAAGCCAAAGAGGCAACGTCCAGAAATACCAAATTAACTTGCTGCCCAGTCCAACCACAAAAGCTGTCCCAGATGCCAAGGAAAACCGCCATCAGGGGCCTGTGCATAATGCTCAAGGGTGGTTGGTTATTTTCAGAAGCAATAATTAGCGTCCGTAGTGTTGAGATTTCTCCCCAGCTCTGGAAGTAACAATTTGTATTTGACAACTATTAAACCGCATTAAATCGGCTTGAGGAGCTTATTAGTTATACTACTTGGACATAGCTATTTAAATATGAAAACACATAACGCAGAGTGAAACAAGAGGAAGAAAGCTGGAAGAAATGGGCAACAGATCCCAGTGTAAGCCAGGCTCCATGTAGTATGAGCAAAAAGAAAAATGGACATTATGTACTGTAGGTGGAATAGTTGCAAGGTAACACTGAAAATAGGAAAGTATTTAATTACCATAACATTTTCTCAGAAGTTTCCCGGAAAGAAATATGTAATTTGGTTCAAATTATAGGGAAAACGTTCTGAGAAAACTACCCCTGTGTGTTGCGTTGCTCACATTAGGGGAGCTCCTTGAAAGAAATTCTCCTTTTAAACCAAAGTAAATATACGTTCATTGTCTATTTATGAATGGCAGTGTAATTATAGCCATCTATATTTATCTGTATTTAAAATGAAATGTTCTTTAAAATTCATATAGAGAGAAGAAGAGTTACATGTTTATCTTGGAAACATGGATGCATGGAAACTAACAGAAAGTTGAGACTATAACAGCCATCGGAACAAAACGAAAGAGGTCAGGATACGGTTCAACACGTGCTTCATGTGAACATACACAAATGCATGCCTGCATGGGTGTGTGTGTGTGTTTTTGGGTGTGTGTATGTGTGCCTGTATTAGAATGAGGATGTGAGGATAATTTAATTATGGAACAGATAGAGTGGGTTACTGAGGTTAATATCCTGCATGCACTCTGCTCCTCTCCGGACACAGTAATTGCTTTAAGCACATTACAAACTTTATTGACTGCGATGGCCTTTTAAGACATTACATTTCTGCTGCTTAGTGTCAGACAGTAGTCGTCCAGTTCTGCGTACTGTCTCTGTCTCTCTCTATCTCTGTCTTTCTTCCTTTCCCACCCTCCGAGCTTGCCCTCTGCTCGCACTGTCACTCTTTCCTCTCCGCATGTGTCTCCCTGCCTGTATCTGCTTAATTGAAGGCTCCATAAATATGATGAGATTTGTATAGAGCCCCATCCGTAGAGGCGGCTTGATGAGGTTTGATTGGCAGGTGATTAACTCCTCTTAACCCTCAGAATCATTTGTCCTCGGTGGAACAGTTACACTAATGACACCATAAAAGGCTTCTTGATGTGTCAAATTCTGCAGCAGAGCTCTGGAGGGAGAGCTTCCAACAACTCCTTCCATGAAAAAAAGTACAGCCCCCTCACTACCTTTTCTCTCAGTTGAGATCAATCCTCTCAACACCCCCTCAGTAGATCGCTCCATTTTCAGCCAACTAGACCTCTTAATGAGGATGGAGGTGAATGGAAGGAGTTATTAAAAAGTCCTCACCTTCCTCCTGGGACTGCTAAAGAGGAATTATATGCAACTAAGTGCACTTACAGCCCCAGTAAGAGTTATTTCACATCTCCGTTTCCATAAATCCACATTCACTTCAGTCATGACAGGAGTGGAAAATTATTTCTGGCCCAAGAAGAATTTGGTGTTCCTTTCTTCTTCTTTTTTTTTAATAAGGGATCTGCTGGAAGATTTTCATTAAGGAGCTTCAGGTGAGAAAAAGAATGAAAATTACAGATCGGAAGGAATGAGGGAGGGGATGAGAGACAGAGAGAGAGTGATGGGAAGGAGAGGAGAAGCAAAGGAACGATGTCGCAGCTGACAGGGAGGGGAGCCAAGCAATAAGTACAGCAGATATAGCCAATGTGCAGAGATAAATGATGTAATATCTGCATGGATCGATGTCTGCACTGTCCCTCTAAAAGGGGCTCTCTCTATAAATTACATCACCATCCCTCCTACTACATGTGCACGCGCACGCACACTCAAATGCACACGTTCACACCACAGATACACACAAATGCACACACTCAGTGGCTATCTCAATTAGTATGAATTAAGATGTATGGCTGTAAAGTCTCAGTGTCTCGAGACCGCTATGTAAATGTCTTCTTCCAGCTGTCCGGTCTCATCACAATGCAGATGGTAGGAGGAGGCAAGGAGGAAATCAATTTGTTAAGATAGCACTATCCAACTAATGAGAAATCAAGTGGCTTGACTTTTCACATGAATCCCATCATGTCCACTCATATTATGAAACTAAGATGTCATTAGTTGCACTTAGTGTGACTAATAGTCTAACCACGTCCTCTTGTTCCTGTGTCTTTGCTAACAGTCCCACCTTGTGGCAAATTAGATAATTACACTAAACAGGATCACAGAAGGGGGGCAGAGGCTGGGCCAAGTGACTGAAATGGCTTACCATGCAATGGTAATCCTGCTTTAAAAACTAATTTCAACTCATGATTCTTGTCTTGAAACGGTCAGTGGTTGACCCCGGAGGAAATATGTGCAGCTCCTGCTGTGTCTTAAACTCATTAGCCATTTTTTATTATAATGTGGTAACATGTGGGAATGCATTGTTGGATTGCTCAGATGTGAAGTGTTTGTCAAGTGTTTGTATGATCATGTGTCATCTGACAACCCCGGAGGCCATATTCCCATTTTAACTAATGTTATACGTTTAAATGATGATTCATGAATTAGTCTTACTGAATCTCAGCGTAGACTTCTGCCTTTAGGTCTGGCAGCTGCCAACAAAGAGAATGCACCATTGTGTTGTCATGCTATTTTTAGATTGTCGTCATGATGTTGTTGATTCTGTGTCATTAGAGCTGACTCTCATGTCTATGTAGTGCAGGCGGTTTGTATTTGCATAATTTTTTTACTGCTTTTATTGTTGATTGTATTCTTGATGTTCTCATTCTTGACATCTGTGTTTTCAACTATTGCCTGCCTGGAGACTTGGAAATGAAAATGAGCCTTTCTAGTTAACTCTGGCATATTTTCAGAAATGCTATTAATATGCTTTGTCCTTGTCAAATGAAGTAATAAATTAAATTGAAATGATGAGCCGTTAATTACTGCAGTAATACGCATGGACAGAAAATTATACTGATAAACTGGCAGTATGAATACTTTATGTTCAGGAAATGCTTTACATGGGTTGGTGATTGATATTTATATTGATGTGATGTGTCAGGGTGTCTGGGTGAATTCGGTTTGCCTACCAATAACGACATGTAAATTTAATCACAAAACATGATTACACACACAAAAACTGTCTTTTATTGAAGCTATCGACAGAGTTTCTTTCCTTTCTACTCTCCATCAGTTGGTGCCCCAGTGCTGCAGCAGACGCCCCACCAAAGCTTCCCTGCAACACAGCAACAGGCAGAAGGAGTACAAGAGTTCAAGCTTCCCTGACAATATTCTGTTTTGTTAATAAATCCTTTAAATGTACTGTATCTTGTTGATGGCGTGGTCCTTGCTAGCATACTCAGTGTTGATGAATGTTTACTTGTGACCCCGACCACACTTTTCTTTCTTGCTACGATGTGTTATTTCAGTAATGCATCAGCAATTCTGTTTCAATTATCTGGTTTCTTTGTGGGGGACGGTTTAAGGTGCTTTATGATGACTTAAGTAGTCATAAGAAAATGGTGATTGTTAGCCCGCTTTTAAAGCTGACACATACACTGAAAAATGGCATTCAGCTTAATGTGACTCATTTACGAAGATGTCTCTGGAATTATGATTTATTGTATTCACAGCGTAAATTGCTGCATCAGTTGCCAAGACAGCAAAATGATGTGACATGGGGGAAATACTCAACAATGGCAGTTTATAGCCATGTTAGCAGTTCTCTAGTTGAATGTTAATGCTAGCATGGGGTCACAATGACAATATGCTGACGTTTAGCAGGTATAACGTTCACCCTGTATAGCATCTTAGTTTAGCGTGCTAGCATGCTTACATTTGAAAATTAGCAAGAAGCACAGTGCTGAGGATGATGGGAATGTGAGTTATTTTTTGGTGGTGGTTATAAACTTTATAATCATTAAAAAATGATTGGACT
The DNA here is from genome assembly GCA_014281875.1 of Nibea albiflora. NCBI lineage: Eukaryota > Metazoa > Chordata > Actinopteri > Sciaenidae > Nibea > Nibea albiflora. The sequence goes on from CM024804.1 coordinate 14,268,153, forward strand.
AATTAAAATTTGGACCAGTTGATGGCACTGGTGGAAAATTCACCAAAGTAAGTAGGAATTAACCTCTAGTGGTGATGAATGCACAAAATTGATAGTGTAACTGATAGTGATGCCTATTAACACACTAACTGAAGTGTGTGTGTGTGTGTGTGTTTACTGACCTTGATTTATCATAACAAACTAGGGGATTAACAACAAGCCTCAGCGTTTTACTGCCACACATTAAGCAATTTCATAAGAGCACTTTCAGGCTGACACAACAGCTATTGATTTAAGGGGTTTTAGAAAGGGACATTTTTCTAAAGTGTTCATTCTTTAAGCTGTGGCCTGTACAAGAAGTGGAGAGACAACGTCAACAGCTGAGTCATGAGATGCACAGTAAAATAAGAGATAATCCATCCAAGTTTGGTTACGCACCACCCCTGCCTTTGTTAAATCTGGTGACATTTATTTATTTGAAATGATAAATATCCCTGTTCGGAAATACCATTAAAGCACAGAGGGTAGCATACCTCCTACAGACAAAACAAATAGCTGAGACCTGTTCTGTAGCATGATGGATGGTGCCGCTCCCTGTGCACCAACTGCAGAAAGCAAATTGCTCAATCATTGCTCTTTCACCCACATAGATGTAAAAGAACCATTTATTTACAATTAGGTGTATTGGAGGTAACTTACTGATTGATAAGTTACAAAAAAACAAAAAACAACTGAAAGATAGAGGCAGGATTTGTCACCCTACAGTATTAGCACGCATGTATTAGCATTAGAGAAAGTGAAAGCATGTTTTGAAAAGTGAGATGTGTCTGTTCAGAAATAGCAGTGAACACCGTGTACAGCTGGCCTGTCCAAAATCCGTCCTGGGGGCCCGCGGCCAGATATCATTGAGCCCGAAGGTTAATTTTTATCATATTATTTATGGCCTGCTAAGATTGTTAGATACTATATGGCGGACAGATTTGTCTTTTGCACTAAACATTAACCTCTAAGGACATAACTGCTGGTGTTATGTACCTGTAGATGTGACACATTCTGAATGAGTGAAAGAGAAGAGCAAGAGCACTTTTTAAACTTAAATGCTAACAGACTTTGCATCACTCATAATAAGTCATGTTTAAAATGAACATGAGGTAAGGTGTGAGGTAAAATTTGTATCAATTTCATGCAATCTTTCTGCGTTTGTATGGAACTTTTATTGTTTGTTTTAATGTTAGTATCAGCCCCCCCGGGCATCTTCACATTGTCAAATCTTTTCATCACTGCTGTACAGTGGCTGTCCAAGACTACTGCTGGCCTTATCTCAGAGTCTGCCATTGTTTTCAATGACAGATAAAATGCTGAATCATGACAATGTGGACTGTGGGAAAAAGCCACTATCCTGGTTACAGTTGCTATGAGTAACACTGGCTATAAAGTTAGAGAATTCAAGAAACTCCGAGCCATATATGGGCATGTGTCTCACAAAGATGATGTCATCAACGACAGCAGGGGCTCCCCTTTCATTTGTAGGAATGTAAAGAGTGGGTGTGTGCGCTGAGCCGGGCCACAAAGATAGAGGTAGGGCAGACACATAGAGAGAGATAAGCATGCTGAGTTACATGAAGTGAAACAAAACTTGAGGAAGCAGCATGCTGAGTAATGATCATCAGTACACCCTCTGCACTACTGGAAGTACAAGGTGGAATTGAAGGGAATAAAGGCATTAGCAGCTGTTTCAAAACATCAGTGATAGATAGACAGCACTAAAGGAAGAGGGGCAGAGTGAGTAAGCAAGCAGCAGAGGACGAGGCAGGGAGAAGGAGAGCAGGAACTGAGAACAAGACAGGGGAGAGGCTTCTTTCGTTCAGCACTAAGTGTGTTACTGAAGGCTTCCTGTGTCAGCACCATGGGAAAGTCAGGTAAGTGGAAACTGCGCCCTGAGGATTTTAACTTTGATTGTATCAATTTTGCCTGAGTGAGCCCTTTCCCCTCATGTGACAGCGTGTGCAGGGGTGTTTACTGTACATGTCTGTGAGCTTTGAGAAACAGGGAGCACAACACTGCAAAATAAATGACTCATTTCTTTTCCTCTTTAGTGCTGCCTCCGGTAAGATTTCAAAACAGCTTTTGCTGATCCTTAGTTAAGATTCAACATGCAGCATGCTGAGTGGCCGTTAGGCAGCATTTGTGTTTGTATTGTTTGCGTGCGGCTGTTTCAATGTGCCCCATTGTGTGGGCACTCGAGAGAGATTGTGGGACTTATGAAAAGGCCAGTGAGTGATAGGCACCAGTCAGATGGGGGTGATGTGGATGACGTTTTCTGCTCCATCATCTGTCATTGAGTTGTGCTCACTCTCTGAGGTCAGCCACTTGTCAGGCGGCGAGACTCTAACTCGCACTTCAAGTTTAGTCATGCATGAATCTTTGTGTTGCATCACCATGTCTCCTTTGTCAGATTCCTGTCCCTGCCTGCCTCACCCCTCCTGTCTTTGTCCTCTCTGTCTCTCAGCCTCGAAGCAGTTCGCTGAGGAGGCGCTTCAGTGCCATAATGAATACAGGAGGAAGCACCAGGCTCCTCCGCTCAAGCTGAGCAGCAAGTTGAGCACAGAGGCTGGCCGGTGGGTTAATGCACACACAAATCAAATTAGAAACCTAATTAGCAGGGACTACGCGTACCAGTCATTGTCAAACTGCTCTGGATAACAGAGACAGCTCCAGCCTTGCCTGTCAAATGAAATAACTACAAAATATAATACAATATTGAGAGTCTCTTCGTTTACATTGTGATTACAAGTTATGTTGACAATTTGTTGCCACTAATTGCAGCTATATTAACTTTTCATATCATTATAGCCGAAGAGAATTTATTCTGTTGAGTAAATGCAAACTTGATCAGTGCTGTCAGGGCGGATAGAGGAAACTGCATTGGTTAATAGACTTTCAGTTCATTTCCTGGAGCCTGTTTGATGGTGCAACAACATTGTGTTGCTAAGCAACCTATGATTTTTAGATACCATATGTGTAAATATAGATATATGTATAGAATATAGACAGACAGACAGACAGACAGACAGACAGACAGACAGATAGATAGATAGATAGATAGATAGATAGATAGATAGATAGATAGATAGATAGATAGATAGATAGTGTTTTAAAAGAAGAGACCTTGAGCTATAGTAAGTCATAATATCAGTGATAAACAGTGTACACCTTTGTAAATGGGATGTATTTTAAATACTGTATACTCTGTTAATATCTATGATGGTAAATATTTGAGCTTGGAGGTAATTTACCATTTAACTTGCTGCACATTTCAGTGGATAATGATGAATGGTGCTTTTACCTCTGTGTCCAACGACGTTAATGACGTTGTAAAAGCACTAACCGAAATGATCCAGTCATATATGCCTCACCTCTGTTCTGGAGGAAGGTTAAAACAGCATTTACTCATTCACAGCTCCATGTCTTGGGAATAATTTGTAGATGAGGTTTAGATTTAGAACCTAATCCAGCCAAATAAGTAACACAGCACACAGGACATCGAGTCATCCAAAAAGCGTCTTGCGACGAAGGACACCCTGACATTTAATGCCTGTGGTTTATCCACACTGTGTTGTGAGAGTCACTGAGGCCACATGGCAGTCACGTGATTGTCAATGCAGCCCTTAAAATAGAGAAGTGATTTACTGCTAGGCCAAAATGTTGAACCTCATTCTGCTGCGGTTGCTATAGAAACAAGTTTGTTGTTAATCAAAACCTATAGGTTAGCCAGCGGTGGAGGAAGTAAAAGTAGCAACACCGCACCGTGAAAATATTCCACGAGTTCTGCATTCAAAACATTACTTACAAAACCTACTATTGTACTAATGTATGTATCATCAGCAAACTTTACTTAAAGTGTGAAATGTAAAATAACTGATTATTATATAGTCAAATGGTCCCTGTCAATGTTTTACTATTATATGTTTTTGTATCATATTTCTGCTGCTTGTTTTTTTCTGCTGTAGGTGTTTAAGGTTGTGCTAATTTAAGTACTTTATGTAGTGCTGGGCAGCTTAATCTACAGCAATGCATCATATTCTATAAGATCGTTGTAGGTTTGCGGCGTCTCTGTCCTGTTAGAAACAATGTATCCCTAAAAAGTCAACTTTTCATGAGCTCAGGAAAAGAAAGAGGCTGTTTTCAGCTTCATGACAATGCAGCCAATCCAAGAGGTTCTTAAATAGTTTATTTACTTTCTCAAGTAGAACGCTTTCTCAACGCATTAAAGAACACTTAATCCTTCAGTTTATCAGAAAAATTCAGACTCATAACATTTGGAGAGACGTGGTTTTCACTGGAGAGCAAAAATATTTTTAAAAAAGAAAAATGACTGAATAAAGTTGTAAGATTTAGAGAAGTACATTATTTACCTCTGAGATGTAATGGAGTAGGAGTATTACGATTATGTATAAAGAGGGAACACTCAAATCAAATTTGTACTTTAGTTCATTGCCGTTAGCATATACTCATTGTCATTGAAGAAATTGATCTTTACAACATCTGGCAATTCATGGTAATATTGTGTGAGCCCCCCTTTTCTTGATCAACCCAATCACCAAAAAACAGTTATTTAGAGGAACAGTGCCCGTGCCTGTACTGCAAATTTGCTGTAGATGAAACCTCTGAGATAGGACTGTTTCACTGTTTATCTGGATGGATAAAAGCCAGAGACTACGGGAAGGTTACATCTTAAAAAGTAATTTAAAAGTATACTTTAAAGTGCACACCACTCACAGTGGTAATCTCTCCAGTGCAGGAACCTGTTATGTAGCAGGAATTTGGAGAAAACAATTTCAGCGGTGCTATCCACAACTTTTATTTGTCTCTGTCCACAGTTATGCTGAAAGTCTGGCCAGCACGCGGATCCTTAAACACAGTGTGGAGTCCAGTAGAGGGAGCTGTGGAGAGAACCTGGCATGGGCCTCCTATGACCAATCAGGTACATATATATACATATATATGCATACACATAGATGCAATATATATTGATAAACAACGTGCCAGCTTTGTGTTTATGCCCTCATCGTGAAATCTAATAAGACACACACAATAGTTTTGTCTGTGGGGTTTAAACCAGACTGTGTTCCCCTGAAAATGAACAGCTGGGATCTATTTCCCCTCCACTTCTCACTGTGTGTGAGCGCTCAGACGCCATGACTCACTGCAGAAATATGTCAGTGCAGGACAGTGTGATTCATAAAACTCCTACAGTGCAGCGCTGGGTGACAAAAAGTGCACCACTATCAACAACATGTGCCAAAAAGAGATTCATAGCTCCAGGGTGTCTTCTTACACTGCTGACATCCTGATCAATATGTACGACACACAAGACTGATTTGATTGTCCTTTAAGTTGAGGTTACACTTTGTCCCGTGCGTGTGCAGGAAAGGAGGTGGCGGAACGCTGGTATGATGAAGTGAAACAGTACAACTTCAACCGTCCTGGATTCTCCTCTGGCACCGGTGAGATTTACACATGAGAGTATCTGTCTCCTCTGACCTACAAGTATGATGATAAAAAAATTGGCAAAAGGACTAACTTCAGCATCAGGAGGATCAGAATAAATCTTTAGAACTTAATGATTAAACACTAACTAACTAAAAACGAAACTAATAATTATGTTAATAACTGATTGATTGTTTAAGTAATTTTTAAGAAAAATGTCAATAATTCTGTGACAGTTTCTATGACATAGTGCATATCTTTGGGTTGCGGATTGTGGGTTAGAGCTTAATTAAGAGAATAATCAATAGATTAATCAATATTGAAAATAATCATTTGTAGAAGCCCTGAAATAATAGTATTTGTCAGGATTATAACACTGAACACATTAGACAAAATATTCTTGCAAATATTGTTTTTGTTTTTTCAGTTTAACCTGGATGTTCAAACATTAGTGTTGTGTATTGTCATATGTAAAACTATGTAAAAAAAAAAAAACTCAGTTTTGCTCTACACACGTCACATCAAAAACATTTCTCATATGTTTTCATGTCTTGTCTCATCTCTCCTCGTCCTTCTTCAGTCTATTTATCTCAGTGTATCTATTTCTTGCTCTGTTTCCCTTTGTCATTTTGTGTTCACTCCTTGTCGGTTTGTGCGACGATTACCCAGGCACGGGTACGGTTGTTGTTATTCCTGTGCTGATGTCACACCTCAGTCAGCGTGTGACTGTCTCACTCAGTGACCAGCCATGAGGGAAACTGAGGGGAAGTCACACTCCTTCCTATCACTCCTCAGCTCATATGTCGTTTCCAGTCTGCCCTAATTTCTCCAGATGGTTTCACTTTGCCTCAGACTATGTTTAGCTTAATCACACATGAAGCAGATCACTCATCACAGCTCATCAGACTGATTCATGTAAAGACGCTTGATAGAGAAAGTAAGGAGGAAAGTGTGCAAGGCGAAAGCGGAGGTTTGGGACAGATGCATGAGCGAGCCATTAAGATTCCTATGTCTGTAAATATTTAGAGAAATGTGTGTGCACTGAGCTTCAACTATGCCCTAATACCTCCTTGCTCCATTTTCTGCCTTTAATTTCTTTCTATTCATCATTTCTCATTTTATCCACAACCTAGGTCATTTCACAGCAATGGTGTGGAAGAACACGAAAAAGCTGGGTATCGGCAAGGCCACTGCATCGGATGGTTCTTCTTTCGTTGTGGCCAGATATTTCCCGGCTGGGAACATCACTAACCAGGGGCATTTTGAGAATAACGTCCTCCCAGCAACCACCTAAATATGACACCTGACCTGAGCCCAACGGCATTTATTTCAGAGTCTGAAGTTATCTGCCTGCACAGCGATGTACTCAGGAGAGCACCAGTTGCCTACCATACTACTATCTTGAATGGATATTAGGATGGATTGCGCTCTGGCTTAAAGTCCCATGTTTGCATTCTGGGAGTGGGTTTGTGTATGACTCAATGAATGGAAGGAGCGCCACTGTTTGACATTGCTAACAAAACATTTACACTGACCATTTAGATTGTATAACCTTGACTTCAGAGCTCATTTACATTACACATGACAGTATTCATTCATTAATGCCAGTGTTTTTTTGTTTTTTATATTTTCACATACTGAAATACATCGTAACCTAACACCTGTATTAGTGAATGAGTGGGAACTAAATCAGTCAGACTCTGTCTGGCAGAGTCATTGCTTTGTAATTTACAGCGGATGTCTCAGCATGCTTGGTATGAGTTTATGGTATTGCTGCCACATGTTAAAGCAGAACCCTGCAGTCCCGGGTGTGTGTTTTGTACTCTAATCTGTTTTGTACAATAAAGTTGATAGATACATGAACGCATTTGCCATCTGTCTGTGCGCACTTGTGTCATCTGTATTGTGTGACATTATGAGAGAGTGAGAAACAGGAGAAAATGAGGGTTTCTTTTCGTAATGACACACCCTCTTTTCCAGAAAAGAACAGACATCTGAATCTGGCATGGTGTTGGTAGAGTGTTTAGAGCATGATTAATGTAGGAATGTTTTAGAAAATGCAGGCAGTTGTGTCTGTAAACACTGATTAATGAGCATTTCCCCTCCGAAAGTTGGTAAAGGTGTGAATAATTGTGAGCCTGCATAAATCTGGGTCCAACATTGATTTAGCAGTGCAAAGTATTTCTTTAATATCTGCAAACGCCTCCTGTTCCGTCGCCTCGGTAATATTGCAGTGCATAATACTTGCAATGTTTCATTACCAAAAAAATATGAGCCTGGCTTACCTCACCCAGTCCTTGGCTTCTGCCACAAATGAACAGTGTGTTTGATGATATACTACACCTTTCACATAAAATGCCCAATATATAGTTTTCAACACTATAAATAGCATTTTTTCACATTAAGACTTTGAGATATGGGCAAAAATAAACCCTCTGTGGGTTTTTAAATTGCTCATACTTATATAGACCTGTTAGACCTGTTAACCCTGAAAGGTATATTTATAACATTTCTGCATTAAATAGTCCAAAAACTATATATACATTTTGTTGAGATGTGTTCTTACATAATCCTAAATGTTTGCATCAATGTTCAACCCAGCTAAATCTGCAATTTTATTCAGGGTAATGTTGCATTTGGTTGCATGTGTCATATGTCCTTTATTGCCTTTCTGCTTGAGTCATGTCTGATAGATTTTCATTGACAGCAGTGTTTGTTCAACGATGAAGACAACATGATTCAGCGCTACTTTGTGACGTAATCAAATTACATCTTGTGTTATTGTTTTGCTGGTTCACCAGTGGCACACATTACACTGCATACTGTGTTTTAACACCAGGAACATGTTGTCAATCATGGTTAATCAGTTTGACTGAGTTTCCAGTTGTTTTTAAAGTTGACTTCTTTATACTGTATCACATATCTAATCTATTTGATAAAAATATTTCACTGATTTTTACATTTACAAACAATCTTTTGAAAGATTGGCAAAAGAAAAATGGATGGGTTCAACCTGAAAATAGGGTAAGGAATACAGGACTACTTAAAGGAGCAGTGTGTAGAATTTAGTTGCATCTAGCGGTGTGATTGTGATTGTGATTCGTCTTCTCCTTCCTAGTATGAGGGAGAGGCTGTGTTGGCTCCAAAACACATAAAAAATGCACCTTATCAGAGACAGTTTGCGTGTTATAGATAATCTTTGACCCTACCCAGAGCCAATGTTTAGCTTGTCTGTTCTGGGATCCTGTAGAAACCTGGCATATCAACATGGCAGACAGAGATGGAAAAGGACCTGTTGCATCTGTAGATATGAAAGGCTCATTCTAAATTCTTATTTCCAGGTGATTATGCACTAATAAAATAAAGTCACACCTATTACATTCAATTTCTGTCATCTTCTGTAAATAGAGTCTACTAAATCTCAAACACCTGACCTTTTTGCATTTGCAGAATATTAAGGGCCGCGCTGCTCCCCACGATCAAACAAATTGCACCAACTGCAGTCTTTTCCGTGAAATCAATCTTACAATGCAGTCACAGCCCACGTGGGAACAGACTTTATTTAGCAGATATTGGGGATGCAACAAACAGTAGCAGCGATACAGAAGAGTCAGTGGCGTTTAGGCTTTATAGGCTGGAGAAGGGGGGTCAGGAGTCAAATCATCCTCACCGCTCACATGGTCAGTTCCTACATGGAAGAGAGAGAGACAGACTGTAAGCAAAAAGCAAAGGCAGGAAGCAAAAAGAGATTCACTAAGAACAGTACGGTAATGAAACAGCGGCAAATGTGTTGTGTGAAATACAATGTTTGCCTACTATTGAACCACGCTGAGTCACTATCAGAGATGTCAGACTGTTTATACAAATAACATTCTGTGATAATCAGGATGAGAGGCTCTGTTTTACTTGGCCAAGTTTTGCTAGATATCTTAAGGCAGCTTCATCTGGCTTTCCACCCTGTTAACAAATAATCTGCGTCACTTTGATAACTCAGTTATCTCAGTGTATGTTGTTGCTGCCACCTAGTGGTCCTAAAACTGCACTGATGACCTACAGAAGTCTAGAGGTTGCTCAGTTACTGGGAAGAAATTCTACTTGTCATTTGTCCTCTGCTCTTCCTCCTTTACTCACCCCCCCTCCATGCACTCCCCTTCTCACTGGCTATGACTCATTATTTTGTTCACCATCGCCCTCCCTCTCCTCTCTCTCTCTCTCTCTCTCTCTCTCTCTCTCTCTCTCTCTCTCCCTCATCCCCCCTCCTTCCTCCTCACCATGATAGCATTCACAATGTCATTCTTGTTGTGTTTCAGTGCACGGACGGCCTTGGCTCGTGACACATTGGCCTGAGCCATCACCAGCTCAATGTCCCTCTGCTCAAGACCTCCCTCGTCCACCTGATGCATAGAAAGAAGAAGACAGAGATAGAGAGAGAGAGAAAGAGATGAAGTTAGCAAAGGAAATCAAAGATTTCACAGAGCACCAGAGCATACTGTATTGACATCAAGTGGTCAGAAACAATAGCTTAGGCAGTAAGTACCTCTTCTTCCTCCTCTTCACTCTCCTCCTTGATGGTGAGGCTGGGTGGGACAGGAGGGGCCAAGGGAGAAGAGGTCACCGGCACCTTGAATTTCTCCGCAGCTGCTTTGTGTGCCTGCTGAGATAGGTCCTCAATCTGAGGGAGAGGAGAGGAGAAGAGAGGAGAGAGTGAGAGGCAATATAACATATGTACTGAAGCTTTGGAAAGAAAGAGAGGAAGAAAGAAAGAACTTACCTTTGCCTCACCGAATACAATGTAAATATCTGACGCAGGGCTTTTGAACACATCTGGTCTGCTGATGACAAACAATATACTCTTGGACTTCCTAATAGTGATTCTGGTCACACCATGGACCGGCTTTAGACCCAGTTTAGACATGGCCTACATACATATACAACAACAGGGAGACAAAAAAAACGTGAATTAAATAATATCCTCAAAGAATCAGTTTTGATATTTCATTAATTTTTATGCACTCTGACCTTGCGGGCCTTCTTCTCACTGCGGCTCTGTTTTGGTCTGTTAAGCCCTTCATCTGCAGAGGAGATGGACTGAAAAAAAAAGGACAAATATAGATTACTTTACTGTGACATTTTCATATGTTCGTTTTGCTAATATCACTCATATTATAGGCACGCAGGTCTTGACTGCTGTTTTGCTGTTGCCAGGCAATTCTGTTTTCTGTTGCACACGCAAGAAGCAATGCATTTTATCTTTATAGCAACAGCAGTGACAGCAGTTTGCAAAGAAACAAAAGTACAAAAGTACAAACAAAAAAAAACCCCCAAAAAACCCACATGTCATGACACTAGCCACTATGGCTAAATAAAGAAAAGACCAATAAACGTCATCATCTGAAAATATAAAGCAAGTAGGACAATGGGGCGTGCAAGAGCAGAGAGAAGCTTCTACATCCCTGACTACTTACACAGAAGACCAAATTAAACAGGATTCATTATTTTTCATGTTTCATATTATTCTTCTTTCCTATTTCATCTTAGCTTGTCATGTAAATATTTCTACATATCACATTTTATTTTGTGAATTGATCATAACTTGTGTATATTTCACAACAAATCTCAATGTAATCGCAATATACACATTAATATGCTCTAGGGAATTAGAAAATCTGCTTTTCCTCAAGTCCCCGCATGCCATACTTGTTGGTATGCCAGAGAGGAGAGAGGTGTTAAAAAATATATGCTCAGCACAGAAAAAGATAGTTTCCAATATATGAGCAGACTCACCTGGGGCTCTGATGGTCTCAGTGGCTCTGGCTCCTCTAGCTCAGGCACTGACCCCTCACTCTCAGACTCATTACAGGAAGCCAATATGGAGCCTACACAACCACATATTAAACACAAATTCAAATACATGCATGTGCAGTGCATCATATCCCTATTGCTATAGAAACTAATAGCCGTAGTAGAAGTAATAAAAGCATTAGTGATTATTTCGTTAGTGCTATGCTGATGAAGCCCATATTAAAAAGCTCAAAAAATGTTTCTAATCAACGCTTAATTAGCTTATGTTGAATCATTTATATATCCATACTATTTGATTTTTTCACTGTAATGTGCTCTGAGTAACAATACAGTAGTCATCCATAATTCAAACTTTAAACTATAAAATGCAGAGAATTTACATCTCTTGTCATGTGCCTTAAAAGCACAGCCACTTTAATCTATTCTGTTCATCATTCTATTGAGCAGCCACTGTCATTATATTCTAAATCATCAATTTATATTCAAACATATGTAAATGTAACACAGAATAATAGTAGCTGTCGGTTTACTATTGTAGAAACAGAGGAGATGAACAGAGAGATGAAAAGAGCCAGAAAGAGAAAAGGGTGGAGTGTATAACACAGAGCGAAAGAAATTTAGGGGATTTCTTATAATGATTCCTATTTCCCCTTGGGAGGTAGGAAACAACTCACAATTGTTCTTGAAGGATAAGTCGATCTCTTCAGAAATCTTGTGGCTGTGGTTGATTGGACAGCCTGACTGTCTGTCGGTTATTTGGTGGGCAGAGAAAGGCTGTATTTCACGTTGATTGGATGGACCAGAGTCTTTCTGCGTGGATCCATTTCTGTTTCCCGCAACTCCTCTGGGCTGCGATCTGTGACCACGTCGAGGCAGTGCACCATCATCCTCGCTGTCCGTCTCCTCCTCAGCCAAAATGGGGCCTTAAAAAGCAGATTTTAATTGATCATATTTGCATTTGGAAGCTCACGTTGTACTTTGTTTTAACAAACTTTGTTTTAACAGACCGTTTTTCTTATTGTTACGATCTCAACATGCAAAGCACACTTTCACTGCTGCAGAACTGACTTTAACAAAAAGGACAAGGATTTCTTAGATTGCATTACATTGATATATTGAAGTGGTGTAGTGCAGGGTACTTATTTTTCAGACACTATTGGGTACACCAACTTCTAAATCCTGTCATGTACATCATTCAGTAGTATTCTGCAAGCTGATTCTCTTTCCAAAGACACACTGGTGAAGGCTTCACATAGTTATACAATTTTCACGACTCAGCGAAGTAAGGAATAAAGAATACTTCTCTCAAAAAGCATAATTATGTAGGGCCAATGTATATTGCTAAATCTGCACCTCTTCTCTTGATTTCATAATGATCCTTACTCCCCGAAGGCAGCAGCAGAAGTGCAAACATCACTTGCCCATTTTGGGGTGAGCTAAATATGTAAGAGTAGTATTACATGTCAGTGTTTATAACACAGGACATTTATCCTGTGCCGGAAGGGACACTTCAAACAAAATGGGGGCATAAATTAAGTGTATAGCCGCTCCAGGGACCACAACACCACTGACTGATATCAGTCTAACAAGCCATCATTTTTATACTCACCTCTGCACCTGTCTTGTGTACCCCATGGCCGACCTTGCTTGATTTGTTTGTGAGGCAGGATGTTAAGATTAGGCTGTGAAGAGGACTGAGACTGGGGACGGGAAACAGATTCTGGAGCGCATGGTGAGTCTAGAGTCCCGGGCCCAGATGAATACGACTCCTGGGTAGGTTGGGACAGGCTTAAAGGCAAGGCAGTGGAGAATGAGGTCGAAGAGACACTTGTGGTGGATGTAGTTGATGTAGAAAGGACAACCGTGAACTCTTGGAGATTGTTGTTGGGAATAAATTGGGAATCGGGGGTTTGTTGTGCTGTTGGGGAGGTAGAGCAAAGCGCAGGGGTGGTGTGGCATATGGACAGTGAAGACTGTTGCTCGGCTGGGACAGGTTGGGATTCCTGCACAGGTGTGGGAAGATCATCCTCTGGCTCTGTTGAGGCTGGCAGAGGGGAGGAGGAGGAAACAGGAGATGCTGAGGAACAAAGTGGAGTCAAAGCGTATGATATGGTATCTTGGGTAGGTGGGTTGTGGCCAGTATCTATGTTGTTGTCATTTATGTCCACTGTGATTCCTCTCTGACTATCAGATAGTGGTCTGTTATCAAGCACTTCCTGTTTCTGATGTAGTTCTTGGTTCGTTGCCACCACAACATTGAGATTATCTGCTCTGTGCATGGTAGAATTGCAGTATCCATGGCTAGGACTTTTGACATCACGACTGGGGCTCTTATCCCCTTGTATCTGTGAGCCAGATTCAGCTTTGTCTGTCCCAGATGTTCTCTGTTGACATGCTGATGATGAAGATTCGTTATTTGTCTTAGTTTCCGGATTGTCTGCAATCCCCTTTGACCATCCATCTGATGTGGTATTTAATGGAACAGCACGTTTCTTTGGATCATCAGCAGATTCAGGGCTGGAGTCAGCATGACTGCCTGCCTGGGATGCCCGGTGTTTGTTCTGCTTCGCTCTCCTCCCTTTCTTAGCAGCAACTGGCTTGTCTGTGCAAAGTTCCCCTTTAGGGGCGTGACACACAAAGTGCTCTGCATCATTCTGTGCAGGAGAGGTTTTTCTTTCATTTTTGTTTTTATCTTTCTCTTTCTCTTCACCCCTCTCTTTTGCTTTCTCTTCACTTCTCTCTTTTGCTTTCTCTTCTGCTTTTTCTTCCTCATTTTCTTCCCCTGAGTTATAAACCACACACTGCTGTCCTCTAAAGGCATCTTTAGTCTTTGGTTCATCAACAAGCCTATCCGTTTCAGGACTGACATCAGTTGTTTTTCTTTGGCCTTCAGTCTGAGGCTCTATAATCTCTGGTTCTGACTGAGAACCAGTGTTTTCCATCTTGTCCTGACAAGGTCTACTTGGTCTTGATTCATTAGATTTACATTTAGGAGTAAAAGAACCAAAGGACCCGTGTAGCAGAGAAAATGCTGTGTCACTCTCTGCAGTGATTGTCTGACTCTCTGGACCAGTATGACATCTTGACTTATCTGATGAACTGAGATTTGGGTTTGTTACAACTTTGCCTGTGTGAGTTTCAACCAATGGCACTGAGATGCAACATGTCCCTTCTTTTGAGGATGGTGCCTCTGTTGTGTCTGATGTCCGGTTTATGGAGCTGTCCGCTGGTGCCTGGTCTTCATCAGGGATTGTGTCAGAAGCCTGAGGTTGTATCTCCTCAAGTGGAATATTAGACACAGACTCTCTAATGCTGGGACTTACACTCTGGGGTCTCACTTCCTCTGATAGAGCATTTAGACTTCCACACATGGCTACTTCCAAGGAGTCAAAGGCAGAGTCATTGTTATTGTCAGAATTTCTCCAAGTGTCTTGCATTTGTGTGTCTGTGTTATCTCCATCATTGTCTGGATTTAGATTACTGACATCATCCTCTGGAAATCTGGAGCTTCCATCTTCTCCTCCCCCTGCTTCTGAAATCTCCTCAATGGACCTCCAACGGACCAAGTTGGACTCCACTCCTTCTCCATCCCCTACCAATTCTTCATCTGCCAACTGGTCGCTCTTTCCACACTGACTGTTGTTGTCTTCCTCATCCAGAACAGAACCCAAAACATTGTCATCATTTTTAGAAACTTCACTGCTTGTGTTGGGACCCACAGCTGTCTGTGTGCTTAGGCCCTCCGTGTCACACATGAGCAGACTCTCTGCCTCCAACTCATACCTCTTTCCAAGAGACAAGGAAAGAGATTCCCCTGCCCCCCAGACACTAAACTCAGCCCCAGATCCTAATGCTAGACCAAACCCTAGCCCCATCCTGTCATCACGCCAGGCTGAAGGTCCAGGACCCATCTCCCTACTTGTGTCTGTTTCTGAGTTTTCCCTTTTGGGTGAGATGGCAAGGGGGGAGTGTGGTGATCCAACTGCTCCCAGCACCCCCTCATCAGTGCTTAGGGTGTTTTCCCTCAGGTTCTCCTGGGCAGAGTCACCAGGGCAGTGTTCAGGGGTCAGGGCCAGATTGTCAGCAAGTTCTGAGATGATCTCTGGAGAGGCAGAAACGGGGATATTACTTGGGCTAGGACTAGGGTCTTTAGGGCAGGAAAGGAGAAGAACACCTTTATTCAAATCATTGGTGGCGGTGGCCATATTCAGAGAGGGACCAGAATCAATGCTTCTACTTTCTACACTCATGGACTCAGATGAGGCATTCCCATTCTTCTGGTCAAGCTCAATGTCAGACTCTCTGCGGATACTGGATCGACACATGGCCTCTGCCCCTCCAGGCACATCAGATTTATTGGAAAAAGACTTTGATAATACAATTCTACTTGCTCCTACAGTCCTCTGGCTTTCTGGCTGATAATGGCGAGGTTTGATGAGCAATTTGTAAGAGTCTCTTTCTGGTTCTTCTGTGGTTTCCTCCCCTGAATGATCATTGTTCTGTTTCAAATCAATCTCTGTCATCTGGGGATTTCCCTCAGGAATAACAGAACTGTTAAGGTCTGTTGTATCTTGTGTGGAAGTGGCAGAAGGAGGAGTAATTTGGGACTCAGTAGGTTCAGGGAGAGCATGGATAACAACAGGAGTGGTTGAAGAGTTCAAATTAGGGCTGTCTTTAGGCTGCTCAGTTGTGTTGGAAGAACCAGAGATATCCATCATCTCACTCTCACTCCCACTATCGTCCAGATTGCTGGAGGATTCTGGTTGACAAGAAATTGCTTCTGAATGATTGGATGATTTCTGGCAATCCACTGGTTTGTCTGTACTCACTTCTGTCTGCAAAGGTTTTGTCTGATTTATTTCACGTGGAGATTCCAGTTCAGGATCTAACTGTGGTTCAGGGGGTTTAGGTTCATCCACAGGTTTGGGACCCATATTGCTGCTGCTGGGGTGGACAGCAATGGCTTCAGAAAGACAGGTGGTTTGGGGGCGATCTACTAGTTTGTCTGTGGTCACTTGTGTGTGCAAAGGTTCAGTTTGGCCTGTTTCAACGGCAGGTCCCTGTTCAGGTTCCGGTTGGAGACTATTTGGATCAAGTGCATCTATTGGTGTGGGTTCTAGTGATTGTGCATGCCTCTCGGTGCTGTAAAGACGTTCATCTTCCTCCCCATTATAGGAGGCAGAATCCAATGAGTCATCTGTATCATCTTGGAAACAGAAGGATTCATCCAACCCCTCATTGATTGATGTCTCAGAAAGAGAATGAAGGAAGGATGCTGAGCTATCCTCATCTGAAGGATCCTCTACCGCTTTGCTATCACAGTCCTCCCCATCTTCCTCTTCCTGTTCTCCTTTTTCCTCCTCTTCTACCACTTTCACCTCTACCTTAGCTTCCTCGCCGTGCTCATCATTGTTATCATCTTCTTTGTTTCCATCATTGTCCTCACCATCAGCAGCACCATTGGCATTGGCATTGCCATCACCATCGTCATCAAAATCATCATCGTCATCATCTTCATCATCATCATCATCATCATCGTCGTCATCATCATCTTCAACATCTGCCTCCTCTTCTCCTGCTGCATACGCATTAACATCCTTTCCTTCATTTCTGTCATTAACTTCTCCTATTTCATTCTCCTCCTCTGTGGGGAAGAGAGTGATTTCCATTGAATCCGCCTTAAAGATAAGGCTGGTGTGGAGAGGAAAGGAGATGAGGGAGGCAGGGATCATCCTTTCCTCCTCTGGTATATCATCAGCACAGGCTGCCTGGGAAAGCATAAAAGAACTGGGGCCAAGCCTACCAAAGGCTCCAGGACAGAAAGCATCGAGGGGGATGACAGGTGAGTCAGGGCTAATGCTGGATGAGGCCATAGTCATGTTCTCTGTATCAGGAGTCAAGGCAGTAGAGGGAAGTTCTGAGGGGTCATCCATCTGTCCATAATGGGCCTCTGACAGACATGCCTCCAGTTGCAGTTTCAGGCCTGTCTGCATAGGTCTAGAGTACTCTGCTCCTCCTACACTAGCCTCTTCCAGTGGGCATAGAGAGCTTTCAGACTCTCCCCCATCCTCCTGGGAGTCACTGCTACGGCTGCTACTGCTCCTTAGAGGGGATGTATCCTCAGTCACCCAGCAAGGACGACAACTTTCTCTAGAAATCTTGATCTCTTCACCTTTTATAGCCTCATCCTCCTCTAGGATCACTGTCCCTGATATACCTATTCGTGAATTCATTACAAAATCCTCAGGATGGTATAAGCAGAACTCCCCTGCCCTTTCCTCCTCCCGTTCAGGACCTGGCCGTCCCTTTTCCTCCCCAACTTCATCTCCAATCTCTGATAAAGATCCCACAAAGCAAGCAGGGGCCTCCTGTGCTTCTTCTGTGAGGAGCAGGTTGGGAGAAGTGGAGGGAGAAGTGGAAGACGTGTAAGAGGAAGTCCAGCTGCCTCCCTCCGCTGTGATATAAGAGCCAGAGGGAGAGGTGAGAGGGGAACAGAGGTCCTCACTGTCAGAGGGGGAGCCAGGGGAGAGGGGGCAGGCTGGAGTGCCAGGATATGAATGATGCTTAAGGTTCGAAGAGCGGGAAGCCATCTTGATTGGGGTGGAAGGGGCAGTATAGTACAGGTCAGGGTCAAGAGATGAGGGCACACCCACTCTGAGTGGGTCAACAGTATAGGCAGGTTCAGAGAAGGACAAAGCAACTGGACAGGCCAGTTCAGAAAAGGAGAGGGAAGGCACTTCGTCTTGTGAAAGGGTTTGACCCTCTTCCTGGTTATCTATCAAATTGTCATCTGTTGTGACTGGCTCTGGGGAGGAGGAGGAAGGGCATAGAGGGCTGTGAAAAGGGGAAGGGAGTATGGTTGTCGGCTGCACAGGGTCCTTTTGCAGATCCGGCTGTTTTTGAGTGCTTTGGACTTGGCTTTCCTCTTTGTTAGTTTCCAACCGGGTCTCTTTTGCTTGTGACTGAGGATCTGGAAAGCTTGGGATAGCTGGCAAAGGAATAACCTGACCACTTGGCGCAACCAAGGGTTTAACCTTCTGAATTTCCGTTGTTTTGAGCAGTGTCTCCTGACCCATCACCACCCTTGTGTCAATGGTCTGTGGCTCTTGATAGTCACTCTCTACCTCAGAACCAGTCAGGACCTGGGAATAACACATTATACATATATATTAAAGTTCAGTTTACCACCAGGTAGCATATCTGCTGTAAAATTTCAAACAAGCACACACCTTGATTCTCTCCATTTTAACGGGGACATGGCGGCCACATGGTCCATGACCACCCAACTTTCCAGACAATCTGGGTGTGTTGCGATGGTCTGAGCCTTCAGGTTGAGGTCTTGGAGTACCAGAGGAGCTAGGTGTTGCATGAAATATTCGTGGTCCAAATGGAGAGGTGCATGCTGGGAGTAGCTTCTGAGGAGTACTGGGAGAAGGGCTAGAACCACTGTCACTAGGAGAGGAGCCACTGTCACTTGGGGTGGAGTCAGTAGATGGGTGTCTGGTTATGTCTGGAAAACAGAAAACAACAGCTGAAATCAAAAGGAAGGAGCAGTTGTATCAAAATTAATTGAATTAAGGCACTTTAGAGAGATGCGCAATATCAGATTATTTATTTAAATAATTTGAATTAAACAAAGAAGTAAAATCAATTGCCTTGACTGAACTATATTGGTATCACAACACTAGATATGATGTGGAAGACTACGCCTCCTTTAGTGTACAATAATAGACTTTTTATCTCTTTGGTTGAACTTTACTTTTCTTCTCCCACACACTTACTCAGAGAGAGCTACAAAAATGTCACCAGAGTGCCAGACAGTAGATTATTTCTCATCTCTGTATGTTACACTGACACTGTGAATGTCTTTGGAGAGCAAAGCATTTAGCAAGACTGAAAACATAGAGGGTTTTGAAATTGACCGAACAGTATCTGATTTTTTTCTCTCTTTTTCAAAATGCACAATTAACCGGAGGTAAAAGGACCTGTTATTGTATTACAGTCATGTAGTCCTTCTAGACCACTACTATCATTCTATCATGACAGGATGAGCGAAAGAAATGGGGTCAGCAGTGAGTGGGGGGAGTTTTGTGCATGAGGGAAAGGAAAGTAAAGGGGAGAAGGGAGGAGATGAAATAAAACACTGTATTCTTCATTTGTTTCAGTTCCACTGCTGATCTTAAATGATTTTATTATGGCGGATTAAAGATGGCAGATAAAACACAAAACCATACATTCACTAAAACATGCCTAAAGGATATGATGTAACTCACAGTGAGGGAACAGAACCTTCATTTCCTCTCTCAACTGGGCCATTGCCACGGTGACCTCAATCCACATGCTGATTGGCCATTATAACACACAAGTAGCTCAGCTCGGTGCCAGCCACAAACACACACACACACACACACTTGTTCTGCCAGGAAGCCAGATATCACTTACTAATTCACTCTCTGTTCTCCATCCCTTCCTTTGTGTAACATCCTGGAAACTTCTCTTTAAACATCATCCCGTCTAATCCTCTCTGCATTCTCTGTTTTATACATGAATATATAAAGGTGACTCTCCTTGTTTCACCTTTGTGACTCTTCTCTTTTCACGTAGTACATTTCCTTTCCTTCTTTTCCCCTGCTGTTCTCCTGCCCTGCCTGTGGTGGTGGCAGATGCAATCATCAGCACTTAGCAGCCCTGCCTGATCACTGCCCCAATAATACGCTCTAGATGTGTTTATGTACATGCTGAGTCATGCCTCACAGACTAAAACCTGCCACTAATCAAAGAGATGCACAGTTAAGCACGTACTGTATAAAGGCCAATCACCTAATATGGTATAGAACATGTGATCGAGGTTGTGATTACATGGCTTCAGTGACCATAGATACAGATGAAGAAATATCCAATAGCTATTCCCTCCCTTAGATGCTAAGCACTGGAATCGCATGTAAGACCTGCACGCTTTTGGAACTTCTGTTCTGCTAGCCTGCTAAATAAGCCAGAGTCATGTCTGCTATAGCATAACTGGCAGTCTTTCTTTGCTGCGGATTCGGTACTGCAAAACGACTCTAGGCGTCTGCCTCTCTTGATCCCCCTGGCTCACCCTGGTAGCCTCCGCTGGAGGAACGCAGTGAAATCAAGCACCCGGCTTGCTGTACAAAGAGCAGGCCGCAGCAAGCTGAGCAGACTGGAGCTGCGTCACAGAGGCTGCAGCGTTGGCCTGTCAGCCCCAAGGGGAGCCTCTGTTTCAGTGAGAGAGGCAGGAAGTAAAGACATCCCAATATTCTCATATGCGTCTTTGACTTTCTCTATCCCCCACCCTAACACAATCGATCCTGTAGCCTATCCTTTTTTAAGCATGTGCCAGAATACGAGTTGTAACCAGAGCATCCGACAACCCTCTCTCCTCCCTCCTGTGTCAAGATTCAGGCCAAGAAAGCTTAAAATAATTTCAAGCCTAAGAACAGATTAGGGCAATAATGGAATTAAAGCAGGAACATTTCCAAAATAGCAAACCACTGTACTACACTACATCCATAGAGAGGAGGGAGGGAGTTTTATTAATAGTCATTATGATTATCTATCAAAATCGTCATGTGTTTACAGTAATATACAACATACTTACAGGAGCTATAATGTATGCAATAACCGTGACACAGGAGTCATAAGCTTTTGTTCCAATGACGCCATTCTCATTCAGACGATTATTGCCTGACTGTAATCACGGGGACATTAATAAAATCTTGACCCTCCCAGTATTTCATCTGCACCAACCCAACCATACGTTCTTTCTCCTATTTCTTTCTCCTTGTTATCAATCTCTTTCACGACATATTCCAGGAGTTCACAACTTTATACATACAGCAGCAACAAGAGCAATAACGGACAAGGTTGCAAGAAAAACAAAAGCTCCTTGTGCTCGTGTGTTTGTGTTTGCGTGTGCCTACAAAGTGCTGCCATGCTGCTGTGTCATGTTCCTGCTGAGGCTGGGGGGAAGGGAGGAGCTCGCTCTAACACTGGCCTTACAGCTCGCAAAATATGCTGGTGGGATGTGGATGCAGATGGGGTGGCACCGGGGCTGAAGACAGGGCAGCGGGAGGAGGGACAGGAGCGAGGAGGCAGAAGTTAGGGAGGGGGGGGAAGATGAGGGTAGATGCTGGATGCTGGAAGGAGGGGAATCACACAAAAGGTTTTGCAAGGACAGATGCTACATTTAGACCAGAGACTGTTTGTTATTTAGTTTTAGTGGATGGTTAGTGGATGAGGAGTGCATAGAGGTGGGCTGGGAGTTGACAGCTCTGGGGTGGAGGCTGCTAATAGCTGGGAAGGGGGAGGGGGGGAGGACATGCGGTTTAGTGAAGAAGCTAACATGCAGCTGAATCACAGCTCAGACTGCACATGTCAACAGAGAGAAATGACCCATATCTAAACTGACCCCACAGTGTCAAACAGATCTTACACTTTCACTAGCCCAATAGTCTCTATATATCGGTCCTGCTTTCTATCCAGCTGACTGCCCCCCTTTCCCTTCATGCCCCAGTCTATTTCACACTGCTATCCTCAGCCTCTCTTCTCGTCATATCTACTCACTGAATCGCCTCGTCCTCCATTCTCCGTCCCCAACGCCCCCCAGAGTTCCTACCTGGTCCAGGGAGCCCTGTCTCCTCAGCCCCCTGCTCTGGATGCTTGTCGGTGGGGACAGATCTGTGAGTGCTCTCCCCCGGCATGCTTCTCGCTGGCTCTCTTTGGCTCTGACGCAACAATAAACCATACAGCCGGAACAGACAAGGTGAACAGGGAGAGAGCGAGAGGGAGAAAGACGAAGGGGAGGGGTGCGGACCTGAATGCTCAGCGACCCAGCACTCAGATCTTCCCTGCAGCACGTGTCTGTCTATGTGTGTGTGTGTGTGTTTGTGTATGAGACAGAATGAGAAAGATGAAGAGAGGAAGAGTGAGAGATGGGAGTATATGCTGGTCTCTCCCTCTCTCTCTCTCTCTCTCCTCTCCCCCCTCTCTCTGTCTATCTGTCTATCTCTGCGGTGATGCTGCTGTTGTGGGCGTGTGTTTTAGAGCCTCATGATCCAGTTCATCTGAATAAGTGCGCGTGTGTCTATGTGTGAGGGTGGTGTGTAGAATCTGAGGGGGAGCTGCAGTATTCTCTTCTGATGCCCAATCCCTGCTTCGCTTCCTCGCCCCCCTCCCCGCCTCTCCCCTCCCTTGCTTCCTCGCTGTATCTCTCTCCCCCTCCTCTGCCCCTCCTCTCTCAGCCAAGCTATGACTGGATCTTGAGAGATGATGTCAGCAGATTTCTACTGGTCTCTCAGTGCTGCCCCTAACCTTGAAGGAAAGTACCAGTACTGCAAAAACAAGGGAAAGATGGAGAAATCAAGGAAAGGAGAGGGATTCAAAGGCAAGGGCAGAAACGAAACCTAAACTTGTACTGTTAATTATACCTTCTGCCTCCTGATCTAATAGCATCCCCAGGGATTTGACAGGGAGACATTCCCCCTTGGGGGAAGCTATGGCATCTGCCTCTGCCCTCCATCTTAGCCTCCTCTGAAGCACTCTTCTTTGTTCTCCTCTGTGCTTCTCTACTTTTAAGATAACAAACGTGGGGAAAAACAGATGGAAACAGAAATACAGAGAGGGGGCGACAGCACTGAGCCAAGTGATAAGCATGGGTAGTTTCCATGGCAACCAAAAAAAACTTCCCGTGTTAAGAGTGCCAGCTCAGCAGAAGTGAGGATCATGTCCAGCAGCCTCTGTGCAATCCAGGTGACCTCGACAAATATGCGTGCTGATAAACTCACAGCTTGTTTGCGAGTTCGCAACTCAAATTATCCTCCGATTATAGGCACAATGTGCACAGCAGCAGCTTCTCGGATATCAGTCAGAGGCAGAGCAGGAACAATAGTTTCGCAATTTTGACTTTCATATTAAAATGTGTTTACTGAATAGCAACACAGTTTCCTTGTTTACTTTATCTAAGAAGGAAACTTAAGCAGAAAACAAGTGAGGTGAGATCTTTTAACCTATCAGACACGTGATACTATGACCAAGGAGTTCAATACACGAAGTGCTAGCTGGGCTCTTTGTCGACAGTCCATCAATCAATCAGTTAATCCCTTAATATCGGGAAGGATGAGATAGCCGCCACAGCACTAAATCATGTGATGGTTTATGAGAATAACAGTTCATTTTCGTGTGTGTCACTTCCTGTTACCTAATTTGTCACTCCGGCTTTGTGTCATAACTTGGCTCCCTTTCAGTGGAACTCGTCTTCTCTCCTGCGGACGGGGCTTACGTTTGTCAGTTCTCTTGCCTCTGCCACTCAACAGCCTCTGATGTCAGGGTGCTGCTGCTGCTGCTGCTGCCCGTGTTGTGTAAGCAGGCAGCAGTTTCAGGTCAGCAAAGTGTTTATCTGAGAATCTATATCCTTGCTGTCTCTTCAGATAAACATTTAGATGAACACAAATTCAGTATGAACTTATATAAATGATCAAAATTTAAAACACTTCTCGTAGAAACATGTAAAGATATATTCATTAGTCAAACTTGCAAACCCAAAATGAGTTGATGAAAAGGAATAAATTACTTAAGCAGTGGATGAAGCTGTATGAAGACTCGTCATCGACCCTGCTGTATACTGATCCATTAAGGGTTTGCTAATAATACTGATGCACTCACACCAGTATGCCAGAGGGGTGTGCCATTAGCTGTTGGATGTGAAATGAAACATATTCTGTCTGAATACCACACTCAATCTGAAGTGGCCCCTGACTGTACAGACCTGAGGAAAATGTGCGCATCTCACACACACACACACACACACACACACACACGTGTTCCCAACATCCTGAGTGTGAATCCTAAAATCTACTGTCAATCTTGTAAAAAAAAAATTATAAATGGACAAAAAAAGACAATACAACAATTTAATTCATCACAAGATGACACACATTCACAGAGATAATTAAGATGTTCAATCTATTCATATGCTCTATTCATAAGCATGGTCAAAATAGCTCAGGTGCTTCTGTTTTGACAGGTCATGCCCCGATGCAAGGACCTAGTTACAGATCATATCATTTCTACAGAAGGACTTGCTGCTGTGTTTATTTCTGTCTTTCTCTTGCTCCAAAACTCTCGCCATCTCCATGGAAACAGGGAAAGCCCCACGCGTTGCCAAGGTAACCAGAGTGAAAATATGATATTTTTTTTTTTTTTTTTGGATAGAGTATGAGAGAGATTTTCTGCAATTCTGCTCTGTTCTAAGTGTGACTGTGGGTGTAAGCGTGCATTCTCTGTGGTCCCACTTGGGTGGGAAAAGCTCTGATTTAGCTGAGTCTGCAAATTTGCTCCCTGGGGGCTCCTGGGTTCATTTGGTCATCTCCTCGGCCACGGCCTTCCCCATTTTATCCTTCACGTACGCCAGTTTCTTCCAGTCTGTCTTCAATTCCAGCCAGTCGTAATAAGGTACCTGAAAGAGGACAAAAAGGCGGATTTGAAAAAGATGCTGAAGAGTAAACTACCTTCTCATCACCAGTAAAGCGCATAGCTCAAGTTACATATAGTCATATATTTACAGACACAATTGTGCAGATGCATCTTGCAGCGCTGCAAACCTGAGAGGCAAGTGATGCTACTCTTTGCTAAGGACATTGTCCTAGATGAGAGTGAGAGAGAGTGTTTGGATCGGCCTAAATGAGGCAGAGCTGCGGCTCGAGCTCTATTTATACCACAGACTGCAGCGAGACCCACCTGACTCTCAACTCTACCAAAATATTAGATCCATTGTAAGCCCAGCCTGTCAGATACAGCAGCAGCAGCAGCAGCAGCAGCGCTGCTTCTATGCCTCTGTTCACTGAAATATGACTCACTATCACAGCAAACAGCAACATACCAGAAAATGCATTTTGAAATAGGCTTTAGTGACCGTGTAATGAAATTCTGATCTGAAGAACAAATAGCTCAGTTCACCCCATCAGCAGGGATAGAAAAAGTCACTTGATCACCGTTTAAAAAGAAGGTTTACTTTGAAGTGATGAAATCAAGATCACAAACGCGGCTCCAAAATGGGTTATCCTGCTTCTACTTACCTCCACTGGGATGAAGCCAGCCAACTGGATATGTCGCTTCATCATGACAAACCGTCCCAGAAGGTCTCTAGTCTTTGAGCCAAAGTTTGGAAACTCCCAAGCTATGAAGGCAAGCCTAAAAAAAGATGGAAGTGAGCGGAACAGTGAGCAAAAACTAACTTCAGGCAGCCGGAGCAAGAGAAGAACAGATAAAGCCATTCTCTTGTATGACTCACCGATGTGCCCCTGCAGGTAAAGCCTGGTCTCCTCCACTGGGTAGATGAGGGGCTTTCAGCTCTGACAAGTCAATTGGTTTGTTGTCACAATCCACTACCAGCTCTCCGTCTAGTTAGAGAAGAAAATGTCAGCTGTAAAAACAGGCTCACCTTCAAGGGGTAAATGTTGCTTACAGTGTAAAAGTAAAACTCCAACAATATAATAAACAGACGACATATCTCTATGGACCACCTTTATGCCCTTACCAAGAGTCCATCCATACACAGTTTCAATCCCTGTGCGAAGGGCCTCTGTCCTCCCACCCACCAAACTCTGTAAAGTGTCTCTCAGATTGCTCTGCATGGGGGAGACGGTGGAGCTGCTGGCCGGTTCATACAGGGCACTCAGGGCGGATTCAGTATTTGAGGAACCCGGATGCTCTAACTGGAGAGTAGCACCGATGTGGAGGAGCTTCAGCCGATAGTTCTCCACTCGAGCTGGACTGCTCCCTACAGATGGAGAAGAGAATGAGCGCTGGCAATCTGCCGGCATCCGTACTCAAAACCACTTTGCGCTTTTTTTTTTAGTCAATGTGGTGTTTACATCCGCGTTTAATGAGTCCGTATAAGCAGAAATCAACTGGTGCTGCACTGCCATCTACTGAGCTGAAATGTTACTTTGGCAAGAAGCAGGTGTGTCAAACATATTGCCCGTGGGCAGAAGTAGTGCACTGGATGACTTTGCAACTGTGAAAACTGCAGAAAGATCATTAACTCAAATTCATTTTATCATTAATAAAATGCACTGCTATCCCAGGTTGTTCACTTCACATAAAACGCAGTATTGTTTTTCAGCTCCAAAAATATATTCGACATTTTTTTTGTAGATCCACAGTGATCTGTGAATTGTTAATACCCAATTTTTAGTCAGAGGTGTTCATATTTAGATGTTATTATGAAAGAGTTTTACTGGTCCTGCCTACACCTGGGCTACAAGTAACGCGAGTCTGCCACACACAACACCCAGCTCAGGTTCATGTTCATGTTTCACCAAGTCACCATCCACTCCAAGGGTATTAAAAATGTAATGTCACTCTCATCACAGCTTTATGGCTTGGTGAGAATGCAAATGTAAAGTTAAATCGACTTCATTTCATTTGTTGTTTTTAGATTGCTTCATTTTCCATCATGGATTAATAAATTTATTAATTTTAATAAAATATTAGATAAAGAAAAGCTGCAAAACTTTAAGTTTACCAAGCTGCAACTAGTAAATATTTGTAATTTCTGCTAGATAAATGTCAATAAAGGATGAAAGTTTGTTGAATAAATGATTATTTTCATTATCAGAACTATATAACACATCCTTTAATGTGCTTGGTGACACACTGGTTCATTAAGTGCGCTGCTGTTGTGTTGTTTCTGCCCCAAGAAAAGTTAACGTGAGCTGTTGGAGGGCGGCATTTCTACCAGGTGTCTGAACCACTTTCAACAAGCTCTCCTAGTTTAGAGGAGCAGGTGCGTTACTTCAAAAAGCTCCCTCTGAACTCCTGACAGTGATATATGCAGCAACACATGTGAGCTTAACGTCACACATCCAAAGTGCGTATCCACAAATTCACTATTTATACAAGAAAAGGAATATACAGAAGAAGAAGGAACACCCCAGCTATGTGTCTTACCTGACAGTTTCGTGACGTGCTTCTGTTGTGTGAGGGGGATGAGGTAGTGGGGCTTGGCCTGCCGTAGTATACACAAAGACCAAACCACATCTGTCTGCAAGAAAGGCTCCATGCCTGAGAGAGAGTCCTCCAGCACAGAGTGAACCTTCACACAAAATGCCACACGGAAAAAAAATCAGTTTAAAGTAGGAGAAGGAGAAGCAACCGCGTGCAGGCAACAGACAGCCTTTAATGTCGTTTGTACCTTGCTGAAGAACTCGTCTGCGTTGCTGGGGTGGAAGTTTAGTCTGGCGAAAGTCATGAGCAGATTACAGACCTGAGCGGTACTGTAGTTCTGACTTCTTGTTGTGCAGTGCTGGAGAAAAAATAAGCACAATGAGTGGATGAAAATATAAAAACGAACGTATTTAGAGTGTGTGTTAAGTGTGTGACTGACCTCAGCGAAGGCCTCAAACAGAGGGATGTGGAGCCACTTGAGGAAGCCAAATGATTTAGCACAGCGTGTGACATCAACAGAGTTGAGCTCAGGAACTCTGGGTAACAACTCTGAGGCCATTCGCTGAAACACCTGAGAATGCTGGAAATTCAACTTCCCTATAGAAAGACAAAGGCAAAGCTGTTACTGTTAGCACAATATAATATGACTAGAGAAGGTTTCAATCAGTTTACAATAATTCTTAAAACATCTATACATCTGGTTTAGAAGGCAGGAAGATGGAAGCAGATTAAACAAAATGACACCAGATTTACACAATGCTAATTTGGGCTTTGCCTTTTTGTGATACCGTACTGGTTTAGGCATGCCTTCAGTGTTAATAGACATGTTCCAACCATCAATCTTATTATTACCGTATGCATAAGCCATGTCCATCAACAGTGGAGTGGTGAACTGTGACGACGGCTTCTGGAGAAGGTGGTAGGACAAAACTCTGAGCAGCGGGACAGATCTGCGGTATTGAGCTGCCAAAGATACACAGATTTTGCGGATATCTTCTGCTGTGAAGCCCTCCGCCAGCTCCAAAGCCTGCAACAAAGACAGATGAGGCGTCGCTCGTGGGTGTGTGTAACTTGTGGTCACTGTTTTTTTCAGGAAACATTTATTCATCATTGCCACATGCTTAGATTATTTGCTATTAAATATGTGTAGTCTCATTTTAATACTCTTATGACATTACATTCATTCATGTTTATATCTCTGATACCTTGTCTTCAAGTCTGTCCACCAAAACAGGCGACATGTGATGTCCTTTGGATATCAGTGCACTGATGATTTTAGCGTCGCCGATTTCACTTGAGCGCAGTTCAATTTGTTTTAATGCAGCATTCACTATTTCGATGTCATGCTCTCTCTTCCTGCCGGCCCCCTGATCTACCAGGTAGGCCAGCTGCTTGTAGGTCATCCTGCGGATTCGCCAAAGGACCTCAGTCTGAACGGATCTGAGCACTTTATCAGTGGGGGGAACACCGATGACCCAGAGAGAATGCAAAAGAGACACAAGAGTGTTGTTCCACACTAAAGACACCTGAAAGAAATCAGAAACCACACACGAATATGAGTATGTGCAAGGGCTAGAACAGAATGCCAATCACCTGACATGATGAAAGTACCAATCCATCTTCGTTACCTCCCGAGATATAGTATCCATCATATTCACTAGCCTTGGATCCTTCATAAGTTCAGGATTTTGTTCCTTGGCCTTCGTCTTTATCACCAACTTAGTCCACTTAACAAAGGCAAAAGCAGCTTGATGAGAATTTCCTTTATGCTTTGCCCAGGCCAAAAGGACGTCCTCTGGCACTGCCGCCACATCGACCAACTCTTCCAGTTTGGTGAATGTAGGGACGGTTGAAAAGCCGTCTTGTTTGGTAACGGTCGTTCCCACAGACATGAACCTCTCTGTGGCCCACGGCCATCCCTGAGGCCTCTGCACCTCTGCAGGCCCGGCTACAGGTGGAGGGAGGCGAGCAGTGGCGGCAGCAGCTGGGGCTTGGGAGGAGGCCCTGCAGAGCAGACGGCTATATCTGCTCAAGAGACGGCTGGCCATTTGGGCTGAAAGACAAGAGAGCAGCTCCGGGTAGGAAAGAAGGGACAGAAGTATCTCACAGTTTCGCAGCTGGTGTCACCATCTCACATGCAACCTATGGAGAGGATTCAGGGAGACATGTGGTTAAATGGAAAGGTTGGCAGGTTAGAGTAGCCTTCATTCAACATAGCAAATATTACATTGTGCCAAACAGTCACCTGCGTGTTAACCAAATGCTTGATTCAGCTTTAATTAGACGTTTGTGAGAGGTGTAGGAGTTCTTCTGTACATTTAACTGAGGCTCGCTGTGACAATAATGTATCTCGGTTAAGATCAGTTTTATATCTGTTGCTGTAACTTTGACTGAAGCGACACCTCTAGCAGCCGGATTGTAGATCTTTCTCCACTCATGTAATCCTGACCTTGTCGTGGGAAGGTAGAGCCGTTATGAGACGCCGCTGATCGGCAGCGGTTGATTCAGTCTCCTATTTAAAATGTAATTATCAAAGCCAGAGTCCAGACAGGACCGCGCAGCACTCCAGCTGCCATAATCACGCACGACTTACCGATAATTTAACGATAACTTTAAAGCCGAAAGCCGTTCACATGGAGAGATCCGTCAGGGGAGAGTCGCAGGAGGATGACGTCAGATGACGGCGAAGTTACGTGTCGTTGCGCGAACGAGCCGGCTCTAAGAGCCGATTCTTTGTAGAGAATCACAAGAGCCGATTCTTTATAGAGAATCACAAGAGCCGATTCTCCGTCCCGGAGAGCCGCTCCTGCTCAGAAATCATACAGGTGGGGACGGGACTTTATTGTGATGATGAGCACACCGGTGGGGGCGCAATCAAACTAGGATCATACCATTATGTGGACATGTGTGGACATTCTAAAAAGGCATCAAGTGTATTGGTACGGGCCAGGTAGAGAGAAAAAAAAAAGTGAAGACAT
Organism: Nibea albiflora; assembly: GCA_014281875.1. Lineage (NCBI taxonomy): Eukaryota > Metazoa > Chordata > Actinopteri > Sciaenidae > Nibea > Nibea albiflora. The sequence continues at coordinate 14,298,368 of CM024804.1, forward strand.
GAGTGAAAACTGAAAAAAGAAGCAGCATCTGGCTGCATTTCAATGATATTGGAGACTACAAGTGAGTGCAGAGTTTGCAAAAAGGTTAACAACAAACTGCACAGAAAAAACAACAAGAAAATACGCATTTTATAAAAACACAGAGTGGAAAATTGCTTAATAGCACATAAACCATTCATAATTGCTAAATTAGGCTAATATAGAAAGCTAAAAGAGCCATCTGAGAGCTGGCTCTTCTGAGGGAGGCGAGCCAAAAGAGACGAATCTTTGAAAAGAGTTTGAACTTCCCATCACTAACGTCGCGGCGTTGTAGTACGTGCAGCTGCTGTAATTGGCCAGAAGTGTAGCTCTGAGATGAAATGTCGTTCTCCGACATATTTTTGACAGCCGAGTAATGTGGTATACAGTTACAACTAGTTAATCTTCAGGTGTGTTTGTGACTCAGCACGTCTGTAAAACCTCGATATGGCAGTCATTTCAGTTCATTAATAGTAGCTTAAACTAATTTGGCCTAGTTTGTCTGATATATACTGCATGTGTTGGACAAAATGTTAGAAACACCTTGTTCAACAGAAGCTCAAATTGCAGCTTCATAAATTTAAAAGGTTCAGTGTTAGCTAGTTTCAGTCAAGCGGCAACCTCCATGGCTGGGAAATGAAGCCATATGCAATGAAGTGCCAAAAGCTGCAATTCCTCAAGCAGCCACTTGAGGCTCGCTGCAGAAGTGAGTCAGTCTCTATAAGCGCCCATATTAAATTGCCCAACTTTACATCAAGAACAAACACGTTTACAGCCTGGTTCAAAAAATCAGTGTGATATAGCTAATTTCCCTGTTCATGACAATTGTACTGCGGGTCATTTTTTTTTTTTTCACTCACTCGTTCAAATGATATCATGGCTTAAAGTTGGGCCACAGCAGGGCTGATTGACAGGTAAGTTACTAGAGCACTGAGGCATCATTCGGCCTGCCTTAAGTGCGCAGATCATCCACGTTTGCCATTTTTTAGATTAGCCAGGAGATGGAAGAAGCAGTCCTGCCAAAATGCTGGCAGCCAGTGCTACATATTTTCATCTTCAAAATGGCACTTTGGAAACCTGCGGGTGACGTCACACAATGGTCTGTCCATTCTTTATACTGTCATTGTTTTCAGCACTGGGAGGTAGTGTAGCTTCAGTTGACCTGAACTCTTGGTGATTTACAGTTTCCTGAGAGACAGTAAAGTGTATCAAACCGTGTAGGAGTGTTAGTATTTACACTGGAAGCACAGTAGCTTTGGACTGCCGGTGTCATGTCTGGTATGCATAACACTGGCCTGGGCTCATCAGTTTCTGGGGTTTGGCCAGAGGTGAAGAGGCCTGAGAGGACAACAGACTAGTAAATATTATTAGTATACTAGTTCAGCTGTTTGCACAGTTGTTGACTTGCTAATTTTTGATAATGTAATATAATACTATAATAACATAATGAACATACGTACAGCTGTCCATATTTATGACAGCATTGCACTCTGAAACAGGGCCAAGTGTCCACAAATACCAGATTTTACATAATGTTGGTTTAAGAACATGAACCATGTAAGCTTAAACTAAAATTCAAAGGTCTCAGCAGGGAACGTCCTGATTTTCAGTCCCTTTTAGATTTTGTTGTGCTCAGACTAAGGACATTTTTTAAACGCATGATCTGGTTTCCTGCATGCCCCTGTTATGGTAGTAACGCACACACTTTGGATGAACCAATCCTTTTACTTGGCAACAAAGGGCGTCTGTCTCTCACTCTGCTGTCATCCCCTCTGTTCGACCCTTCTTCACCTGTCTCCCCAGTAATGTGTAATTAGCTGATAAAATCAGACTGATAACATTACTTTGATTACAAAGCCACTGTCACTCTGCAGTATACCATACAGTACAATGTTGACTCTTTTAGACGCGACTTATCTCGTTATTTACCCAGCATGCAACTTGTTCTCTGCGAGAACAGTTAAGGGACACAGTGACCTTAGCTCCATTTTTACTTACTTCTCTTTGATACAGCATAATATAACATTATAGGATTTAAAAATTACATTAATAATTAATACATTAATAATTAAGTTATGTCCTCATTTAATGAATGATTTCTCTTACTGTCTAGTATTAAAAATTAGATCTGTAAGCATGGTTGGGTTCTTAGAAATAATATTACTGTTTAATTATAGAGTCACTGTCTAACGTTGTATTTAAAATAGTGTACCTTTTTAACCTCCACAAGTGTAATGGTTTTTGTCAGAGGTTCTTGATATGTAGAGTGGGCAGCTGACGCATGTTTGATATAATGACCCTCAGCTGCCTAGCACAGGTTAGTGCCAGGGTATGAATGTCACTGAGCTGTTCTTGATGTTCTTCACCAACCATTTTGGTCATTATTCTTAAAAAACAAACTTCATAATTCTAATTTATCCTACAGTCTGTAATCTTTTAACAGAAAACCATGCAGACTAAATCAAATAGAAATTGTTTGTGTAAAAAAAAAAAAGAAGCAAAAATTAAATCAATAAATGAAGTGTTTCAGTTTCAATACGAGCGTTACAAAGACCTACTTAATAATAGTAAGTTAAAATATCAGCAGATGATAGATCAATGTTTGTTTTGCAACTTTCAAAGTTCCTTTTCTTTCCTGTTTTTTTTCCCACTGCGTTTTCTTTATTCATCCAAATCCAGTTCAGTGCCTTTTTTTTAGAAGGCAGTGTTTGTGTACCTCTAATTTTCAGTTATGTACCACAGTGCAACGCTGTATAGTTAGTTAGTTAGTTTATAGTCATATTATGTATATTGTGTTAATTGCATCAACCTTGCAAATTAGTGGCAGGATTTAAACCACAGGACCTAAACCTTTCATAGGTTTATTATAGATGTTACTATTTTAACAATTTTTAGTATGGTACATCAACTTTAAACTTTAACTAAGTACATGTAACCACGCATAATAAAACAAAGTTATGGGGCACATTTCAAATGATCATCTTTGTTCATATTTGTGCTGTAGCTCTCTGTGAATCATGGTAGTTACACATGGATTCTGTTTTTAGTGAGTTTTGGTGGCGGAAACGCGAGCTAGGCATCACATTCTGACAAATGACAAACGAGCTGCACACACCTGCTGAGAGAGTATTAATCAAACATGTTGGCAGTGTCGGGTAGAAGTGGCAGACAGAAGAGGGGGTGGTTGACGAAAGGGGAGAGAATATGTGCTCATCAGAGTAAACACATAGCCAGCCACTGTACCACTTAGCCTGCAGGAGGAAACAACCGCAGTGGACATGTTGACACCATTAACCTGCCTAGCTCTGTTTGATGCTACCTGTTGGAGCCCTGCTGATGAGCCGGGATTGGCATCAGGTGCAACTGATCATTAACTCCAGCTGAAGGCAATTTTCTCCCTGGCGTCTCCTCTCTTTGTGTTTAGGTTTGTGTGGTGCTGCAGGGCATCACCGGCTGTCTGGCCTGGTGGCACTGCTGTCAGGCTGGGGCTTGCACAAGCTTGAGTTTGATTTCTTCTCCTCTTCTTGCGTTTCTCAGTTAATGTTCACTTTATCAAGGCAATCAATCCAATTTCAAACCCCGGAATGACTCAATGGGAAATTGCGCACAAATAGTGCACTTTAGTGCATTTGGTTTAAACTGATGCAGTGCAATGTCGGGGGGGCATTTGGTAGGAATGACATTGGTGTGTTTTAACCTTCACCGCTCCTCTACTCTTTACTCCAATCAGTTCATCAGGATAAGAAACGTGCTGAGTGGAGATAAGAGATACCAGAGGAACACTTGCCTACGCATAGCTTATGATATGAGTGTGTTTGTATGTATTTGCGTCCTGACTAGGGGTGACATTGTTGCTACCCGAGGTACCATTTTACGCAGGTAGTCGTATTAAAGTACGTGTTTAAACAGAAATGTGTGTTCATGCGCATGTGCATATCAAAGGGGGAGTTGTCATGTATAAAAGGCTTTTCCAGACAATTTGTCCTGTTTCTGACCATTGTGTGTGTGTATGTGTGTGTGAGAGAGAGAGAGAGAGAGAGAGAGAGAGAGAGAGAGGGAGAAACAGGGTGTGTGTTTGGGACCGGACGATAACTGACAGCCAAAATTCCGGGGGCGAAAAAGGATCGAGTGGTCTGGACCTCCATTGATTTAGGAGAGCAGCCCCCTATCCCACCTGCAACCATGAGTAAACAGGTAGGAGACCCAGCTGATCAGCTGATGACCACTCAAAAAAAGTATTTTGTGAATTAGTGGCAATTATCTCGTTTCTACATTCAAAATTGTACAAATATCTACTTTGTAAAGGTGTCAGTACCTAAAGTTGAGTGAAAATAATGCAGTTCTTTGCCCTTTTACGTGAGGTTTTTATGATTTATGATGTAAATTTTATGCCATCAGTTCATCATCACTTAAGAATGCATGTGATTTCTTCGATTGGCATGGACATAATGTACTCCCAAGTGTCAAGATTTAATGCTAGCTAAATGTATTTCATGCAAATATGTTCATTTAATGAACTGCTCGAAGGGTCGCCTATAATGCACAGTCCCTTTTAAAGAGCACGCGGTAGATAACAATACTATACTTCTTATCCGTATCATAAAAAATGTCAAGTCGCCTGACAGATAGAATCCCTGCATATATGTACGCTTATGAATAATTTGATAACTGCTGTCTGCATTTAGGACACGTACGACATGTTTGAGATGGATGGAGACATGGACAAGAAGAAGAAGAAGAAGCAGAAGAAGAAGGATAAACTGGAGGGCATGAAGAAAGAAATGGATATAGTAAGTAACGGAGTTATTTGTCAAAGCAAGACACAGTGAGACATGTGAATGTATGGCAGTGCTTAATATTCATGGATCATTAGTTTGGCGCTGTAAATATTGAGGCGAGATGATGTAGTAGAGCACAGTAGAGTTTTAGTAAGTGATGCAGGTTGTCGCCTTACAGTATAATCACCAACCTGCTATGAATAGACGACCTTGATCATGTTCTGAATCAATGTTGTGATTTGTCTCCTCCTGCAGGACGACCATGAGATTACAATTGAAGAACTAGAAATGAGGTACACCACCAGTGTTACCAAGGTAGGACATTTCTTCTATAATGACTTTATTCAGTGTCACTTCATTCTTGTAAATGTTTGTTTTTATTCATTTATTTACTCCTCACACGTATAACTCTCCTCTGTTCACTCTGTGTGGTTAAGAAAGTGATTTTAATGACTTCCGTTTTCTTCTTCCAGCCATACTTATTTCACTTGTTTTTCGTTTGCAGGGTTTGACCACCACCTTTGCCCGTCAGGTCTTGGAGAGAGACGGCCCTAATGAACTGAAACCTCCTAAAGGTACTCCAGAGTATGTGAAGTTTGCCAGGCAGCTGGCTGGAGGTCTGCAGTGTCTGATGTGGGTCGCGGCTGTCATCTGCTTCATCGCCTTTGGAATCGAACTTGCGAGAGGGAACTTCACCTGCTTTGACGATGTAACTTATATTTCCATTTGGAGTGTTTCCCCGCTACGTCACTGTCATAAAACAGAGACAGAACGCATGTTTTTATGATTACTTCTTCTTTCTCACCTCAGTTGTACTTGGCCATCACCCTAATTGCTGTCGTCGTGGTAACTGGCTGTTTTGGATACTACCAAGAGTTCAAGAGTACCAATATCATTGCCAGCTTCAAGAATCTGGTGCCACAGGTGAGCTTTACTACATGTCATGGCTTCCTTTTGATTATACGATATGTTGTTCCCTCCACTCACTCGTCTTCGTTAACCTTACTTCCAATTAACAAAAATAGCAAGCCATTGTGATCCGTGACGGCCAGAAAAACCAAATCAATGCCTACGAACTGGTGGTTGGAGATTTGGTGGAGATCAAAGGAGGAGACAGAGTCCCTGCTGACATTCGCATCATCACTGGTCAAGGCTGCAAGGTAGATCACACACATGTCCTGTGCATCCGTACGTACATATGGGCAGAGGCTGCTAGTTAAAATGAATAAAACATGTCACAATGCACGATTAAGAGTCAGACTTTGAGATTTATTTACTTTTTATCATTGGGTCCACATAAAATCAGTTATTTCTCCAGCACCAGAATACAATGCCAAAATGTTGATAACTGAAATACCATTTCCAAGTTTAAAAAAAAAAGCTGACCTTCTTATCGGAGCTTCCTCAGCAGGCCAGTCAATGTAATGTACTGTTTAAATAGTAAGCTCTGTGCCAGGAGGATTTAGTGGCATAGGCGGCCAATAGTTTTAAAATGCCCATTCCTGTAAATTGTGTCACATCCGGGGGGGAAGGTGAGACATCCTCCATTTCTACTCTATTTTATCATGCATTTTGTCTATTCACCTTGTGTGTCAGGTCGACAACTCGTCCTTGACAGGGGAGTCTGAACCGCAAACCAGGAGCCCAGAATGTACCCATGAGAATCCACTGGAGACCAGAAATATTGCTTTCTTCTCTACAACCTGTCTGGAAGGTACAGTAAACAGTACATACAGTACATGCATATGCAGCACATGGCCTGGCCTAGATCTGTCTGGTCATTTATTTAAGTCTTTATATTTATAAATTCTTCCACTATAGCTTAGGGGGGCAGCATGATAATAACTCACCTCTCCTCTCCAGGTGTTGCTACGGGTGTGATCATCAACACAGGCGATCGCACCATCATTGGTCGGATTGCCACCTTGGCAAGTGGCGTCGGCAACGAGAAGACACCAATCGCCATAGAAATCGAGCACTTTGTCGACATCATTGCTGGTCTGGCAATCTTTTTCGGGTTCACCTTCTTTGTCGTCGCCATGTTCATCGGATATGCCTTCCTGGAAGCTATGATCTTCTTCATGGCTATCGTGGTGGCTTATGTGCCAGAGGGGCTGCTTGCTACAGTTACTGTGAGTGACTGCAACAAATGTGAATTTATATAATACCATTTATCTAGTTTCCAGATGAGGAAACCAATGTAAAATCATGCCCTGTGCATTAGTGAAAATGAAGTTAAATAACTGTGGATGGCCTAGTTCATCATGTTCTGCAGGCTTGACAATTTAACACTGTAGTAACTTGTGTCCGTTAACAGGTATGTCTGTCTCTGACTGCTAAACGACTTGCCAGGAAGAACTGTGTCGTGAAGAACCTGGAGGCTGTGGAGACATTAGGTTAGTATGCCTGAGTTCACTGTCTTGAATGATCTATATATATATACGGTAGATCTGTGATCTAAGCCGTAACAGAAAGTGAGGAATAGAAGTGAATCCTTGTTCTCTATTTGGAATTTAACCCGTTCGAAGAATATGTTTCGATCACACATTCTTACATTCCCACCTCTTAATTTCACTCCACAAGTCCTGCAGCGTAATGGCAACACTGTTACGGTACCCCAACATGCCTGCACGTGCAGTTTATGTGTGTAACCTTTTTAAACTGCGTGTGTTTAGGCTCCACTTCTGTGATCTGTTCTGATAAGACGGGGACCCTGACTCAGAACAGGATGACTGTAGCTCACCTTTGGTTCGACAATCAGATCCATGCTGCTGATACCACTGAAGATCAGTCAGGTAAACACAGGATAAAAGGCTGTTTTTGAAATCAGTCAACACAGATGTTGACTATTATATGAATATAATATAAACTATAAAAAGCTAACTTGTGGGTCACTATTTTAACTATTACACGTTTGATAAATTAATGCTTATGTAATCTTTCAGTAATAATGTAATAATGTGGTTTCCAGGCCAGAGCTTTGACCAGTCATCAGAAACATGGCGCTCCCTGGCAAGAGTGGCTTCCTTGTGTAACAGGGCTACATTCAGACCTGGTCAGGAAGGTGTACCTATCCCTAAGGTACAAATTAAGTGTTTTAAGAGAGAAGAGGGGAATCCTAATTTTCAAACTCAAATGTATATTTCACATGTATAAACGTGAAGCTGAAGTTTGCCCTTTGTCTAAATGATTATAAGAAAACTAACTCACCCTTTACCGTCTCACACAGAGGATAGTGGTGGGAGATGCGTCCGAGACAGCTCTGCTGAAGTTCACCGAGCTCACTATTGGAAACATCATAGACTACCGTAATCGCTTCAAGAAAGTGGTGGAGGTGCCTTTCAACTCCACCAACAAGTTCCAGGTGAGCTTTGTGTCAGCCATGATCAGTTACTATACTGGAAAGAATAGAGGGAAGTTTTTTTTTTTTTTGTTTTGGGGTTTTTTTAATCAACCTCCATCTCTCACCAGCTGTCCATCCATGAATTGGAAGATCCTTTGGACCTGCGCTATCTGTTGGTGATGAAGGGAGCACCCGAACGTATCTTAGAGCGCTGCTCTACCATTTTGATAAAAGGCCAGGAGCTGCCTCTGGATGAGCAGTGGCGTGAAGCTTTTCAGACAGCTTATATGGACCTGGGAGGACTGGGAGAGAGAGTACTGGGTTAGAGAGTACTTCATTTGGCTGGCTATATTGAAAATTGCTTTTGCTTTCTGCGGCCTATATTGATTTCCTTTCCCCCACTCCCCAGGTTTCTGTCATATATATCTGAATGAAAAAGAGTTTCCTCGTGGCTATCGATTTGACTCAGATGAGATGAATTTCACCACATCCGGATTGTGCTTTGCTGGTCTTATCTCGATGATTGACCCCCCAAGAGCCACTGTACCCGACGCAGTGATGAAATGTCGTACTGCTGGTATCAGGGTGTGTTCACGTTGCCCTACATACACGAACAGCTCGTTTGGGATGAGTTGGACTTTTTATAGTGCACGAAATCTTGCTGCGTTTTCACTTCCCTGTCTCATAACCTTTTTTTTATTTTTATTTTTTTTTTGAACTTCAGGTTGTCATGGTGACCGGGGACCATCCAATTACGGCAAGGGCAATAGCAGCTAACGTTGGTATCATTTCAGAAGGCAGTGAAACAGTGGAAGACATCGCCCAGAGGAAGCGCATACCTGTCGAACAAGTCAACAAGAGGTATTCGCATCACCGGCTGCCACACTTTAAAACCTCCGTGACATATCAAGGAACTGTCTGTCTGTCTGACCGTTGTGTCTGAATGCATGCGCGTGTGTGTGCTATGTGTCTGTGTACAGGGACGCCCGTGCCTGTGTGATCAGCGGTGGTCAGCTGAAAGAGATGAGCGGTGATGAGTTAGATGATGCACTGCGCAATCATCCCGAGATGGTGTTTGCGAGAACGTCCCCCCAGCAGAAACTGATTATTGTGGAGAGCTGTCAACGTCTGGTAAACAAACACACGGATGTGCACACACACACACACACACACACACACACACACTGCAATAATTGAGTGATTTATTTGATCATTTGAAGTTTCAGCGCGTATCATATTTCAATGTGGTCCCCTGGGAGGCTGGTGTGTACGCTTTAAGCCCCGTGTCACATATTTTCTTGCCTTGTCATTGATTCCCCACAGGGCTCCATCGTTGCCGTGACAGGTGACGGTGTGAACGACTCCCCTGCGCTCAAGAAGGCTGACATCGGCGTCGCTATGGGAATTGCAGGATCAGACGCTGCCAAGAATGCTGCAGACATGATCCTGTTGGACGACAACTTTGCTTCTATTGTCACAGGAGTGGAGCAGGGTGAGACTCAGAGGGGAAGGAATCGTGTATGTTTTGACAAAACAATCTTAACTCAGGGTCCACAGCCTGAGAGATGGTTCACTAGACGTACAAGGGGGGGAGATCATAACAAGTCTCTCTATTCTCCTGATTCTGTCTGTTATTGAGAAAATGAATCATTGATTAGAAAACATAGATGAATAATTCAAATACTTGACAGTGATTGTCAGGTTGGTATCTAGGTTTTCATAAATGCAACCTTCAGAAGGATGCGCCTATATACAGAACAATAAACAGTTTGCATATTGAGCTATTGTGTTATCGTGTGTGTGTGTGTGTGTGTGTGTGTGTGTGTGTGTGTGTGTGTGTGTGTGTGTGTGTGTGTGTGTGTGTGTGTGTGTAGGCCGTCTTATCTTTGACAACCTGAAGAAGTCCATTGCCTATACACTAACCAAGAACATCCCTGAGCTGACTCCGTATCTGATCTACATCACCGTCAGCGTGCCTCTTCCTCTGGGCTGCATCACTATCCTCTTCATCGAGCTGGCCACTGACATCGTGAGTAATTACTTCATTAGCGCCAGTTAAGCATACACGGTTATGACACTGGATATTTTTGCTAATAATACTCCTCCCTTCTCTTCATCATCATTATCTTCCTCATTTTCATGTCCGCCGCACACTGATATAATGTCTTCATAATCCCCTCTGCCCTGTAGTTCCCCTCTGTCTCTCTGGCTTACGAGAAAGCAGAGAGTGACATCATGCACCTGAAGCCCAGGAATCCTCGTCGTGATCGTCTGGTAAACGAAGCTCTGGCTGTGTACTCATATTTCCAGATAGGTGAGACATCCTGTATGTTCCTACTGTATTAACCTTAGTTACATAGAACTGATTGGATAGATTTACTTCATGAAATAGACAGTTACCTGAGTACACATCTTCCACTGTTGCATACTCACAATAACGTAGATAATACGTTCTCTGGAAGAGTGGCAGCTCTGTATGCTCTCTGAAGTGTGATTTATACACCCTTAAAACAACATTATCATTTCTTCTTTCTCTGCTTTAGGAGCCATCCAGTCTTTCGCAGGTTTTACAGATTATTTCACAGCCATGGCCCAGGAGGGATGGTTTCCGCTCCTGTGTGTTGGCCTGCGTTCTCAGTGGGAGGACGTACGTCTTCAAGACTTACAGGACAGCTATGGACAAGAATGGGTGAGTATAGACTTGAATTCCTACCCCTGGGCCCCTTTTCGATCTGTGGACACAAAAATGTGTCCTGCTGAAGGGAATGTTTGTATTTCTGTCAGCACAGAAACCAAATAACTCCTCCCTTCATGTCCTCTCCTCTGCTTACAGACCTTCAGTCAGAGGTTATACCAGGAGTACACGTGCTACACTGTGTTTTTCGTCAGTATAGAGATCTGTCAGATCTCAGATGTGCTGATCAGGAAAACTCGACGTCTCTCTGTGTTCCAGCAAGGCTTTTTCAGGTCAGTTAAGACCCAACGCTGACATGAATCCCTCTGCAAAATGTTTTTTTTCTTCTTTTAGATAGCTAAATAGTAAATACTGTGTCTGTATCATTAACACCTCTAAGGCTCATACTGCATTCAGTGGAAGAAAACCTTTTATTATTCCAACGGTGCCAGTGTTTTTGGGTCTTATAGTAACATCATTAAAATAGCTTAAATTAGCTGCTTTTGTGGTGAACAACCAGATACAAACACAGTTTGTATGGCTCCTTTTTAAATAGGGATTGAATCTGCTTCTGATTGCAAGGTTCTTTGGTTGTTATTATTTCTGTGTTTATTTGTGTGCAGGAACCGTGTTCTGGTCAGTGCCATAGTCTTCCAGCTCTGCCTGGGTAATCTGCTTTGTTACTGCCCTGGAATGCCCAATATCTTCAATTTCATGCCTATCAGGTAAGAGAGCCTCGTTCACATGAACGGTGACCATATTTGAGATTGAGGAAAAAAAAAATTGTAGCCTGCGGCCTAATGTCACATGTTGCGTTTCCATGCTAGAGTCCAGTGGTGGTTTGTTCCTCTTCCATACGGTATTTTAATCTTCGTCTATGACGAGATCAGGAAGTTAGGAGTCAGAAGATATCCAGGAAGTAAGCTTCTTTATCATTCAACACCCATCATCAACGTCTCTACATCGATCTGTATTTAATCATCTTTGGTTTGTCATCTCTCAGGTTGGTGGGATCAGGAATTATACTACTGAGACCACAGAAGCTCATTCATTCATCCATCCATCCATGTGCATGAAAGCATCACTCATGAAGCCAAGAGGATTTTACTCAATCCAGCATTCATCTGTTAATTTTGTGTATTTATAGCTTAAGGCGTCTTTTAGTGTCAAGAGTTTGCCTAAATCCTTTAAAGAAAGCAACAATTACTGAAGGACAATGAACAATTCACAAAGAGCCTTTGTGTTCCAGCTAGTTGACTGTGGCTGCATTGTGTTTGTACTAATAAAGGATTGTAACGCTGATGATGACCTTAACTCAGTAACAAAAGTTGCATTTCCTTTGTATTCTATATTGCTTTGTGTGTGTTTTATCTGAAAGTAGCATAGAATTCATAAATACAGACTTATTTAATGTGGTACTTGTGATTCACTCTGGAAAATGGTTTAATGCTTAATGTTAGAAGTCTCTAAATTGATCTGACACACCAAAGTGCCTCATGTCTAGGAATATACAGTGTGTAAAAAGATGTTTCAAAGAGCAATTTGATTTGAGTATACTGGGAGAAATCAGTGCTTGTTGGATTAATGCCAGCCAGTTGCTTCAGAGAATTACATTTCTTGAAGCAAAGCAACCCAGAGCAGGACTGCACAAACACACAGACATGGAAATGCAATTTATTATAAACGCTTAATAACAAAACATGAATGACAATTATATTGTGACATTTCAATATCTTACTGTTGCTGACATCTAGACTAAATAAAGTTTGTTAAACAGAACACAACAAAGAGGCACAGTCAACCTTTTTTTCACATCTCATGCATAGAAGGCTTGTTTCCAAGAAGAGCTGCTCTTCATATTTCCAGGACCAGTGTCAGAAACCAAATCCCTGCCACATATAGTACGGGATTTTGGGCTTTTTCTTCCTTAGAAGTCTCCAAACGTCATTCTTTAAAAGGGCTTTTACCATTTTGTGCTTTGCACCTCTACTGCTCCATTCATTTTTCATTTTCACTCTTCACCATTTTGTCCTCTTTTCTGTCTTTCTGCACTCTACTCCACTTTCCAGATGGCAATCTTGCCATCACGGCGCGCGGAGCCGCTCAGGACATAGCGATCTTCGGCAGAGCAGAGCGTCTGGATGCTGTCCGAATGGGCCTGCAGCTCCTTTGCCACAGTGTGGCTCTCTGGGTCCATCACCATCACCTGACTTCTCAGCTGACCATCGCACTGACCTCCGACACCCGCCCGGCCACGACAGCCCACCCAGAGCTGCGGGGAGGAGGAAGCAGCACGAAAAGGTAGCAGTGGATGTTTGAAATAGGGCAACACAAATCTGTCCCATAAAAGCATACTACCATATGTGAATCTGAAGCAAACAAATGAATCACTGCCATCATGACATCAAGAAACATGCATTACTTACACACACGAGTTAGCCGTCGTGTATCATAGCTCACCTGGTCTTTGACGCGAATCATACAGGTGACCCCTGAACTGCCCGGCAGGGAGATTCTCTTGGACGGATGTCTGTGGTTGTTAGTGTGCCAGAGACACAGCTCACCTGAGTCTGCACAGCCCGTCCACAACTGACCTCGCTGGAACAAACAGACACAAAAGGTGTCAAATGGTTGGAAATGGAAATACCTGACTCACCCAATGACTCCCTGTCCCAGTTACATTTTAACTGTCTAGATGCCGAACTCATGGGACCGCTGAAATCACATCCTGCTGATTTGCATAGTTATGTTTCACTGAATGACTTGACTTGCTACTCCACTGAATGTTTGTTACCTAATTGACAGACATATTATCTGAGGATTGCAAACTCACCTCCGGGATGACTATGAAGCAGCTGAAGCTACTGGACATGCTCTGGAAGTCGTCAGGAAGCGCTATCCTTTTTTGCGGTGTCCCACTCTTTTTTAGTTCCATAATGCTGTCACCACAACCTGCACAAACACACACACACACACACTTCTGCTCAACAATTCATTATATTCACTACTGGAGTTTCTTATTTGAGCATCGCGTGTGAAAAAACAGCTGTGCGAGAGTAGAAAGCAAAGGGAAATGTGTGCACTTACAGCACCACAGTGTGCCATTATGGATCTGTATAGAGGAGAGACGGTCACAGTTGAGGTAGAACTGTCGCTTCACTTTGAGACTGGCTGAGTCCCACTGCAGAATCGTCCCGTCACAGCTGCAGGAGTACGTCTGCTGACTGGGAAAAAAAACGATTAAACACCTGCAACACGTTCACACACATTTAATAAAACTGACAGCTGCAGATAATCCTGTCTCTACCTGCTGTGTTGATCTCTGGTGTCCATTGTCAGTCCAGTCACTTCATGCCTGTGTTCAGTCAGCTGTTTGTTGCAGGACATGCTGTGAGTGTCAATGATGTAGATTACCGAGTCCTGAGAGCCAATCCACACCTGCTCCTGGACCAATCCCAGCATGCAGTTCTACATAATGACATGGGATTTCATTGTCACTTCCCTTAGAAAACAGCAGGATAGTAGTATTATGTACACATTGTACGTATGCAAATACACACCATACACCATTACGGTAATTTATCCCACTCAAATGTGATTGGTCGATACTACTCGGGGCTACAAATGGAAACCAACATTTCCGGCTTCACAAAATCCGTTCCTTGCCTATAGATTCCTCTGTAGTTTACAGAGATTAGATTAAATACAACTGTGTTACATTTTGAAAAACTTAACATAGAATGATTTGCACCCTCCAGTGGCCGTATCAACAAAGACAATGCAGGTAAACAGATCTCGGTGGGAGTGCCTCTTCAGACAAATGTTACTCCTAGAAATAGAGCATGTCCACTCTCACCAGCTGTGACTCCCCGACCTGGATGCAGTCCTGCAGCATGGACCAGCTAGCTGCATCGAACACAACTACTTTGCCCCCGCTGAGAGCCACCCACAGCTTCGGGTTCATCATACCCTCTGAGTCATTGTGAGTCAAGTGACCTGGAGAAAGCAAGAAAGAGACAAAGAGTGAGGGAGCAGTGAACCAGTGGATTATGAGGGCTGACTGTACGCAGTAAAAAACATATTGCTCGGCTCAGCGGGGTGGTGTAGCGTGCAGGGACACCACCAACACTGTGGAAATGAGAACCCAGACCTGCCACCGCTTACAGTCAGAGCCACAGTATTTATAAGCGCTGCAATAAATACATAGAAAGGATCATAATTAGATAGCTGACAAATAAGTAATTTCAATTTTATAGTTACCTATATGCTGATAAACAGGTTACAGCAGTTATTGGCAGAGACTTTGAATAACAAATCAATACACATTCTAGCATATTTCAGCCTCAGTTGGACTGCAGTAATCTCTTCAAACCAGAAAAGTGTCCAGATGCTTTTGTTCCCCCGTCACAGTGTAAACAAATGAGAGACTAACAAGAACACCATTATCCTCCCTGCTAATACACAGCACAACAAGACTAATCGAGTTATGTGAACAGGGATCACTGGAGCATCTGTTGCAATACAAACATGTTACAAGATATGCACACAAACACTCACGCGTGCATGAATTTACATATTTGGACCTCCTGCTTAAATGCTGAAAGATTTAACCAGCTAAGAAACAGATCAGAGTCTAACTTACAAATTTGATTTTGCACAGGCACACAACTTCATGGCTGCAGGCACAAACACTGAACATGTCTGTTTGCTCTGTGCTCATTAGGATGACTAACTGTGGGTGTCTTGTGACACCAGTGCACCTACGACATTCAGCTGTACAGTAAACTAAACAGAGAGAATAATGCTGACAGAAAATGTAAGGCACATGAACGGAGGCTTCTTTAATTCTCTGGACTGTAAAAGGCAGTTCATTTTGAGGAAGAGACATTAGGGAGATACAATGCATGAACCTAGGGCATTAAAAATAAACAAGAAGGGAAAAATGGCTCCATATAGTACCTGGTGTGTATAGCAGGACATGTACAGTCTGAGGCTCAGCCAGGTCCAGTGATGGGTTGATCTTGTGTTTTAGAGTCTCTGAGGTAGTTTTAGGCACCATCATAGGCACTGGCCAGAGACAAACACAATGAATGCCAAACATTCTCTATTTGATGCGTTTCTTTGTATAGACCTAATGATTAATCCAGTATTCAAGAAACTCATTGTCGGATTTGTATCCATAAAAATAATCATTAGCTAGATCAGTTGTAGATCTGTAAAGCATAAAGGTGGCATTGAATGTCAACAAGCTACATTTTTATTTTTGTCAAAGAGAAAGAAAAAAGAATAAGAAGCAGAAAAGGCAGCACCGTGAGACCAGAGCAGACCTTCATGTTTGATCTTGTCAAAGTAGGCCAGCTTTGAGGCAGCAATGATGGACCTCTGGGTCTGCAGGCAGCCCGTGACAGCATCCATCAATAGGACGTTGGTCAGGGCTTGAGTCATGTACTGAGGATCCTAGAAGGACGATAAATAAACCACATTAAAGAAATATTAGTTAAGTACACTACCATTTACACCAGAGGCAAAATAACAAACACATCAAAAACGGACTTGTGTATAACTGCTATCATATGACGATTTGCGCCATTTGTCAAGCCTATACACACTGTCAGCACCAGCCAAGCCCGCTAGAAGAGTGAGGGTGAGGTCCAGACCAAATGGTCTGTGTAATTAAAGTCCATGTAACTGATTCCTTTTTGGGGTCTAAGCTGTAAAAGTGGTTCTGCAAGAGTCACAAGTTAATGTTCACCATTGACATTACATCCTTTTTTTTTTAAAAAACTGGACTGAACTGGAATGGCCAGGTCAGCCCAAATGTAGCCCAAACAAGCTGCACCTTGTGCTGGTCGGCCATCTTGCGTCCGGCCCACATCTCTTTCACCATAAGGTTCCAGAGTTCAGTCTCTGTCTTCAGGTTGGCCTCAAACACCTCAGGCCTGCGGGATGTCTGGATACGAAGTGAAGGGATACGACCAAGTAGAAAGGGAGCTGACGCAATCTTCACCTCCTGCGTAGAGATGAAATAAGAAATAAATACAAACAAATAAAACATGATTCAAAGAAAAGAGAGTAAAGACACTCGACCTGGATGTCCCTGAACTTTGTTATCTCCAGGAAGCCCGGTCGTCCCTCGGTAAGCAAGAACAGACGTTTCTGCGTCATGGCTATTTTACCAACGCCATACGAGGTCTTGACACATGACGACAACTTGTAAACACACTCGCTGTTATCAAGATGGTCTATAACGCCAGAGGGCAAGTTGACATCTTGTGCCTCGATCTCCATCTCCTTCCAGAAGGTGTAGAAAACTTTGAAGAGTTCGGGGTCCACATTTTTTGGCTGGCCTGGGGAAGCAGAGAGAGGAAGGTTCTGCAATCATGTTTTTACACTATGAGGGGGAAAAACGTGCGTAAAGACCCACTGAGAAAAATAGATTAAAGAAGTTCCACATTTAACCTCAGCCATCTCAGAATAGTGCGCCTTGTTCTTCACGTGTTACAGAATGACTGTTTGATACAACAATTACAAGTTGTTGTTAATTACTGTGACAGTTCCCTCTGGCCATGAATAATTTCCTTTTATGTTTAATAACTATCAAAACAAAGATGGGGAAAACCATGATGAGGAAAAAAAAAAAGGATTTGGTCTGAATCCATTTCTTTACCCTTGGCATGACATGACCCTTTTTCTTTCTTTCTGTTGCCCTACACAAATGGACATGCTATGAATTCTTATCTGTATTACTTGATTTTCTTATGCTGGTGAGAGCAATGGGACTGAACACAGCAAAACAAAACAAGGAACTAAAAGACTCTAAAACGCTCATAAACTGGGAATCTGGGCGATAATTCTCTTTCACTTCATGTCACATCTGTGAGCAACACGTCAGAAATTTACAGTGGTTACAAACCAATCCTCTGTGCTGTCCTTTGAGGAACTACGGGCAGCTTGCGGCATGAGCTACGAGTGTGGTTTAACACTCGGTATGTGTGACGACGGGTGTAAGAAGTGGTGCACGTACAGTAGTTGGCGTGGATGGTGACAACATTGATTATATCAGAACTTCTTCGCTGAAAAGGAGCAAAGAATGCCACTGAAGGCTTTCCTTACTGTAAAATATGTTTCTGGTAAGAGTTTGACTACGTTACATGGTACGTGGATCAGATTGGTTAAAGTGACAGACGGGGGTAGACAGGTGCCTGCCCAAATACATCTCAGATGGTTCTGTGTAACAAATCATCTGGTGAAGGTTAATTTCTCCAACGCGGATTGCAATCAACAAGTCAATGATTTTATGAACTTTGTCTGATCCATAGCTAAAAATATAATACACTGTATTTTTCCAGTCGGTTGGACACTGTTTCTGCAATTATGTATGACAGGGTTCATATGTTGTGTGTGTGTGTGTGTGTGTGTGTGTGTGTGTGTGGGTGTGTGAGAGAGCACAAGAGAACATGCTGTACTTTACGCTTACATCCTTAGCATTAAAGGAGTGTAACGGATCATCTGACAGATCGCACCGTGTTGGCAACAAGTGATGAAATCAATTCAAAATTCTTTCGCGTTATACTGGTGGAGATGGAGATTCCTGTGTAGTCGCATCTGTGTCCACTACGTCAACTCAAAGCACGTCTAATCATCACTAGTACTTTTGTAAGTCGGAGGTTTGACATCGAAGTTCTCTACAATTCATAAACACGTGTCAATAAATATCAAAAGTGATCTCTAAACTACACACAGCAGCCTTCCTGTCCTCGCTCACCATCAGTTAGGGCGTCAAATAAACGGTGTATGGTGGCTATATCCTTAACAATCCCACACTCCTGGACACAACGCACAAACTCTTCCTGGTGCAGATGCTTTCGTGGTAGCTTAAACTTCTTGACGTGGTCATCGGGCCGCACCAACAGCTTCTCATTCTCTGTCTTCACCTAATAGATGGGGGAAAGGCCATATGACATCCATTATTTACTGCTCACCATATCACCAAGCGCTCCAACCACCGCTTCTGTGAACTGACTCACCTTGAGGATGAGTCTCTTGAGTTCAGGTCGCCTGTCGGCTTGCTGTCTCTCATCGCGGTGCAGTGAATCCATGAGCCATGTGACCAGCTGTGTTGGGAAGATGGCGGTGTCGGTCTTGTAGAGGTTCTGAAAGTCACCCAGTGCGTCCAGCCGTCGTGAAGACAACGTGTTGATGAAACCACGCAAGTAGTAGAATCTGCAGAGGGGAAATTATTATACTCGAGCTTTAGAGGAGGAGGAGGAGGGACTCAGGAATAATGAAAGCATCATACCTGGCCAACAGGGTGGGGTTCTCATTTTGGGCAGAGAAGATGGCCTTGCCAAGCTGCTGGATCAGCTCGCTGTAGTAACTTTGGACAGAGTGGAAGGACAGAGAGGCTGGGAAATCTGGGAGCTTAAACACCTTTACCGGCTTAGGGAGAGTTCTCACTGCTAGTAGATGAAAAGAGCACAGGAAGAGACAATTTGTTTTGGAGGAGGATGAGGCGACAGCAAGAAATCGAGAGAAAGGTTAGATCTTTTCCATATATATATATATCTTTTGCTTTTGTTGTGCCTAGACTTTCCCTCCAGTCTCACCGGGGTCAGATATGACGATCCTGGTCAGCAGTGAGTTTCTTTGGAAGCTGATAGTTTGGTCATCCCCGAGGTTTGGGAGGCTCATCCCCAATCTCTTACTCAGCCTGCTCTCTGTGAAAGAGCTCTTTCTCCGGGCTTGAATCTCCTGCATGGTGGGTCTGCGTGGGATTTCAACCATTCCCTTCAACCTAGATGACCAGTGATAGAAATATTGGGGCAGGAGTACAAAAAACAAAACAAAAAAGACACAAAAACAGGATGAGAAATTCAGACTTTTTGCAAGATGGAGATTGCAGTGGTTATTGGATATCTCGACTCAGCTACAGACTTCAAAATGTTGTCAGCTGCTGAGCCTCAACATTTTGACTAGCCCTCTAAACTTAGTTAGTAGGTGTGTATGCATTTGTGTTCACACGTCCTTGACTACTTCTGAATGTGGCCTTAGCCACTGGGTCTCCACATATATTCAGTATACACTTAGTAAGCTAGTTTAATACGTCCACCTAGCTAAAACTAATGTAGTCTAATGCAGCAGTCTTGAATATATCCTACCTTTATGAAGTTTATAATGTTCAGGTTCAGTTTTTTTCGAGGCTATAAATGGCTATAAAGTACCATGAGGTTTACATTTATATCAACGAGAGGACACAAAGATCATGTGGTGTGGCCTTTTTTAAAACTAGCTTTAATAACTCACTTCTGCATTTCAGATCGAGTACTAAGTTCCATTCGGGCATAGTTGTCCATTTTCCTGTTGAGACGATCCTTGAGGAATGAATTGAAAATGTGCGTCTCCAACACCTGCAACACAGCCACATTCATTTGAAGAGGGGCGCTTGAGCCAGCATCTCATGTCTGCTAAGAGATGTCGGCTAATTTGTCACCATTCAAGGTGAAATAATATCAAAGGTATTACTTGTTCTATCAAGTTAATATTCACCATCTTGTAAAAAAGCTGTTCGGCTGGCTCTCTGGTTTTCAGGAACTCCTCGCTGTTAAACACTCGATGTTCATAGTTCAGGTGACAGCTGACATCCCTGTTATAAACAGACATTAATATTAACAACATATATATTTATTAGGGGGAACCGTCCAATTAGATTTCAGTAAAACAAAGAACACACACACAACCTGAATATGTTGACAATCAGTTCCAGTGTGATCCTCTGGATTTCGTGGTTGAGGTTTTGTTGCCATGTTCTTCTCTGTGCCCGCTGCTCACTGATGTCAGTGCAGCTTGCATGGCAGCACTGATGTAGGTCAAAATGTATCTTCAGCGACAGACACCTGCAAACAACACACTCACTGTATAAACAAATAGAGACATTCATATCTCTTGCCAAACCATATGCATATTTTGTTTGTTTGTATTTTTATTGTTTTGGCATTACAGTGTATACCTCTGTGTGAAGCAGTCTGCAGCAGCTGAGGGAATCTCTGGTAGGTCAACAATCTCAGAACAAGAAGTGGAAACACTTCCGTTATCAATGTTGATCAGAATCAGATCATCTGTTTCCTGTACGGACAAAGAACAAGAATAAAGTCGATCCCTCCTTTGTACATGTGCGCACTAAACATCTACAGTACATACTGATTTGCATGGTGTACTCACAGCAGCAACCTCCTCAAAGTGGCTCAGATGGCAGCCCATGAGGAAAGCAGTGGGAGCCATGAGGAAGTCCAGCATGCCTCTGGCCAGGACAGGAACATATGGCTGCTGCCATGACAGAGGCTGGAAGAAAGATCAGGATAGGATCATGAGAAAAGCAGTGCCGACATCATGCGTGATTGGCTGAACGTTACTGTGTGCTGTGCAGATATTTTCAAATGACCTGCAAAAAAAGCAACAAGCTCTCGGCCACCAGCGTGAGTCTGGCCCAGTCAGCAGAAAATAACACCACCCGCTGTTCCTGCAGGAGACAAGATAGCACCTACAGGGAGACAGGGACAGAGGAATGGACAGTGAAAGACACATGGAAGTTAATGTCAGCCTCCTCCTGTTTTAGTAAAACTAATACGACAGGTGTGTGTAATACCTGGAGTAGCTGCTGTGGCCTGAAGCAGAAGAAAGGAAGATGAAGGTCTAAGTCTATAGCTGGGTGGTCTTTGTCTTCTTGGGATGGTAATACAATGGTCAGGGGACGCAAAGTAAACATCTATAAAAATAAATAAATAAATCATTTAAAATATAGTGTTACACTTTGACTTTGATAAAGATGCAGCCAGACAAGATATAGAAGAACACAAAGGACGTAGAGAAAAGTACACCCATAGTGCATATGCACACACACACACCAAATGTAGCTGTCCAGGAGGGGGGATAGGCACTAATGCCAGCTTGGCTGCAAACTCCTTCACTCTCTCCTCCATGTCTGATAAACGACAAGTCCTCAGCTGGATTAACAGACTAACAAACAAACGGAGAGGGACAAAACGTTTGAGCGAGAAATACGAGAAAGACACAAAACGAATAAATGAAGTCTTGAAATAAAGATTAAGCAACATTACAGATAAAATAAGTATTCTATATATACTGTTAGTCTATTGACAACTACACTGTAGCTACCTATTAACATAAATATATGGTTAAACTGAACATGAACAAACAAAAGCGCTCTGTGATTCTTTTTATATGGTCGAGAAAAACTGCTGAGCCAAGCAGTGTGTTGTGTTTTTTTTCCTTCTCACCATGACAGACAGTCTTTGAGTGCAGTGAAGTAAGGGTATTTGGATATGACACAGAGACTGTAGGCAGAGAAAAGTTTAGAAAACTTATAGGACCCGTGGTTCTGGAAGAAAGACGCCTCCTCCTGTAAAAACACGGGACAGTGACACACAAAGGTAAGATTAATGTACCTTTCTTAATCTGCATTAGGTTAGAAATCTGATGGGAGCCGTTAAATACAGTTAGGATTTATGTTAACTGTGTGCGTGAAGTACCAGTATTGGTCGGTAATACTGCATTACTACTCCATGCGTCTTGTTGCCAAAGACATCAGTGAAAACCAGGAAGTGGAACTGTTCATCTTTCTCTTCTTTGGTTACTTGGAGCCCACCTGGAAAAAAGAAAAAGATTTGAACACATGAGTACGACAAACTTCAGTTACAAGATGTCAATACTGCGTTACTGTATGGCTGAATATAGAGCAATACGCGTGTCAGAAATCTCATATTTCAACTTTTGAACCAAATTTCTTTCAAATTAAATAATGATTAGTTTGAGGATGACAGAAAATATTTAGACATCGGACATTTTTGAGAAATTATTTTGTGGATTTAGCAAAGCTGTGGCAAATACCCGGGAAGCAGAGTTGTGGTAAAGCCATGAGGTCGATGTCTTTAGGAACACTGACTTCTACGCTTCCTCCTTTTCCGTCTGCAAAAATATGATATGGCTAAAGTAACATAAAATCACTTAACAGGGGCAACATTAGGCCTGAGAAAAACAACATGTTTGTGGCTCCACAGAAGTGATATGTGAAGATAGATGTGGACAAGCAGGTACCAGACCTTGGCAGGGAGTTGCTGCAACTGAAGCAGGCTGTTCCCTCTTCTTCCTGAGAAAGGAGCGCCTCCTCTTCCCATGTGACCTTACTAATTCGCTTTCACCTTGCGGTTTGCTAACGAAGGGAGGCGCCAACACATGTAGTACCTCCGGCTCCAGCAGGAGGTGCTTCGGAGTTCCATTATTGTTAATGGCCTGAGTGGGTTATATTAATATATCCAGAAATTCCACATAAATGACTCATTTCAGTGAAAAAGAAATCCTTAATCTCGGTGTAATTAACCTGATTAGTAAAAAGAGTAAAAGTTAATAAAGATGGAGTTTCCAGGCATTCAACATACTCAGATTAAAGTCCAAAATTAAAGTTACTGCCATGATACCAAAACATCTGTTATCTAGGATCCTCAGTAGGATAAAAACCCAACAAAATGGAACCATGTATCAGGTATTCAGCAGCAAATACCTGGGAGATCTCCCGGAGTTTGTCGTTAGACGCTCCTACCACCACACAGGCTTCCAGCAGAACAGGAGGCAGATGGTCCGCCATCACTCACACTGGCCCAGGGACCAAGTTGGACCGGCAGCACTGGACCTGCAAGATCACAGCCACTGAAAGTAAGAGAGAAGCAAACACAGAGGCCAGTCAGAGAGCAGAGGAAGTGTAACCAATGAGTGACAAAGGCATCAATCAGTCACAGCAGAACAGAGCGGTTGTTCCAGCTCATTATCGCTGCTGCTGCTGTTCTCATCAACAACAACAACTTCTAAAGACCCAGTCAGACATTTTTTTTCCCCCCCATCACAGGATAATCCCAAGATGCAGAGTGTAGAAAGAGCTTCGCTTCAATAATTACGACTTTCTCAGAGCCAGTTTAATTTGATTTTATTACATCAGAGACTACATGGTGCAATTATCATATTTTCCACATTGTGTCTTACATGAGTTCCACAACACTGTGTGATTCAGGACATGCTGCAGTTCACATATTTTTACACTTCAGAGGCTACAGAGGGTAAAACAGGGTTAAAAAAAAAAAAAAAAAAAGACACTAATTCACACAAGATAAATTAATCACTTGATAGATAGGCATGGGCCTGTGATGGTTGTAGCTCCAAAGCATCCAAACTTCTCAGACAATGCAAATGTTTCACCACAATACTTAAACTATATGAGTATAAGATATGCTACCTCCAATTTGGAACTTTGTTGAAGTTGTCAAATGTAATGCAGAGTTTTATATTAAATGGTCAAAAATATCTAATAACATCGACATTGAATCGAGTTGCTTTCCCAATACATGCTGTCCAAAATGCTACATTATTGCTATGGTCTGAGGGCAACAAGTATTACAGCAAATCCTGAAAGAGGAGAGTGCATTCAAATGTACTTCATGCATTTTACTGTATTACAACATCTTCATTTATCCATCTTATACTGTGGAATTGATTACTGCTGGCTCGAGTCTCGGGAACAAAACATTGTTGCCCAGGAGATTATCAGTCAGCCATTTTTAGTTTGTGGCGCCAGTGGCAAAGCATGAAGTGTTCTTATGTCAGTTTAGGATAATAACTTAATTAGTTAAATTGATTTAATCTACACAAGACAGGAAACAAAATGTCAGCTGTCATTTAATTAGTGTTTTTCACTGCACATATAGAATCCAAGATTCTCTTGGCCTAGCCTCTTGTATGTAGAGGGGGGTGGACAAATGTACAAAAATGTGACTCGTAACTGAACCTCAACTAACGGGACGCATGGATGAAATGTTTACAGCAGTCCAACTCACAACAACTGCAGATGCATACTTGTAGTGAGGGGCAAAAACAGCGCATCAAAGACTTTCCTTAAAAATATAAATGCACATTTTTTTGTCTGAAGCTGGGCTGCACAGCACAGGAAACCTTCAAGTGAACTTTTTAATTCTATTCTTCTAAGATTCCTAAAAAAAGACCACTAGCAACTATCAGCTGCAAGAATGTCCAGCATGACTGAACTGATATGCCAATAAAAGAG
Organism: Nibea albiflora; assembly: GCA_014281875.1. NCBI lineage: Eukaryota > Metazoa > Chordata > Actinopteri > Sciaenidae > Nibea > Nibea albiflora. The sequence continues at coordinate 14,323,306 of CM024804.1, forward strand.
CACACCACATGACCTCTGTTATCCCTAGATTATTGGTCCGAGGATATGATCATCATAATATACAGTACAATCACATGATCCTTGAAAAACAGGACAAATTCCACATCAAACCATAACAACACAGCCATTTTGAAATCGTGTTACATCTTATTATAAGATCACAGGACAGTTAGCGACATAAACTATTAATCTAAGATATTTCTATGTTCAACAGCTGAAGTGGTCACGTTTCCAAGGCGGAACTGAACTTCTGCACAGTCTGAATTTAAATTTAAAACACGTGTGTGAAAGGACAGAGCTGGGGAGTGGAAAACGAACACAGACGCACACATGAGCAGATGAGAAAGATATCTGACCTTCAGAATCAATTAGATGGAAATAAACTGCGGGCAGAGCAGCTGACACTGATGTCTCAGAGGCAGAGCAACATGACTTTTCTTCACTTCTTTCATTATACACTGCCCGTCTAAAAGTCGCCTAGTTCCTTTAGCTTTTAGTGCAGTACATTTATTTCCATGCAGAGTTGCATTCATTTTCCGCCAAGCTGATGATTGATTGATTGATTGATGATGGGAGGGTCACACTGCCGCGTGAAGTCGGTGTGATCCAGTGATCCTGGCATTGTCATCTTGGAATATGCCCGTGCCATCAGGGAATAAAACTCCACTGATGGAAAGACCTGGTCATCCAGTATATTCTGGTAGTCAGCTGACCTCACTCTTTGGGGACATAACATTGCTGAACCTAGACCTGGACAACTGCGGCAAAACCCAGGACATTAAACTGCCCTCGCAGACTTGTACAGTGGACACTGGGTATGATGGGTGCATCGCTTCATCTGCCTCTCTTATTACCCTGATGTGCCCGAGATGACGGTTCACCTCCATCCTTCCCGGTTTTAATAATGCATTGGACAGTTATTAATCTGATTTGAGTAGTCTGAGTTGTTGTTTTCTTTGCTTGATGCAGGCCAATAATTTGACCCTTCTGAAACTGATGAACTTGCTTTCCACAACCACAGAATATGTCTTTCTGTTTATATATATATACACATACACACACACACATATACATATACACACACACACACACACATTGCTTTAAGCAATGCTAAAGCTACTGTCACACTGTGAACTCAAAAAATGTAACTCAAAGTAACTGTTTCCATGATAATGTTATAAAATATTATTTTGCAGTCATATTTCTACTCCGCGAGTCTGAACAAGATGAAAAGTTTAGCAAAGAGTGTAACATTGATCAAGTTTAAGTTTAGACATGAGCGTTAAGTGATTTATTGCAGCTGCGACACGTGACACTGTGTCACAAGCCGTGCAGGTGAGAGGATGCTCGACACACCGTGAAACACCAAAAACAAAATCCTTAAAGGCCACAAACAGTCTGACATTAAAGTCTCCTTCAGGTTTCACTAACCTCCTCACAGATGACGGTGCCGCTCCTCGTTCATCCCCCCCTTCACTTCCAGCCCGGAGATAAAGTCGCTCCAGCTGCGCAGCCAAACTCCCGAATGACGCGAGCTCATCACGGTTCCCATGCTTACTGCCTGTCGCCCTACTTCCTGTTTCTCTGTGTGGAAGTGCAAACATGCGCATTGATGATTTGAGGAAGCTCGGAGCACTATCATAATAAATCATTTCCACGAAGAACTTATTTTGTACCGTATTTAAGTTTTTATAACGCGCTGTTTAATGAACAATCAAACAAAAACAACAACAACAAAAAAAGGGAACAGATGTGACATTTTAAACTTTAAAGTAGTGTCACCTGATAACCAAAAACTTTTCCAGCTGCAGGATCATCAGGGTGGAGTTTGATCCCGTTGTAGTAACTCCCACTAGCCTGACGGTGGTGGTGGTTGATTAATTGAGTGTTGCATGGTCAGCTCAGCTGGACAGCACTCCATGAATGATCAACTGATATAGCTTCTTTTAGCAGATTTTTCAGGTCCTAATAATAAAATAATAAATAAAATAATCATCCCTGGACAGGATATATGGATTGTGCAATAAAAATGATCAATTTATATTCTATAGCATCATTTTGTAGTATATAACCAGAAAAATGTATTAATCCCTTCAGAATATTTTATATTTATGTTTTATAAATATGTGAGCTATCACTTAATTTTAATTTTAATTTTTATGTAAGTCTCAATATGAGTTTGCAGAGTAGTTATTTCTATGATTTAATTCAGTTAACCGCTGTGTAGGTCGTTCAAACAAGTGAACAGCTGAATTTTAACATGAATTTGTAATAAAATAATCACTGGTGTTATTAAGGATGCTTGGTGCACATTGGAAAACCTTTAGGGATCCACAGTGTTCGCAGATACTTGGGAGTATCTTGGATTTCGTGGCCTGTCAGCACATTTGGCTGACTATCTGATGAACTAAAGACATGAGTGCTTTGTTTTGGGTCTCTTCAACAGACAGATTCATTTTCCTAATGAAGTGTACAGAAAATAGCATGTGTGAGGGATCGTCATTAAAAACACAGACACAAGTATAGGTGCAATCTTTTTTTTTTGTCCAAATAACTGGTACAAAAATACCTTGTTTTTATAGTACAAAAGTCTATACAGCAGCAAGAAGAACCAAGAATCACTTAAAAAACACCAAATTTCCAAACCACAACAGAACATCTGCAAACATTTGTATAAAATTTAAATTGAAATCATTTCAATAAGCCTGTTCAAGAAAATCTTATTCAGTACAGTAGTGTGGAGTGTTTCCCCCTGAAACATCCCTGAAATACTTAGACCATCTGAAATGAAATTAAGAAGGCTGTAGAGAAGCTGTGAGGCTTTGGTTCACCTGCCCATTTTTCTCTTGTGCTTTTATTAAAAAAAGTGAAATTTTAAATGTCTACAGAAAGGATATTTTTAAATAATTTACTGGACTAGTCAATAATGCACACGTGCCTCATATTGCTTAGAAAACATTAGCAAAAATGAACTCCTAAAACTATCAAAATGATGTGCCCTGACCTCTTGTGAAAAGGTGCTTTAAAAAAACAAAACAAAAAAAACAGGCCCAGAACAATTCCCAGTGAATACAATAGCACACACTCGGCTGTCACACACACACAAAAAGGAGAGATTGCGCACAAGTGTGTACTGTAAACTGTAGGTTTGTGACACTACTAGAATGTTAAAGTGTGGTGGGGACTAAATGCTAAACATTAACATGCATGCTGGTCAATGATCACAATAATCCTTCACAGTCTCTTTGTTACCTCTCATATTTGTTCAGAGGTAAAGTGAAACCAGGCAGTTTAACGGCTGTCCAGTGCTCAGAATGGCACACTACTAACTAACTAACTACTGGGAGTTAATGTGGTTTGGCTTCCAATACAAAGTACAAACGGAAACAGCAATCCCTTTACCAGTGAAAGCATTTCTATCCTTTTTTTTGACTGACAAACGTCCCCCTGATGAAGCTCACCACCAAGTCTTTTCTGATTTCACCTGTATTTGGAATGTATGTTTTAAAACCCCTTTAAAGTAATTCAGTAGAAAGCAAAATGAATGCCAGCCTGCAATACAAATCACACTAAAATCCAAAACCACTTGAGGTCAAATTTGAGAATGATAACCATTTACAGTATAAAGTCTGGCAATAAAGGAGAATATGGCATTCAGAAGTTTGTGTACAGGTAAGAAAAAAAAAATCACCATAAATGGGCACTTCTAATCACACACTGGCTTAACAGGTAACATCAAATGTGATTGGAATTTTTTTTGTGAACGAAATATTTTGTGATGTCTCCAACAAATGTAGAAGGCATTATCTGTAGTTTAGAAACCGTCTGGCATTTATAAAATAGCAGTATAGTGTCACAATAGTCCACTAACAGGCCGGTACAAATATGTACGTTTGTGTTCAGTCTACAAGCAACGTGGAGGTACACAAAGTGACACTTTTGCAGCAAAGTGATTGTCCATTAAGCGGTTACGGAGCAGCTTCTATGAAGTAAAACGTCAAACATTACATTATTCTGCAGCATCGGTGTGAAATGAGACAGAAAGTGCTCTGTGTGCTTCCCATTTATGATTTAGCAATAAAGGCTTACATTGGTTTCAGTAGTCTGAACTAAATTATTTTAATAGTCTGACCAAATCACTGTTACGTGGCTTGCTTTTCTGCATCCAATCATAAAAAACACGCATTTGTTTTAGGCTTGAGGTAGCAACAAGACAAGGAGTGCAGCCCAAAACTGAGAACCTTTCTTCTTGTGAGTCCTCCATCCAAGAAGATAATCTATTCAAATCCTCCCACCCTCTTTTGCAATTTTTCCTCCTTCAGAAAGGCACAGATTTGTAAATCCCTATATGCTGTGGCTTGTGTTTAGTGAAGATAAACCTAAAAAAAACTTCACATCTTAATGCTCAGGCAATAGAGGCGTTATCTGTCTCCTTCAGACCATTTCCATCTGTGAGGTTCAGCAGAGCCAACCTCTGGTCGCTGGTCCTTTCTTCATTTGGCTCTGAATCTTCCGACAAACCCACCAAGTCCTGGTCCTGCTCTGAGCTGCTGGGCTCCACATCAGGGTAAATGACAAGGAAACAGGCAGTAAGGAAGCCAAGGAAGGAGCCACCAGAGGCCACTGCAGGAATGACACGCACGCTGCCAACTGCTTCTACTACAGCTCCAAGGGCCGATGCAACCAAAATCTGGCTGATATAGACCTGAAAATGAACCAAAAAACGAATGACTCAACACATCAGTAAACACTGTGATGATACTCCTGTTTCACATGCAACCATCACAAGAACAAAAAGCACGTTACATCAAAATACATCATGTTACAACAGCACACAGGCTAAAATCATGGTGCCTCTGCAAAATTTCACTTGGGTGGATTCCACTAGACCAAGTTTAGACCTGAAAGGGAATTTAAGATTTGGTGAAACAAAAAGGTGTGCAGGCTCACCTGGCAGGATAAGATAGCGCAGTCGATTCCAAAACCTCTTCTGGTGTTGGCTGGACTGTGGTGAATATACTGAGGAGAGGAACAGCAGAGGAGAGAGAGAGTCACTTCGATCACATATCCCTTAGTTTGTCAGCGTGTAGTAGAGTGATGAGATACAGAGCAAAGACTACGATATCATGTCATCTTCAGTGGCTGTAGTATGCAAACAATTAAACACCGCTGTGAATGTGTGTGAAAGTCCATCATCCTATCTCAAGTTTTATGGCGTATTCACAGTGTGCATGATTAAGCATGTGTAAAGCAAACGTACCTCTTTGATTTCATGGTATTGTCCGAGTAATGCATAGGGACAGTAGGAGATACTCATGGAGATGATGCCCATGCTACTTATCATCACCATGGCAACATAAACATTAGGGAAGAGTGCCATGACTGCGGTTCCTAAGATCAGAGAGAGAAACTTCAGTTTATTCTGCACCCCCCTTTAAGAGAATGCACAGCTGCTTTCAAATCCGCTGTGCTTGACTTTATTGTTGTCAGCTGTTTGTTACTGACCCACTGAGAATCCCAGAGTTCCAACAATGTAGACAACCTTAATGCTCAGATCAAAATTATCCAGGTACTTCTGAAGGATCGCTGAGGGGAGAGGTGGACAGAATGACAGAGAGAGACATCAATTGATGGAGACATTGCAGGGAAGTAGATTGGAAAAGGGAGGGAAATCAGTCTAATCAATCAAGTTCAAGTGTTTGTGTTTTACCAGAGCAGACAGCTGCAGTAGCAGCATAGATCACAAGTCCCCAGCAGCCCATCTGTACTCCTCGGTGGTAGTTTTGTAGCTCTGTGGAATTTGCCGTTGCCTGAAAAAAGCAAAATAATTTCAACGTCATCACACACTGTAGTGTTAAAACTTGGCAGACATAACATTTGCAGCAGCATGCTGAGTTTAATAAACTCTAACCTCTAACGCGCGGTGTCCATCGTACACAAGATGATGTCAGTTAGCATGTACAGTATGTAGCAACACTGCATTATGTAATGACTTCACAAAATGCAATGATCTGTTGCACTGTCTTGACACTGGTTGCAGGAGTTGTACCAACCAAAATGTGCACACATTATATTTTTCAACAATTAATCCAAATGAAACTTTTCAAATATTACATTTGACGAGTATTACACTTGATTCTGGCTTCCTGTCAGTCACAGAATTTACGGCCATGCTTGTTTATAGGTCAACGCAGGGAAAATCTATTACATATTGCAATCAGTCTGTTTATAACAACATGAAGGTATGTGTTTACCGTAGGGTCTCCGTGGTAGATGACTTGCCCCATGAAATCAGTATAAAACACAGCTTCGGCTATAATGGAGAACCACGTGAGGAGGTGACACACACACAGTCTCCACAGCTGCCTCGGCATCTATCGGGGACAGTAAAGAAAGAGTGAATCAAGACTAGCAGGGGAACGTGAAGACGCAATTTCACATAAAAGTTGCAATGTCAGACATGTTGTGAATATTAAAATATTTCCAACATTTCCAATTTACTTCACCTTCAACATGGATAACCAGAGCAGTCGAACAGTTGTACCCTTGCCAGGTCCTTCCCTCGCTGCTGGAGCCAACAGATGACAGACTGCTGACTGACAGCTGAAACTCCCGCCGGCCTGCAGGCTGTTGGAGGTCGCTCAGATCGTTCAAACTGCGGGAGGTGGTGATTGGCGGTGGACTCGAAGGTGCTGTTCGCCGCAGTCGATGCCGTGTTCCCACACGTCCATAGTAGGAGAAGGTGAAGGAGGGCTGGAAAGAGGAAAGAAAGTCATCTGCTTTTTCATATTTGCAAATGAAATATGGTGGCAAGCAAATATTTGTTGCTTTTACAGGAAGTCATTCAAATGATAAATGTAATTTTACCTGTCTGTAGAAGGAGGGTTGGCGTGGTCGTGATGAAACGGAGGTGTTGGAGGGGCGATTTGCCAGCCTAGTGGTAGCATGGCCTTTCATTGGATTGGACTGGTCAGAGGAGATACTAGCACTGACACCATTGACAGCCTTAACCTGCTGGGAGAGAGGCACAGATGTATATATTTAAAATCTAAACATGGAACTACATATCTGAAACACAAATCAAGGTTTTTTTTGCCCCATGATTGTCATTAACATATCAAATAATTTTTTATGCCAACAAAGATAAAACCTGACACTGTAGCAGCTGATTTCACCTGTGTTTTCAGATGCGAGTCCTGTGAGCCAGAGCTGTTTTGGGGGACAGAAATGGCACCGTTTGTTGGACCCTTACGCTTCACTACACCATCCGTAACGTCAGGCAGTCCACCAGTAGGAGACGGCGACCCAATACTGTGGTCAGATGGCTTGAAAACATCTTGTAGCTCTCCCTGAGTCTCTGGTAGAAAGTGATGCACCTCTGGCAGAAAAAGTTGTGTGTCTGGGTGCAGGTCAGCATCCAACTCGATTGTAGCATCTGGCATGGCTAAGACTGAATCACTTTTACTCCGCACCCGATCCACAGCGAGGAAATCCATTTCCCCTTCCTCAGGATCGGATTCATTGTCCTCTCGTGACACGAGGGCGGAAGCGTCCTCCTCTGTAATCACATCTAGTACAGGTGGCGTGTGACCAACGGGCCTGAAAGACAAGTGGCTGGTAGACTCCCCACTCCCTGTGACTTTGAGCTGGTTGGAGGGAGCGAAAGTTTTCTCGGGGATACTGAACATATGCAAAACGACAGAGATGATGAAGATGACGCCTGCAAACAGGAAGAGGACCTGTTCCTGAGATTTAAATGCTCGCCCCAGAGCTGTGCCAGTCCAGTCTAGACCACCCAGCATGTAACCCACTGCTCCACCGAGCCCTGAAGAGATAAAGATCCAGTTAGTGTACAAGTACCTGAGACTGCACTGCCTATATGTGTAAAACCTTTTTAAAACTCACACCATGGAAAAAAGAGTAGAAGTAATTTGTGGCTTATTGTATGTTTGCACCAATACTAGATGATTTCTTGCTGATACAGGCTCCGTGTGGATGATCTTTGTGCGTGTACATTTGTTCATACGTGCATGTCTTACCAGCAGAGAAGGCATGAATATTGAGAGCCATATCTTGCTCCTCTGAGTCAGCAACATCAAGGAGATAAGCTCGGATTGGTCCCTCAGAGGCATCGGCGCAGAAGTCCAGCACCACAACACCAAGTACAGTGAGGACGATACCGATTGGCTGGCTGCTGGGAGTGTCACCAATGGAAAGGCCTGACAGAACACCACAAAATGTACACACATGAGATTAAACACTAATTATTACGAACGCGAAAGCGGTGATCACCTTTGCTAACCTTCTACCCACCTATTAATGACCCATTTAGAAACAGCGCCACTCCCAGCAGCACACCCACACAGAGGGCCAGAATGAATGGTCTCCTCCGGCCCCATCGCAGAGTACATCGGTCACTGGCTGAGCCAATCAGGGGTGTGAAGACGAGACCAAGGATAGGACTGAGGAACCAGGTCAAACTGTAATATTGCTCAGGAAGACCTAGAAAAACACAAACAAAACAATAGATGCGGTCAAAAATATTTGATCAGATTACAGCCAAGATAAGATACTGCAGGGTACTTAAGAACCAAAGAACATCAAGTACAAAGCTGAATGTGTTTTTAATGCAGAAAAGGTTAAAGACTTGAAATGAAACATTTTCGTTGAATTTGATTTGTGTTTTTATGATAAACATTGTCTTTAAGTCAAACTATTGACTTCAGTGTTCTTTGTAGTAAATTAGTCATCTCATCATTACGCCAACCTATTCAGACATTTGGCAGGCAGGAACTTGCCTGAATAAAAAATTGTGGAAGTAGAGAAGCTTTTTTCCCCTCTCTCTCTCTCTCTCTCTCTCACACACACACAATGGTGAAAGTTTTCCTATATTTGCATTGTTGATAAGAACATGCATAAAAATGCATATTGGAAAAACAACTGGCGCTCTTAAACTGCTTCCTGGCTTTTAGACTGGCAAGGACATTTCAGACAATGAGGTGGGCCTGTTACAACAACACTGACAGAAATATGCAGCAACCAGCCAGGAAAGTGGTGAAATCACATTCAGGTTGATTCTGTAAGAGACAGATCTAAGCTCCAGCATGCACTGAAACCAGGAAACACAGCACATTTGGGCCAGAACATTTGTGGGAAATGATGCACCATTATCTGTCAGTTATAAGAAAAAACAACTATGTCTATGCTAGTTGACACTATCCCGATTTTCCACTCCATATAAAGAAGTGAACGTTTTGCATTTGCAATGCAAAAATCGGATGGATTCAAATACAGTCAGCTGGCTGGGTGAGCTGGCTGGTTCTCACGGGAACAACATGTTATCCACATGCCTTGCGCTGCTCTGGCCTTCCTCTCTCCCTTAAGTCAACAAAACAGCGGATGACTTTCTTGCAGTAGGAAAAATGTCTTGCTTTGTGTCTGTCTTTCTCACCAATGGCCCTCAGTGAAACACAAGATGTTTCGTGTTTCCCGTGAACATTTGACCATGAAGCATTTTTTTTAAAAAGTGGCCCTCTAATATTTCATTTGTCTCAACCATATGGACGGAAGGATGCACCTGCAAGCGCAATGCACAAGCAGGTGATGTGTACACATTTCACATTGTTCCCCTGATCGACAGGTGGCAGTACTAAAACATGGAGCGAAGGCTGGGAGGAAGAAGAAGACTGGTAAACAGTAAACACTGATGCAAAACAGCAAGGTTCAGTTTTTTCACAAATGAAATCACCACTGCAAAGAAAATTCCTTCAATATGTTTGTTAGGCCTCAGTGAGTAACACTGTATTCATGATAACCTTTATCTGTTTGATGGAAAACTCCACAGAGCACCTTTAGACAACAAACGATGGATATATTAGATAGATTCATTTTAGCAATACAGCATCAACACCGCAGCACCTCAAATGATAGACTGAACTACAAAGTGCTCTCACTCTAATGCACTTTCTCCAGAGATTACCAGTATAGTGTGGATGCTTAGAAAATGTGTTCACAAACATCCTGAATGGGGTGAGTTGAAAGTTTTTAAACATAATCTTTCTTACAATATTTTCAATAGGCACGAAAAACAGAGAGACTGAAATGTGCTGTGTGTGACATTCTTGTCATACCTAGCCAGGGGAAAATGCCTTTGTTCCATTTCTGCTATGGTGGCAAACCTGACATCTAACTGTATAGCCCCGGGTTGGCTAGTGCTGGGCACACAGGTTATACCACACAGTGGGGCAGCCAGGGAAATCAATAGACCCAGTGTGGCTAACGCAGTAACAGTAAGACAGCTCTTTTTTGGATAGGTCCGGTGGGCTACAACGCAAACCATATCGCACTGATCTTATATAAGAATAGTGGTATCTTATATACTATTCCTATATAGGGATAAATAACAAGTGAGTGTTCCAGTTTCCTAACACCAGCCAGAGGAATACAGCCACAAATACACTCACCAAGCTTTACATTTTTCAGTTTTGTTGATACTGACAGAAAGTATTGATTTTATCTTGTATGTTTATTGATTATGTGTGTGGTGGTGTACTGGGACGCATTACATTAAAAGGTGTTTCTAATATTATTGCTCTCTCATGTATGTAAACGGGGTGGCCAAAATATTAGAAACATCTCTCGATATAATGCTGTCCACTTCAACAACACTGCAACAACCTTATAAACTTATATAATTCATACCTCTACGTATACCACCAAGATGCCTGATACAAAACGTGGTAAACACACACTAAAGTGGAAACTCCAGTGCTGCCTATGAAGCTACATTTTCATGTTTACATATCCATGTCAGGCTGACATGACTTGAACGTTTGTTTAAGCAAGAGCAAGAGTGTGTCTGTTTCTACGCGACTCTTTCACTGATCCTTACCTATCTGCAGCAGCACCGGTGTCACCAGGGCTGTTTCCATAGCGTAGCAGAACTCGCGTCCAAACATGACTGCTCCATGCATTACCCAGCGATGCATAGGGATCTGCATAGTTCTGCCCTCCTCCTCCACCTCCTTCTCACTCTCACTTTCTTCTGCTTCTTCCACCGATTTTGTCTTCTCCGGAAGGCTAGAAGCCTCCGTCTCATGTGTTTCTCTTCCCATTACAGTCCGGTTTGACTTCAGAGGATCCATTTATTTTGCTGGATGTTTGGTATGTGTCAGTGTATACCAATTTAAACTATTTCACGTGTGTATATTGGCAAAACCGTACTTTATTATGTACTAATAGAACATGCAATGTCTATGGTTTTCATTTTGATCACTCACTGTGTAAGGGAAGCAGAAAATATCCAGAACGTTTAAATCAGTGAGCATCTCTGCTGGTCGGCACCTTCTGGTTTCAAAGCCAAAGAACTGCAAGTAACTGAGGAGGAGGCAGGGATCGTCATTATAATGAGGTTAATGTGTCCAAAAATGGATGCGGTAAGAATATATCCCATACATTTTGTCACAAGGCCATCACGCTGATATATGTCCAGATAGCATGGCTCAGATGCTCAGTGGCAGCGCGCCAGGTGTTCCTCACTCTCGTTTCGCGCAGCTCCAAAAGGTATTTGGAGGGGGAGGAGCAGGCAGGAGGCGAAGAGGTGGGGTTCCAGTGGCTGTGTTGTGAGGAAGCTATGAGAAAGGTTAGGATGGGTCTGTGAATGCGCGGTCGACGTTCTTTTGCATGCACTATTTGTACTGTGTAAGATTTACAGCGTGGGTCAGCAGAAGTCCGTGAGTGTGCATGTAAAGTGCACTTCCTCACATGTCGGGGTCAAAGTGCGTGGAAACTCCTTGGCAAAGACCCAGTCACACAGCAACCTGCAGAAAAAACAGACCACAGTTAGGCAGTAAGTTAAAGCTTTGACACAGGGCGGGGGGGGTAGCATTGCCCTGGGGTTAACATTCTCTGTCTTAATTTGTGTTTGCTGACAGATAAAACTAATGAAGCACACTTTTTTATTCCCTTTTTGTAAGTATGTCAAATAGTAGAAGGCTCGCGTGTGTAAAAATGTTGCCGCCCATGATAGGACACATCAAATCTGCTGCAACCTGCAGCAATAAAATATGCTGCCCTGACCTGAAGTTTATAGATGGAACATAAGACATAATGAGCAAAGGATGAAGCAATCTTCCTGCACCCTGACTACGTCTACTCTAAATGCTCTTATACTTCCTTGAGTCAACCTTTAAACTACAAAACTGGCAGGCAGGTGACAAAGACGTCAGAGCCGTGAAAAAAAGAAAAGAAGCCACATTAAGAAATCGCCCCTTATTACAACATCTTGCCTGTTGCACAACGGAGTGAGGACACAGTTAAGCCCATTTCTTTGTCTGAGGTAAACTAAAAGCAGACGTCGCAAATAAAAGTTAGGTCACGTATGGGTTGATGTTTAAACTAAATAAAAAGGAGCGTCTAAACACAGTCCTGTGCAGGTTTATGTCGCGATAAGTCACCGTCTCCAGAGTTGAAAATGGGTGTTTCTCACAGGAATGTGTGTGCCGGCTGTGTGCCATGGTGGGCTGGCTGGACCGGTTAAGACATGTTTCGTTCAGGTTTTTTTTTGGGGGGGGGGGGGCGCAGCTCTGCTAACGCTAACCCTGACTTACCTGAGCTAACCCCACCTATCGACCTCTCCTACCGTCTGTCGTTACACGGTAAATAACGGTGATTTTAGCGCGTGAGAATGGCACACACCTGACCGCGGACACGTTAACTTTAGCTTGACTGAGGTTTTGACCCGCGGCTAACGTTACTCCGGCGAGCTTGTGAGTGGCTAATAAAGTGACACCGCTAACGTTAGCAGGTTTACACGTACATGTGTCAGTGACAGAAAGATGTGACAGTACCTGAGAGTTTACTCCGCTGAGGTCAAGTGAGAGCCGTTCCCGCGGTGTGTACATGTTCCGACAACGTGACAATAAAACTCTCACTTTTGGGGTTAGCGGTGTGGCTAACCTTTGCCAGCTAGCCGAGTGACCATCTGGTTAACACACACTCATCAATCTAGTCGGTTTCCACAGTAACAAAGCGAGGCGTGGTCACAGGGAAACGTAAATCACGTCATCCAGCCGCTCACCTACGGAGGACGGGGAGGGTATTATTGATAGTTTAAAAATCATTAAATTATTTTATTACTCATCAATTAACAAGACCAGTAGTAGCTGAATAAATCATAATAATGTAAGAACAATAATAATGTACAGTATTAGTCATTTGAAAAATGGAATTACACCTTTTATTACATCTTTTTAACTTCCTCACTTTGATCACATTACCTGCCAGATACTTTGTTTAATGTTTGTTGTTTTATGTTTAAAAACATATTGGTCATATATTTATATTGTTTACATTTTTAATGTTTCCTATATTTTTACTTAGTGCTTGTTATGCACCACTAACAACAAGACAAATTCCTTGCATGTGAAACTGCAATTGCAATTGCAATAATGGAACATTTAACTTTCAGTTAGTTTGTCTTTCACCAAAACTCATTCCTCAAATATAAAATCAAAAAGACTTATGGGACTGATTTTTCATTTAAAGAACCAGGCAGAGCTGATCTAACCACCACATGTAGGTTTGTGACTCAAGCATTTCACTTTTTCACTTTATTAATAAACATTTAATGTGACCTGCAAAGACAGCTTCTGCTGATTGTTGATTAAACAGAAATGACACTGTGACACACTCAACATATCACATTTTGTTTTAATAAAATAATCACAGCCTAAACATTCACATTGTAGCTACCTTGAATCATCCAAACATTTTCCATTTCACTGATAATATTGCCCTTGGTCTCTCACTATACTGACCATTGAAAAGGAGTGCAATGTTGCCCTCTGCTGCACAAAAAGTGGTGATCATTCACAAATATTTTCTTGTAGTGGATCCACTGAAGTGATCAAGCAATCCAGGAAAAAGACGGTAATACCATGCGTTTCCATGTGGGAGTCGTGTTATCACATTATGGTGGTTACCAAAAATGGAAACTGTCCTCATCAGTTTCAATGCAGTATTTGTTGTAGAAAGGACTGCATCAAATGTCAAAGTCTTGGCATTTTGTCACTTGTTTAATTCAAGTGATGATGCACATAAATTTGGCAGACTGGTTAGTAGTTTTTTGTCTGATCATAATGTTTAGTTGCAGACTAAATTTGTCAGTTGTCGATGTTATAATTGAAGTACTTCAATATTTTTAGGAGACGGTGGTTATGGCTGTGGATCCTGAGCTCTTGTGCACCGTGCCATTATACACTGATGCTGTTATCATTGGTCAGCATGCTGCAGAGTCCAGAAATATCAGCCACCTTTCCCCAGGCAATGTGACATCTCATGTGAGTAACTTTCAGTTCTCTTCACCCCATGTGGACGGATTTACACTGTGTGGTTCTTCTCCACATTGTCTTTTTGCAGTGAGGTGGGAATCTTGGTCATCATCATCACATTATTAGTAATGGCAGTGGCCGTCCCTCCTGAGGCCTTGGAGCTGTGCTGCATGCTGATAATATCACCACTGGTCTGCTCGGGCTCTGCACGACGGAAAATATTTCTCATCGTGGCCTGAGGGAGAAAAGGGCAGTAAATTATTCAGGGAATCGATGAGTAAATAAGCAAATAAATGAGGATGATGGGTGGACAAATTATGGCTGGAGGGAATGATGTATAGATGGACAGCTGACAGAGAGGAACGATGTGAAGAAAGGTATGGAGGAAACTCCAGTCTTACCTGGAAGTTATTTGTAACAAAGCAGTAGACAACAGGATCCATACAGCTATTCAAACTGCTGAGAGTGACAGTCAGGTGGTAGACTATCACATGGTGAGGCATATCAGGGTAGAAGTACACTACCACCTACAACACAAAAAGACAAGCGCAGTCATGGTTTCAGGGCTACAAATACACGATGGCGATATTTAATTTTAACAATGTGTCACACTTGTCTCTCACTCACCTGTCTGATGTGGAAGGGTGTGAAGCAGACCGTGAAAATGATCAGCACCGTGCTCAGCAGCTGGACAGCCCTCCTCCTCCTCTCCCTGGGGGAAAACAGTGAAGAGCACCATCAGTGTGACGTCCCGTCAGCTGTAAGTCTTCACTGCTTTAAATGCTGCGAATGTGAGTGAGTTTTGAACTTCTAATCATATGAGCTAGTTTTCAATATGTAACAAAGAAAAAAACGACAGACCAAAGCCATGAATGTCATCATATTCTGTACTTTCACACTTGTGTCTATGTGATAAACATTTCTTTTACCTGCTCTGCTGCATCAGACGGCGGTCGGCCAGGGCCCACATAATCCGCAATGTGAAGACCACAATAATGATGAGGGGTAGAAAAAACTCAGTGATGGTGAGAAAGAGCAGCTTTGAGAGGCAACAGCCCGGGTGCTGGAAAGCAGTAGAAAGGAAGGAGTAGGTGACCACGATGGCAAAGCAGCCAGACAGAGACACACACACATTTGGCCACACTGGAGTTCCTCCACCGACGGGAAGCTTCAACCTACAAGGAGATAAGACATTTTTGAGTTCCTGCCGGTTTTTTTGAAGTCAGAACGAGCAGGTGCGTTGGGAAAGGAACAGTTGAGACGAAACCCACCTGCACGATGGCAAGGTAACGGTCGACACATATGCAGGTGAGAAACAAGATGCTGCAGTACATGTTGACAAAGTAGCTGAAGATGTGCAGGTAGGAGCAGGTGAGGCAAGCTCCTCCACTGTAGTAGAGCAGGATGCGAGTCGGCAGAGAGAGATTCACCAAGAGGTCGGTCACCGCCAAGTTGATGGTGTAGATGACTGAGGTGGTCTTTTGCTTGGTGCGGAAACAGAAAACATAAAGGGCGACTGTGTTGAGCACCATGCCCACCTGTGGGAGAAAAGAGGAGAGTAGACTGACATAGAGTTCTGAAGGATATGTAAGAATATATTTATTTAAAAAAGGAGTCCTGTAACAGTGCCTACCAAGAATATGAGAGAATTAATGACCATGAGTGCAATCCAAAGGCCATAGAAGTCACTGTAGAGCCCCTCATCTAGGTGAGCCAGTCTTTGAAGATATCCTTCCATGCCACTACTGTTACTGGGACTGGCTACTGCAGGCAGGATGGGATATGAAGTATTGATAAAAAGCCAGGAATCAGTGGTGTTGAAGTTCATCATAACGGCGATGATGATGATGATGATGACGATGATGCTGATGATGATGATGATGATGATGATGTTGATGATGATGATGTTGATGATGATGATGATGATGATGATCCACCGTTGTTGCAGAAACTGTCAGACAAAATCACACAGTGTTGCGATGCAGTAAACATTCACTTTAAATGTCTGGGTGCACGCTGCAAAATCTAAAACTGAGAGTTGCTGCAGTGCCCATCTGTTCACATTTGTAGCTGTGCAGGGGCCGCAGGATATCCCAGCATGCATTAGGCCACACACATTCTCACTCACACTTACAATAAAGGACAGGGAATAAATGATTGTTTAATCTACTGTTCAGGTGATAAGTTTGTGTTAAGTGTTTTTTGTTGATCACATCGGTGCAATGTAAAATCTCCATTTCTCGTCATCATTCTTATCTAAGAGTTGTGTGGCAAACATCTTTTTCCACTCGCCTGTCTCTGACCTCAGTGTGGTTGTTGCTGTTGGCTTGGCCACACTGACAGAGCAGCTTTAAAACAGTATCCTATTTGTTTATTTGACTATTTGTTTATGATGTGACTATATTTATTTATGAGAGGCTGAGAGAAGCTATGAGTATATTTATATCAAGCAGTTTTATGAAGAATTTTTAAAAAATGTAGATTTTGATGCTCTTGGTGGCTCAAACTGCTTTTCTTTAACACACAGAAATAACACATGAACCTCTGACCTTTTCAATGGCAGTCACAACAGGAGCGCCAGATCAGATCTGACACACAACGAGTCATTTTGCGTCTGCGTCAATCAGTCCTGGTCTGTACGTCCTGTTTGTTTTCATTGACTTCCAGGAAGATGCTGAATTCTTCTCGTAATTAGGATAAACAGAGTAGATTTGGGTAAACTGGATAAATTGTGTGTTTGTGCACAGGATAACAGTTATTTCCTGGATATTTACATTTTAATGTTCTGGGGTAATTTCATTTGATTAATCAGTCCATAAGTTTACATTATTTGTTTGCAGCACGGAGACTTTTACATCCACAGCATTTCTTGGCTAAATAACAAATCAGATTGACTTATTAATATGCGGGAGGCTCAAATATTCAAACAGATCACAAAGCGTGAGATGAAACATCCACTGATGATCCTAAAATAACTGCTAAGTGGATAAAGGTGAACCACGTTCCGCTTTGTGTACAATCAGTCCTTATGAGAGCAGACAATTGTTAAAAAATGTAGCTTGCTTCAAAGGTGAACAAGAAACAGACAAGGAACTGTCACAGGTGTCACTGTGACAAAAAGGAAACTTGTCATATTCATTGTGGGTTTTTTTCCCTTCACATTTCTCATTTTCGCAGTGCTGTGATAATTCCTTACAGTACACAAGCAGAGTCCTGCTGTGCATGAGACTTTATGGAATTAGACACCCAAGTTAACTATGTCACCCTTTCCATATGGTGCTTTCAGCTGTGAGGAGGAAATTATGCAAATGTGAACATGAGGAATCTACCAGGTGTGAATATTACAGACAGCAGAGGGCAGTCAGTGACTGTGCCGCTTGTATCTCAGTGGATATAGATAGATATGGATTGCTTCTCTTGTCCTTATAGGTGTTTCCTTGTCAGCTGACACAGCCCATCAAGTGGCCAATGGCCATATTAGGACAAAGCCTTTAGGGTCCATGAAGGGCAAACGTAATTACGCAAGCATTGAAGTGAAGTGTATGAAGGAAAGACAAAGAAAAGGGCGGAGCGGCAGATGATTTTCGGATACTCTCATGCACACTGACTTTTATATTGTTATAGATGTTTCTGCAGTAAGCTTCACCTCTTTAAAAGAGTGACACATGAGCTGGCTTTGCTGTTTTGTGTCTCACAGAGTCGATCTGAGGCCTCACATTAACAGGCAACAGTAGTGTGTTAGTTGAGGACTGTGAAACAGGTTCAAAAAAGCTCACTGATAAAGTCACGATGAATCCATTGGCATTCAAAACATCATCATGTCACATGAAGTTAAATATTGTATTTTCCACAAAGCGTCCCAATGTGTGTGAACCCAGAATTGGTCGGAGGCTGGCACACTGCTGCATTCCTTCCATGACAAATGTAGTTTAATTGCTCATGTGAGTCCCACACTGGAAAGATTTAAGAAGCCCGACGACATATTGTGCTGCGTATGCTCACAACTAATCTCTCACAGCAAAATAGCCATCCAGCTGATGAAGAAGGGCTAATGAGAATAACATGCTCAGCTGAGAGTGAGGCATGAATAATGTGATTCGTCTGTATTAACAAGACCAGTAAAGCCACAGAACATTAAGACCACTGAAGGAAATAAATGGATGTTTTCACAGTTACATCCCCTGATATTGTTCAGCTCACAGGAGCTAGTTCGTCATCATTAACAGCGCTAACGAGTGTTATGAGCATTGCTCTGGGGAAATTGGCTGTTAAACTGCTTACTTCATCTGTTCAGAAACAAACACGTGATAAAGTCCAGCGGTTTTGGGTGACCTTTTGTCAAGGCTGGTCATGTATCGGAAAGATGAATGTTGATCCCCAACATGCCCTGACCTAATCATCCAAAATTCTGTTCAGCCAAACAACAACAAGACATTTGGATGTATCTTAACATCTTTTGTGATTCTCAGATGTTTTTCCTTGAGTGCCACCGTGACCTTTGGCCTTTGTAGTTCTGCTGCTTAATATGACCTTGGAAAATTTGAGCTTACAGTAGTTAACCATTACATTCAGACTAAACCATACTGCCACAGGTTTAAGTAATAATTTGGGTTAAATAATGACCAGCAAAATCTGCATTAATCTGGCATCTAAAACCCAAATGTATTGTAAAGGTTACGGCCATTACATTTTAGCAGAACATCTTAACTGTCCGCAGAAGCATTTATTGAAAAGAGATGGTCTAGAATAGAAAGTTTGTGTAGCCTTTGATTCGAGTCTGCACAGATAATATCATAACAATGCAATGCGTCTCTGTTGCTCTCCCATTGTTGCTCTCCCTCCTCCAACATCAAAGACTGCGATGATGCAATGACTCCTAAGTGATACTGAGAGGAGAGCAGAGGGCCCAGAGGCAGATCACAAATAACACTGTCCAAATAAATTCCAGCAGCGTGGGAGTCCCGTTTGGGTGGTAGAGTGTATATTTGTGTGCGTGTGTGTGTGTGTGTGTGTGTGCATAAGATTGTGTAAAAGAGAGAAATATATAAAGAGAGATAGAGACAAAATGGGAGAGTGGAATAGAGATCTCACGCTGTCGTGCATCAAATTATAGCTTCACAGAAAGCCCCTCAGGGCGAATAGAGCATTTTTGTTACCGCTGTTACTCTAATTTTAGTGATAGTTGTATTTGTATTTGCAATAAAAGTTCACAGGGGCCTGTCTATGTACTCTTATTGTGTAACACATTACAAACACACACTGGTTTGGAGCAGCACAACTTCTTTAAGCATTCTACTTTGTTTACCGTTAACTTATTAAAACTCATTCATGGATTATTTTGATCACTTATTCAGTCTATGTAATGGTTTTGCAATTCTATTACTTTTTTGTAGTGAGTCTGGTTTCCCTGATGAAACATGACGGTAAGAGCTGATTTCCTTTTTAAAAAAAACATTATACTGACACAGTTTATCTACTTCTGATGACAACTTACCTCTAGAGAAAAAAAGAGGGACTGGTCAAACCAGTAGACTAACTCCGGGCAGGTCGAATCTGTCTCAGATGAAGTTGAAGTGACATGCTCGACCTAATCCAAAGGCTCCTGGTCAGTGTCCTACCAGGTGATGCTGGAACGTTTCCAAGTGAGGATGCTTCAACTTTCAGTGACCCGTGCCCCCTCGTATCATCTCTGATCGTCCACTTATGTCAGTCGCTTTTCTGTCTGGAGCGGTTCAGCGTTTCAGTGACAGTTTCATTTTTCTTGACAGTGTGTTAGTTGGCTGTAGTAATCAACACGCCTCTTCAGTTCTGTGCATCAACAGGCATCCCTGTCATTTCTGTCACTTTGTCAGCCCGCCTGCTGTTACTCAGTGTATTGCTTTCTCTCCGGATTTCTCAAACATCCTCAGATCTTTCTGCTTCCTTCTATTGTTGTACCTCTCACTCCTTTCACCGTGTCTTTCTTCTCCTCCTCTGCTTCTTTCCCTCTCTCCCATCATCTTGAGTCTCTCTCTCTCCTTTCAATGACTCTGTCTTTTTACTTCCCTCCCTCTCACTCTAAATCTTCCCTCAGTTTGGTCTTCAGACAGGAAGTCTTAGTATGTGTTTACATTCTGCTGGGACATGCACATGCATGCCCATGTACAGTGCGCACATACACACATCATTGGAGCATGCATGCACAAATGTATGGACGCACCATCCTCCGTCACACAGCACCACAAATATGTGACACACTGTGTCCTTTTCCAGGCCATTAAATATTTTTGTCTACAGGGCTTTGACTAAAAGGACTACTAAAACTGTTCCCTCACATAAAATTCATCAAAAAGAAAACAGTGCAGTAATTATGCATTCACATTCTTTGAACTTTAAAAAAAAATTATTTGTAACTTTAACTCACCCCAAAACAAAGGTTAAATTCCAAGAAATATTATGTTTGATTTTGCCGTCTTACCGGCTCCGAATGACATCTGTGCAGCGTTGCATGAAAGGTACATTCAAATGTGTGCTGTTTGACAAAGCTGTCTGTTGAAGCTCCCCCTGCTCAAAGAACTGGAGTTAAGTATGTAACCGTTTTTTTGAAACATAACTATATGTGCAATACATTTCATAACAAGAGACATGGGAGGACAAAAGATCTCTAACACTGTAAAGAAGGTGGATCGACAAATGCTTTGGCTCAAGATAAACCTAACCTTAAGATAACCTTTGTTAACCTAAACAGTGCAATGCTATATATTCAGAAAACTGTGTTGCACCCATTAAAAAAGGTAAAGATATTATTATTATTTTATTGCAAATACTTTGTATCTTCAACACAGTAACATTTACAGCAAGTGACTGCAAACATGTTCATGTTAAAAAAGCAAGATAATACTTATAGCTTTGAGTAAGAACTCAACTGTGTACATAGTCTCCTTTTTGATTGACTATCTGGTCAAACCCAGTCTCCATCTTATGATAAATGCAAATGTGAATGAAGACTGATACATCAGTTTGAACTGGAAGACGAAGACAGAAAGTCCTCTGATTTGTGCTGGATTTAAAAAAGAAAGAAAAGAAAAAGAAAAGAAAGTGTATCACTTGGACCACCTCATGTTCCTACAAACACTGTCATTTTTTCTCTTTTAGTGTTCAAATCTGATTGTGAAACGATACCAGAACCCTGTCATGACTGCTTTCACAGTGATGCATTAAAAATAACTCTGCTGAGCTCGAATGAGTTTTGATGTTCTGTTCATCCTGACACTTGGTTTTACTTGTTTTTCACTTTTTAAAAGTGAAAAAAAGTAGTCGAACAATAACCTTTGTGATGTGGGTAAGCACTTCTCTCAAGATGATTAAACTTGTTTCAGCCACTTGTAACAAAGTGGCTCCACTGGATGCACTGCCCTGAGGCTGAGACTGAATACAAGTTAAGATGTTGAAAATGGTAAATGCTGGGTTAATGTTGAAGTATTTGAATTGTGGATGTGATCTTAAGATGAGACAAGACAAGAAACACAGATAGACTCTATCTTTACTAAATTTATTTCAGAAAATGATTCAAAAGGATGCACAGGAGATCGTGCATTAAACCAAGCTGGTGTTTCAATAATTTGTTCTTTGTGAGGAATAAATAACTGTGTTGGCGAGCAGAACGTCAGGATAAAAATCGCTCAAACTCACATGCTAAGTCCTTGTCATATGTCTCCTTTAAACTGCTATCTAGGACATATTGTATAATTGTGTACCACCTAAATATATAGATTTAAATTCACACATTCTTGACTAAAAGTTATCTTTAAATGTAAGGCTCGCTCTGTCCCGTTACGACGTGTCCCTGGACCCACGCTCCATCCATCTTGCAGAATGAGACAGGTTTGTGTCTCCTGGTTTCCTGTCTCGAGGATCATCATCATTCACAGCCTGTCAGCGTTCTTTGGAAAGATCCGGAATAACGGATGTCAGGAGAAGAGCCATGGATCAACCTGTTACTGAGGACAAGCACACAGAGAAGGTGCAGGAGGGGGACAGAAAGGAGAGAGTGAGAGAGAGAGAGAGAGAGAGAGAGAGAGAGAGAGAGAGAGAGAGAGAGAGAGAGAGAGAGAGAGAGAGAGAGAGAGAGCGAGCGTGGGGGAGGTGTGAAAGAAAGAAATGTAAAGGTAGGAGGATAGAGTGAGTACAGTACGTCTGTATAGGTGTAGAAGTGACAGATGGATCATTATAGGACATATGTTTATGTGTGTGTATGAATAGGAAAACGATGCATACATGAGTAATTCAGTCCATCCAGGGGAACTGGAAATCTTTGTTTATGTCAGGAACCGCCTGAGTACTAATGGTAGACGAGAAATGACGAGGTTTCTGTGCTTTTTATACCTCTCCCCACCCGCCAGCCCTCTCATAGTTTATTTGTCAGGAATTAGAGGGAGGATGGATGGAGGATTATAGCTGTCCCGGAGCAAGAAAAAGCTCACTTTTTGGTTCTGGTAGTGGTTTTCTTCAGCATGAATGGACTTATGGGGACGGGCGTGATGAGTCGATTGTTTGTACAAATAATTGCACATACCCTCTTATTGGGGCGCAAATAGAAAATGTGAAAGGAAACACATTGCTTGCCCACCGCATCTCTTGTTAAACCATTAGCCACCACTTGAGAGTATTTATGTTCAACAGAGTGAGAATTTAATGACCCATGAGGAAAATAAAGTATTTTTACATTGTGATGCTGAGAATGCTGCTCCGAGGATTTTTTGGCACTTAGAAAATAAATCACCTCATTATTGCACAGTGGGTCAGCCTTTTTCTTAAATCTTGACAATCAACAGTCATGTGCTTATTTCCAGCGGGTCTCCAAATGAGCACTAACATAGGTCCCAGATTATCTTTACAGCCTGAAGTAGTGGATCTGGATCAAGTCCTTTTTTGGAATTGATTAATTTTAATCCTTGGAGTTAAAAAAATAAATAAGGTAGTGCATATTTGCTGTGAGCTGCTTCTCTATATTGAATCCTGCAAAGCCGTGTGTCCTGTCACATCTGAACTCTAATCCCTACTGACGACTGTTTAACCAAATGTCACACTCCCAGAGCATGTACACACGTCGAGTGAAACTTTGTGATTTGCCTCAGACTTGCTGTTTAATTCACTGTCAGCCTGACAAAATACAGGTTCACAGTGCTGTCCTCACATTTCTGGATGACAACTCTACACACACACACACACACACACACATGCACGCAACGTGTGCCTGGTACATGGTGGTAAAAATGCTGGACATTATATATGGGATTTAGGATTAGGGTAAATCAAGGTAATTATTATTTTTCTGAAAAAAGAGAAATGTGGGGTGTTGATTAGCGCAGTTGGTAGAGCATTCGCCCCATGTACGAAGACTCAGCAGCGGCCCAGCGTTCGAATCCGACCCGCAGCCCTTTGCTGCATGTCATTCCCCATCTCTCTCTCTCCCCACATTCCTGTCACTCTTCAGCTGTCTCTATCAAAAATAAAGCTTGAAAAGGCCAAAAAAAGAGAGAAATGTTCCACTGGCATTGCAGGAAGGGAACGCCTTTGTTAGCTTGACTGAAGAACAATAGTCATCAGCTCTAGTAACAAAAACAAAACAGCGAGAGCTGTTGAGATCTGGAGGAGTGTCGACTCGTTTCAGAGGCAAACGCAGGAGAAAAATAATACCAGCACAGATCTATAAATCTGAATGACTGCCTGGATGCCTCCAGGCTGCCTGAGGTATAGATTCCTTCAGAGCCTCCAGCAAGAGGTTCTTGTACTTGAACAGTAGTTATAGTTAAAGGTAAATATATAATTCACTGGATGGTGTCAAATCAAATCAAATTTTATTTGTAGAGCCACAGAGGAGGGATCCCTCTCCCAGGATAGACAGACGTGCAATAGATGTCACGTGTACAGAACAAATCAACAGAAACATATTGTACAATTACAATGAATGATAAACATTGAATTACAATAATAATCCTAATAATGTTCCCTAAAGGAAGCATATAGAAACTGAATAGAAGTGGTCCTAGTACAGAACCTTGTGGAACTCCGTGACAAACTTCGGTATGCATGGAGGATTCATTATTGACGTAAACAAACTGAGATCGACCTAAAAAATATGACTTAAACCAGCTTAGAGTGGTTCCTTTGATGCCAATTTCATGCTCCAGTGTCTGTAAAGGACTTTGATGGCCAAAAGGTGTAGAGGTCAAATCTACAAGACTCACTTAAAAGCAGGTCTATTTTGATGGTTGTGTTTCTGGAGTCACATTAAGGTCATTCACGGTCTGTTGTGAACAACACTGGCAGCTCTGTTTGATACAGTGTCAGTTTCTCTTGCTTAATATTTAAATATAATCCGATATGCTAGTAGTCTTTTTACAGGTTTAAAGTACAGGTGACAAACAAAATGAAAACTAAAAAACTCTCTGTACTGGCTACAAATGCTAAAAACGCAACATTCACTTTCATTCTTCAGTTCAATATGTGTGAATCCTTAAATACAGATTGCACATTAAAACACTATGAGGAATGTCAGAAACCAACAGAGCTCCTACAGGTTTAGGTAAAAACCTTAAAATTTGTAACCCACTTATCTGTTCTACAGTATGTGTGTCAGGGATTCCCTCCTCTACCTGTTGATGGCTCTCCTAAAAAAAAGTAGGCCAGCGGCAGATCTTTGATGTGAAAGCCACACAGTGACAAGATGGATGAATTTTCTTACTGCTGGTGCCTTGGACTGAACTGACTGACTTTAACCTAATATACTGTATACTTTGTGATAGGTTGTGACATAAAAAGAAAAATTACATATTTTAGTTAGTACATTTTATCTGTGTTTTTATTTCAAGAGGAGAAGTGGTCGGTTTTAGGTAGGTGTGATCTTCTTCTTTTCATATACCTTGATCCAATTAGAAATGCCGTTTATTCATAAAAAAAAAAAAAAACTCTCCTCCTAAAAAACATCCTTTAACCCCGTCATCTGTGGTCATCTCTCACCAGTCTGCTCAGCAAACCCCACACCAGCCAGCAGTTTTTTGGGGACAGAGCCTTCAGTGCGACAGCCCCCACCCTTTGAGATCTACAACAATCTTTAAAAAGTCATGTCATATGGTCTTAGCTGTGTTATTTGTTTTGTCTTCCTCCATATGTGTACAGTGTCCTTGGGTCCCCTGAAAGGCACTATTAAAATGCAAATTATTATTATTAAACATTGGCACAAAATAAAAGATGCACAAAATAAAACTGAGCTCTTAGAATGCTTATTTTCATTTATTTTACATACAGTATCACTGGCCTTATTTATAACTGCCAAAGAAAAACACCATACAAAAATAAAGACTGCATTTTAATAAAATCCTACCAGCATACATTCATTTTCCTAGTGATGTTCCATCTCACAGTAAAACCAGACAGATTAAGGCCCCTTTGGCTCCCAAACATGGAAAGATGAAACACAGTGGTTCATAAATCTCTGTCATTACTTTTATAAAAGGCACTTGAATCGTGTAGTCAACTTGAGAACTGATAAAAATCAGCCACAGTCGTTGTACTGTCCATGCACACCGCTGAAGAGAAGCAAAACCTCTACGGTAAAACAGAGGATGAGTTTTTGCATGTGCACGAGACACTACAAGAAAAATCACCTGAGTGAGAAGCTGCATAAGTATATTATTGGATACAGAAGTTAGTTTTTTCAGAAGTTTTTTTTTTCTCAGCAGGAAGGTACCAAGATGTCTAATGTAAACATTCTATGATCAGGAGGTACTCAGTTCACCAGTTCTGACATGTGAAGTACGATATCTGCCGCCTCCACTGGACACTAGTGGTACTTGTGTGTTTGTTGTGTACAAAAAAGACAGAAAAAAAGAGACAAATGGCTTTTGTCATTTCTCTATTTTGTGCCGACTCACCTCTCCATTTCTTCCGCCCTCCTGCCTGTGACCCAGAAATCAATCTCAGGGTGGCATCATGGATGTCTAAATTCTCAAAATGAATCTCGAGGAGAGAGGAGGCTTGACAGAGGAGCTAAGGATGCACAGGTGTATCCTCTGCCGAAGTCGTTTCGGGACTTGTGACGTATAAAACAGACGTGATGCACAAGCTGGAATATATAAACCAATGCTGGAGCAGCACTACAAATGTATTCATAGGTTATGTTAGTCACTGGAGATGATCATGTGCGCGATCAGACTTTCTGCCTTTCGCCGTTTGTATTTTAACCTTGATAATACTTTATCCTTGAATGTAGGCTACACCCAGCTCAACTGCTATTATTGTGAAAATATGTTGACAAGTGCATACAGCTGCCAAATTATTACACCAACAAGGGAGAGACAGAAAGAGAGGGAGTTAAATAAAATACATAAAATGTGTGACATCTGTACATTCTTGTCTCATTATGTAATGTTGTGAATTGAATTTAAAGTAAATATATAAGTTGTCAGCAGTGGGCTACAAAAAAAGAACAATGGACGGATGATGCAGCGGTGCCACACATCATATTTAATTGACGTCGCTGTGAACGGCTCGGCAGCAAGGATGTCTCATTTTGGTAAATGACTACTGCCTCAACTCCTCTCTCCTCGAGTCTCTGCCTCGCCTCCGCCTCTCGCATATCAGGTGGGAGGGACCAAGATGCAAGAAGAGGAGACGAGGAAAGGAATCGAGGACGTACATATTGAGAAATGAATGAATGCAAGAGGCGCATTACAGAAAGATGGTAGATGTGCATGTATGAGTGTGTGTGTTTGTGTGCGTGTCCATATCAGCCAGTCTCCTGTCTGTAGTGCAGGACGTAATAGTCATGGACGTACATCAGTACTGCGAATGGTTGACCGATGATGAGTGACATCCACACTGCAGCGTTGCCGTAGTTACCACGCAGGAAGTGACCAACAAACCAGGCTAATGGAAGCTGATAAGTAAAGAAGAAAAAAGTATAAGTAATATACTAAAACACAGTAGGTGAGTAATTGTAATTATTTTTTGTGTTTGATTTCAGTTGTCTGTCTTTTATGACTCAGCAAACTATCATGAATAACAAACCAACAAAGTCAGCAAAGACCAGGAGGCACTTTTATTTCCTACTGTCCTGTCATATTCCCCATGATAGATCAAACGTGCAGTGTCGAGCTAATTATGTAATTAATTAAGTTAATGATACTGAAGCCAAGGCCAAACACTGAGAGCACCCTTTAAAATGTCCCACAGGAGTCAAAAGGAACATCATCCACTTGTCTTTATTCTGACTTTTAGTATGACAGGGGTACACCCATAAACTACTTATGTAGCCACACCTAAACGTCACACGTGTACCTATTTTCTTTAACCTTTTCAAACAATTCGGATTAAAATTGTGTATTGAAGAAATGCTTGTGACTGAAATGTTACATGGTGGTTTAACAATAAATGTTGATTGGAGTGTTGTCTAACGTCTAACTTTAGGCATGCATGCTTTTGTAAACTTTTTCTTTTTGGTTCTTACCTGTGCCATCATGCCCATGAAGGCCCAAAGTCTGAACATCCTCAGAGGAACACTCACCAAGTACTGACACAGGGAAACAAACATGACATTAAGTAAATGTTCTCTACAAAAGTACAGTATGATCTGACCATCTGCACAAGAACATTTTTTTTCTGAAAGAGAATAAGGAGTTTTAAGGACGTCATTCTTTACACTAAACTAGTGGGACCAGATATAGAGTGATACAGTGACCCATGCAGATGCCGTGTACACAATAAGACTGGCAGGCTCAGTAGATTTAAGACAGCGCAACCTGCAATT
Organism: Nibea albiflora; assembly: GCA_014281875.1. Classification (NCBI taxonomy): domain Eukaryota; kingdom Metazoa; phylum Chordata; class Actinopteri; family Sciaenidae; genus Nibea; species Nibea albiflora. The sequence continues at coordinate 14,351,425 of CM024804.1, forward strand.
ACCCTACTGATGACATTTTACTGCGTACTGAGAACTATCTACAGCGTCAACACAGACAGAGAAAGCGGTGTCTGTCTCGGCTCTTACCTCGTGGAAGAAAGCCGACAAGAAGAAGACAGCTGACTGGCTGACCATTTTACTAAATCCCCTCCTGAGGAGTGGCTTGTAAAAGTGGCTGCAAGACAGACAAAAGAACACATGCTGAACTGGGTGGCCTGACAGGATGATCTGGTGGATGGACATATACTGTAAAACAGAAAGCCAAGCACCTTAACGAAGGCTGTAGAAATGGCTTGAGGACAGCCATTTCACTTATTTGTTTAGTTCAGTATCTGTCTAATGTCCTGTAATTCTCCTGACAAGAATTAAATAGACATTAAATAGCATTTAATTTACGTTGTCTTGTTTAATACAACCGTGCTGCTTTTGCTCCTACTGCCAGTGTTAGTGGATGTGGAACTGGCTGCAGGCACTGTATTTATTACTACCACTTATTCTCTCACAGCCAGATGAATCACTTCAGTATATCGGCGGGCCTTGTTAAGCCCTGTGCCTTGTTCAGTTCTATAAATTTCATTGCTCCCTCTCATTGTGTTAGTGTGTGAATAACTCACCGTAGACACCACTTGTGTACGGGGATGTTCCAGTTCTGCCAGAAATATGTCACTGACTCAGAGTTCCTGAAAGAAGAGTCAGAAAAATGGAGCACTGAAGCATTTCACGGTCTAAATAATGGATCTAAGACAGTTTGATGAATATTGATGAACATGAAAAAGTCTAAAATCATTATTGCTGGAAAGAAGAAATAATAGTAATTATCCTTCAGTACAACGAATGATGAAATTGATTTACCAATAGCAGCAACTGCAGGTGCAATACATGAAGTGATACATCTGCAAAATGTACTCCTTTGACTCGACAAGGGGTATCATCAAAAGCGCAGATGATGTTAAAATACTGCAGTACATTATTAACTCCACCGCCACCCACAAAATCCATAAATAACACACACACACACGCACGCAGACTGACCACCAGTCCTTGTAGAACTGTCTGTCTCCAAAGCGCAACAGCTCAGCGGTGAAGTTCAAGGACGAGTGGAAGAACCAGTAGAAGAACATCAGCCACAACAGGTGATTGGGAACCTAGAGGAATAGAAGAAGAACATACGTGACATGGCCGAGACTTTTAATCTTTAATATGACGTCGTATTAAACATTTAAACGTTGAGGTGATTTGGAGCTTATTTTGAGCCGTGTTTAATATGATCTCATGAGTTTGATTTTGAAATTCTCTACTACAACTGTGTTTTGTAATGCTCTCTGTGTCATGTCGTGCTGGCCATCAACTCAGAAATTCATGGAGCCAAAGTCAGGAACATATTCTATACGTAGAATTTAAATATGTGGTGTTTTACTTACAGCTAATCGCAGAAGTCTCTCTGTCATCCTGGACAGATCCATGTCCTACAGAGGAGAGACACACAGATGAACAAACATGACGTCATGTTGTTTTGTGCAGTATAAGTCACACCATCTTTTTTGTGGTCCTTACCTCTAGTGGCTTCATGGAACTTTGAATGATGGGAATCATCCACTGATTGAAAGAGAGTAAAAACAGTGTTTACACGCGCTGTGAACTGGCTTCATTTTTCTTGCAGTACTCATTCAACTCAAGTGCAATTATACCAATACATCATATCACAAGGTTTTAGAAGAGTTTTCTTTTGTATGAACATAAAAATAATTGACATTGAAGCACTTGATGTGAATGGACAGACAAATATAGCACCACGCATCTGTTGTGGTTCACATTATAAGGCCATACCTGTTGAGTGAGAGCAACTAACAGCTGAGTGAAGAACAGCTGGGAACAAAGACACACAACAACAGAGTGAGGGACACGATTTCAAAGAATTAAAGAATGAAATAATTACAAAAGCTCGACAGAAATGGATGCATGGAGGAGTACATAGGCTAACAAACCGTGAAAGTTATGTATCATTACTGGAAACATGTAACAAGTGATTCTTCTACAGTACACTGTACTTGCCCAGAGATTATCTAATTGTCTGACTGCTCATGTTGCTTGCTGTGTTAGACTTTATTGTCACTAGCATCATGGGTAACATTAAACATACAGTAAATGTAAAAAATAAGATTAAAAAAAATGACCTGCCAGCACTAAAAGAACAGACCCAATGTTTCCCTTAAATAAGCAAAATTACACCTTACACCTATTTCACCATCATGAAAAGCAAATATTAAAGTTATAACAGCTGTGCAGATGTTTGCTTTTAAGTATTTTTTGGCTCATAAAACATACAGCTTCAGGAAAGGTGTGTTGGTCCTCACCATCTCAAACAGTCTCCTCAGCAGGAAGCTCATACGGACTGTGGGCGAGCGAGGGAAGTTGAGCTCGTAGCACAGAGTCGGAGCGAAGACAAAGTAGTACATGTCTACAGAGATGGAGGGGAGGTCATGGTAACGGTTAGTTCAAATATGTGACACGATAAAACATAAAACAAACATGAAACATTGTTAATCAAGTTTCGTACAAACGCTACCTCTGAGGGTGAGGTTGCCAGGGTAACACACCTGACCATCACCTCCATTGAGGTGCTGTGCTGAGGGACCTGCGGGTAGAATTAACATCATATTTAACTTTTTATTTTAGATGTTCGCCACTGCAAATTTCCATTTTATCCAGGAGCTGTAGTATCAAGTATCTGCCATGAGATGTCACTGTAACTGCACAAGCAAGGGACTGCAAAGAAACATCAAACATACACAGACACTGACCTTAAAATTTGCAAATAATTAATTCTCAGTCAGGTCTTAAATTTAGTATGCAACCCCCATCTTGCCAAAATATTAACGTGCATGTGTTTGTGACTTACAAGACAGCGATCTGGCCAGTTTCTTGGCCTTGACGTTGCTCAGCTCTCTGCACCACATGTTGACGTCTTTATAGGAGTACAGCTTTAGTAAGAGGATGGTGTAAGTGCCAAGAACAAACACGCCGCCAACTGACAGGGAGAGGAAGAGAGACAGAAAAAGAGATGATAGCTGACAGTGATGTGGATGAAGCTGTAGTGTGAGAGCATGTAACCGACTGTGCCTTGAAGGATGAAGATGAGGAGCAGAGAAGGAGATATGAGGGGATACGAGGGTAGAAAACGGTGAAGAGAAATGGAGGAGGAGCTGGAGAGAAAGAGGGGGGCAATGTGAGCAAAAAGTGGGAGTTGGAGGATGGAGGGAGAGACATGGACAGAACAGAAAGGGGAAAACGGCGAGAAGGGGGTGAGAAGGAATGGAAAAAGAGAAAGAGGGGTCATCATTTGATCTTGAACAAACAGTAAGCCGAGCCCAGTAAAATAAATCATCTCAACTCAAAATATGAGTGCGTAACTATGCCAAGGACATTATTATACAGAACAGTCACCATGTTTACCAGTGCGTGTGTGCCCACTCAAAAAACTGTGTCAGCGTTCCTCTTTTTGAGCCGATAAAAAAAATGATTTGATGTCAGATTCACAAACTTATTTTGAAATGTTTTAGTACGTACACACACACACACACACACACACGCACAAGCCAGCTGAGCAATTTTCTTTCCCAAGGCTTTATCAATAGTTACCATATGCTTGGTAGAAAAAGAGGCTCACACCAACAAGCATAACCCACACACTCAAACATACAATAAGAACAGCCTGTTGTGCCAACAGTGTGAGGTGGAGGTCAGCACACCTGGCATCAAACCACAGCAGATCTTGTCCATTAACCATCTGGCTCTATATGGCTTCTAGACAACTAGATTGGCTCCGGGACAGATACTGTGGACGGCATCATAGAAACACGGAGAGGCAGTGGAAAGTGGAAGTGGAAAAGCATACCAGAGAAGCCAATCATCACCCACTCACAACCCCCCCCCCTCTACCAAAATCAGAAAGTTGTCTCTGAACTCACGACCATCCACTTTAAATATTTAAATGTCTTAGCCAGGTTTGACTCTTCTATTTTTTTTTTTTATGTTAGCGAACTCCAGGATGGCAAAAACAAGGAGTGTAATCAGTCACAGAGGAAAATGCTCCATCCTTTTCGTGGCAAGGTGCGCCTCTCCTCTCCTCACAAAAGTTCAAACTTGTTCCACCACTATGACTGCCAGCCTCAGCTCGGCCAGGTAACATGCTGAGTAATGCTTTCAAGTCGGTGCAACATGGATAATTATCTATGTTTGGTTCTGAGATGTAAGCTCAGAAATCCCGAGGGACATTGTGTTTGTCTGGTTTCAAGAGAATTTCTACTTTTCTCATTCATTACACTGAGAGCTATGAGAGCACCTCATCGTTAACATGATTACGATTTTACGTGACACTACTCTATTTCATAATAGAATTGCAGCAGACTTATACATATTAAAGGATATCAAAAGTAGTGGAGATAATGACATAAGAGAACAGTTTCCCCTCATCATTATAGCATTCCTCAAAATAAGTTTAATACCGTTTGAAACAAAGCTTGATATCAGATACTTACACAGTGCTTCACATATAATCTCTGAAAACTGGTTGTGTAAGTAGTAACCAGTAAAAGCTCCCTTCACACACAAACACACACCTGCCCTCTGTCATTGCCCTTCCTGTGTGAACAGCAGCGCAGAGAGGAGAACAGACAGACAGATGGACGGACTCCTTTACTCCTTCACCTCCCAGTGAGAGAACAGATGAGAGGAGGAGAGACAAGGCAAAGAGATGAGAGGAGAGGAGAGGAGAGGAGAGGAGAGGAGAGGAGAGGAGAGGAGAGGAGAGGAGAGGAGAGGAGAGGAGAGGAGACGAGACGAGACGAGACGAGACGAGACGAGACGAGACGAGAGGAGAGGAGAGGAGAGGAGCAAAGAATTAAAACAATGATTTGAGGTCCTCCTCTATACTTCTACAAGTCAGCCTGTGGGAATAATAAAAGTTGGGTAACTACTAAGAGTTACGCTCTTCCTCTTGCACGTTATCACTCCAAAAATGAGGAACTGATAGTTTTACATTTCCTACATTTGGTGGAGAAATGATTTCCTGTTGAATGCAACTGAATGATTATCTTGAGTCGTTTACTTCCCAACAAAGAGTGACACTTTGCAAACATCTGGAACTGATGCAAATCAGGCACCATTTTTTCCAAACGAAATCTTCCGAATGAATCACTACAGTGTGCTGTTGTGCCATGTCGGGTAAAGTTTTGCTAAATGATCACAGGTGAATTGTATCGCTTGTGGAAGGCAGCCATGGTTTCTGTCAGCCTGATGATGACACAAAACAGGTGACCCTTGGATGACCCTGTACTGAAAAAAACCACGCCTACTTTGGCATCTCTCGTTTTCTCCTGTCTTCTCTTCCCCTTTCCTCTCCATTCCTCCCTCTCTCCTCTCTTCTCAGAGCCAGCTGGAAATAATCCAGTCATGACCAACTGGTCCATTACCACTAACCGACTCCAATTATGACTCTGTATAAGAGATGTCTTTTACGGCACTATCACACTGGTCGACTGTTTCTCTGAAGGGTAAGGAGATGAATGTCCTCTTAATCTTTATTACAATTACATTATTTTCTGTTTTACACACACGGCTACATTGTAAACTACCAAATATTGGATAACGGTTTGGCTGTGTAATAGAAGCTACTATTTTAGGCAACTATTTTTCTCGCTTATGTACAGTAGGTTGTAGCGAGGCTGCAGAGATGGTATTTTCATAACAGAAAAAAAAAAAAAGCCTTTTACCTGGGGTCACAGAGGGGACCAAGAGCACCACTGCAGCTGGGAATGTTAGCATGATTGCCATGTTAATGCAATGAACCAGAAATCCTGAAAGTTCACTGAATGAACCCTGGGAGCAAAGACAGAGACAAAGACAGCGTAAATCTTATACAATTAAATCAAAATAAAGAAGTTTTCATTTTAAACTACTGACATCCCACTTTTAATTTTTTTATTTTTAACTTCAGTCATTTGTTGCTGAACTCATCTTAAAACAATGGAGGAAATTATAACAGCTAAACATGAAAACGGCTATTTGTTTCCTCTGCTTTTGAACAGAATCACATCTTGAGCTATGGCGCCCTATTAATGTTTTGAAGAGCTCATGGTGTTCCATATTCATGCCAAACAGACAGAGCATAACTAAATATGCCCTAAATGCAAATGGTAAAACTAATATCCCATTTTACAATTTAACATTTATAGATGCGACGGGGGAGGGTCAGCTAGTCAGTCGGTTTTAGAGAAAAGTTTTAGAAACATAATCCCTCTTGGGAATTGTGAAAGTGGCCCAGAATCAGCATTTCAGCTCAAAATCTCCTGAGCAAGTGCAAGCAGTGTTTCTCACCTTTGACAGCTGCCTTTCTGTGTAGAGGGCCACCAGAATGAACACGTTGGACACTGTCAGAAAAAGCAAAACGGTTTTGATGTCACTTTCTTTAAAACAGGCCACAATACATTGCTCTGCAGGATGAGGAGAATAATTATTTAGAAGCCTTTGGCTGCTGTTAGTGCACTAAATTGTGAGATGGTCAGTCTGTAATTAATGCATTAATGCTGAGGCAACTGTAGTTCAGGCATCATTCAGCCTATGACCTGCAGAGAATCACGTGATCTGAATTCAAGTGAAAACACAAATCATAAACAGTTTTTTTTTTTTTTGCTTTTCTCATGAATAAGTAATAAGTTTTTTTTACTGAGCAGGAAAGACAACATCCGGGACCAAAAGGGATTCTAATATTTTAGTCATGAACTTAAATAATAAAAACACTTTTCAGCTGCCGCTTTAACAAGACCCCACTTTCTCACATGTAAAAACACACTGTCTCACACACACACACACAGTGACTCTTGCATGATTACACAGCAACACCTTATAAAAGAAATGAGCCAGCACTAACTGGAGCATACGTGCCGCACATCACACGCCAACTGCTAGATAGTTAAGTGACAAGACTTGTGAGTTCACGTGCACACAAACATCGTTTTATATTTAGGAGTGCATGTGTGAAGAGTGTGGAAATTTAGGAGAGCTTACTTTATGTTAAACATCTACAATTAACACAAAAAAGTGCTGCTTTTGAACTTTATTGCACATTTCTTTATGCATCGATTGTTGCCACTGAGTCTGATTCCGTGTGGAGCAAATTGGGATAAAATGTATGTAGATTTCTCCTTTTTATCTCGTAGTGGTGTCAGTTTAAACTGCTGAATGAACTTAGGGAAACCAATGTAGATTGCTCATTACCCTGACTAGACTAGGCTGAGCCACAGTGATGGCACATAATTGCAGCAATTGTTCCATTTTAAGACCCTAATCAGTGCATTAGCATGTCAATTCATCTAATCTGGAGCAAACAGATGTGTTAACTGTCAGACATTCTGATTACTGGATCGTATCATCCTGTCATCAATGAACCATCCATCAGCATTTCCATTGCAAATCAATTTGTTTTAATGGTCCGGGTCACATGCTTGGTTTTGACTTCATGTTGAACTTCATAATATGGAGAGAAAGAAGGTTCTCAGAAGGAGAAACTCTCTTTCGCCTGCTCTTCGTCACATGTCAAGACTATCCGAGGAGCAGAGCCCTCAGGAAATGTACAACAGACTATCGCTAATGTTCATTTTTATGGCTTTTAGAAATAGGCCTGTTTAGCATCTTTGACGAACAGCAACTATAGAGCCCTCACATGCATCAAACTGGAACAAATGGCACAATTAGGCACCTGTTAGACACAAGTAAACCTTTCATGGAGTGTCCATAGAGCACCATTTGGAAGCAACAGAGTTCATTTTAGTTTGGTCTAAATTTAAAACTTTCTGGACGGGGTTTGCGAACCTTGTGCATTTTGTTGGTAGGCCCCCATAAATTGTAGACTTCTCATTTACTCTGGGTTGGAGTATTTGTGTGGGGGACTGTGTGTGTGTGTGTCAGCTGCTGCAGTGACTCTGGAACTACTGAATGCCCTCTGGAAATAGGGTGCTTTACTGTCCATGCTACTGTAAACAGACTCCCATTCTCACCTGTCTCTTAACTATCAGTGCGGTCATTTAACTTAACTCATCCATCTCTTCCTCCCTCCCGCCTTGTGCCAATGCAGCACTTCACATCATCTTCCTTCCACGCCGCTTTATTCTCCCTCTATCCAAACTTGCCCGTTTTTCTTTTCATTCATGCATTCTTTCCCTTCTTCCAAACCCTCTCTGTAACCTTTCATCACTTAATTTTCTCTTCCATTTAATGCCCCCCGCCCCACACTCATGACTCTGTCCTCGCTCGCTCCCCATTTCTCTAACTCTCTTCCTCTTTCTGCAGCACAGCACCAGTGCGCAGTATATAGGGCAGGTGATTGTCCCTCCAGAGACACTGTGAGCTGCACCACTGCAGACTTTTGCTGTGATATACCATAAAAAATAAATATATATATATATAAAAAAAACTTAATATAGCTTCTCCCTGTGTCGTAAAGGAAGACGTGGCTCGAAAAAAAAAGAAGCAGATTACATGTTCGCTGCTTTAAGAGTTTTAATTATCAAATGCTATGATTCCTTTTTGGAAAATATTTTACACTCAAAAGGTCGTGCCTTCTTGTGTACTTTTGCCACGTCTTTGCTTGTACATCACTTGAACTGGTTTAGTTGTATAATTTAAGGACACAGTTAAAGTTTCTCAGTAGACACACTATCTATACTCATGAACACAAAGCTTAATATGACTCCCGTCTCTCATATAATTTATTTAGGAACTGGTGGTTAGAAGTGATTCTGATTTTTCATCCCATTATTAATCATTTCTTATTTTTCTACCCTGTACTAAAATTATAAATGAAGCAAATATTCCTAATATTTAAATGTTTTTTTTATTATTTCAATCCAGGAATTATGGCACAATAAAGTCTTTATGTCTTGTGCTATTGCTTTCCTACCAGCTGATTTATTGCACTGAATTAAAAAGTTTACCTACCAATCACCAGGCATGCAGCTGGCCAGCTGTACGGATCATTCAGAAACAAGGAAATCACCTGAATAGGGTCCACCAGAATACCGTACCTGTCAAACAAACAAAAAAACCCAAGAAGATGGCAGATTAATGAAGAGACTATGTTACTTAAAATGCATGTATATACACACTGCACGCATTTTCACTATTCAAAAATAAATTCATGATTTAAGTAGAGTGAATTGTACGACCGATCCAAGGACTGGTTTTATGTTTTATACACAGACATTTGTCATAGCAGGATCAGCACACGCCGGACAAACAACATTAACGACAACTCTGTGACATTACACCAACGCAGTCCTCATTGTTGTGTTAATTACATCCGTGCTTTTTGTACGAGAGGTGCCAAAATGTCTGCAATGAGTAAAATCAATTGCCAAAACAGAGGAATAAAGAGCCATCCAAAAATCTGTAACTTGATAAGACCGGGAAGAGATTTGACATTTTTGAGATCCTGGTACTTTTGTTTGGAATCTGTGTTCATGAATGACATACTGACTACAAGCATACAGGAGGCTTCTTGAAATAACAAGTAATCATTTATTTGTCATGGGAAAATAATTTTTAAAAAGTGACTCACCTTAAAAGGTTTTCTAAGAAGAGGCGAGCATTACTCAGCACCTGTAACATAAAGCCAGAGTTAAAGATCCAAATTTATTCGATTGCATCCATCTGTGCTAGCAGATCGTCCTCTTGGTATTCATTTTATCCTTCTGTTTTATACTAGACACTGTGAAAGAGAAGTGATGAGTCAAGCACAAACTGGATATTAACTGAATTTCAACAAAGCTACTGCACGTCAGCAAACATTCTGGATTCACTAATATTTTGCTTTTGTGTAATATGAATGTATGTATTAATGCCCTGTAAAGTGCAAAAACTAGAAACAAAGAATCTGTAAGATGTATGACACGAAAAGGCACCGGGGCACAGAGGAAGATGGCAGTGTTTGCTGAAGATTTCAGGACATATTTCTGTCCACATTGGCGTTTCTGTTCAGATCATTACTTTAAAATTAGGCAAACAGATAAACCGCAGAGAGAAACGCAAAAAATCTGTTCTCCCCTTCCTTTAGTTGGCCAGCAAGGGGTGCGTTACTGCCCCCACCTGGTGAGGAGTGATCAACAAGTGGCCGGATGCTTTTCTTGCCCATTCTTGGTCACTATCTCATGTGTCCTTAAATGCCACCTGCTTAACAAAGATAACTGCGACGCCTCTGCTGCTACATCAGATCAACAGACGCAGAAAAATAAGCCAGTGACAACATGCATGGCGTGTGGGGTGAATTACAAAAAACAAAAAAAAAACAAGAATAACAAGTCCCAAAGTCAGAGGCAAGAGGAGATTTGCTAACACTGTGTTCACTGTGTTCAGCACTTGTGAAGAGTTGTACCTGTGTACACTACGTTTCAGGTCACATGCAGCATATATGTTTTCCACCAGTATCTGGGCGTGGACACGGCCTTGCTGTCGGTGTGTGTTTCTTTGTGTGAATGCGAACGTGACTTACCAGCATGACCACACACCAGTTGAGGACTCCTCTGTAGTTTTTGTACCCACTGGCTGAGCTCAGCAGGGACTGCTGTGTCTTGTGGCAGCTACTGAAATAGACAAGATAGAAAAAAATCAACATCATCATGAATTTATGATGCATTTATGATCACTTGCGTCACAGCAGCTGTATATAATAATGAACAGAAGGAATAATACGAGCAAAAACAGGACTTTCCAGAATTCATTTAGCTAAATACCAACTACTGCTCACTCAGCTCACTGGGTATACTTTGCTATTATATAAGTGGCCTAGAGGAGATTAAGCTAACCCACAATTCACCCTTATTCATGGGCTCCTATTAGATACGCCCCTGATCAATGAAACAGCCCACAAGGCGCTGTTTACTGGTCAGCTGTCACACAGACACATATTCCCGGTTTTACCACGCAGGGTAAGTGGCTAATGCTTTAGTTACACTGCCGAGCAGGCACTATTAAAGTGTTAAAGTATGAATGAAAAGGCGACAACGTTAAAAACAAACCCATCACACGACCCTGAGCACAGTGACCAGGCGTTAACCCCTCCCTGTCTGTCGCACGTTCAAATTAAAGTAAACGCCGCGTTAGCCCCAAACAAACTCCTCTACGTGTGTTAAAAAGCACTTTGTGTCGTAACTCACCTCAGTGTGTCACTTATGTCATTCTTGCGTTTCTTTTTCTCACTCTTTGACGTGGTCCGGGCTGTTTCCAGCGAACGGTCGCGCTTCCTCTGTCCGCCGTCTTTGCTGCTAGTGTCGGCGGCGTGCGTGCCCTGAAACGCCGCCGCGGACCTCCCGTTCACCGGCGCCAAACTCGCACCTCTCCCCGCGGAGAAAGTCGCCCTTCTCCTGCGGGTTAGGGGCCCGTTCCCGTCAGATTCACCCATGATGACAGAGGGGGGAAAAACAAAACAACAGGCCTACTTAAAGTCAACTTCTACAGTGTACTTTTTTAGATAGTAGCATGCCTATTGCTCCTGTCGTTGTAGCCCCGCAGAGGGAAGTGGACGGGTTGCCAAACAGTCCGCCCAAAGCTCAGATTTCCGTACAGTTGACATGGAGGTAGGAGTGTATTCATGACGCCACATGAAGGGACAGCAGCATTTGACTTATCTCTGACTGTTACAAAAAAAGGTGAGTCAGACCCTGAGGCTTTATCCAAGAAGAGATAATGAGGAACTAGATTCCAGCCTGCATGGCAGCAAAGCCAGAGCTCCTCAGTATTGAGATAAATGTTGTTTTTGAACTCCTCCCATCATCACTCTGCAGGTCATCCATTATGAGAATAAAATAATTGACACTAGGTCCACATAGTAGCTGATCTGGAGCTTTGCTCGACACTCAGATGTGAGTATGAACTGAGTTAAAAGTAAAAAGAAACATCCACAAACAAACCTTTCAGGACGCACAAGATGTTTACTAGGATGTTAAACATGGTCAGCAGTGCACCATCTGCACCTCTGGGACTTCTGTAAGCACAGTGAAGTGGCTCCAAGTGGCTGACCGCAGATGACATTAGACGACTAGTTAGGACTATCTTCAAGGTTTTACAAATGATGGACGTGATAGCTACTGGCTGTACTGAATAACCTTGTTTAGACTCTTTAAAACAGGTACAGTCTTTACGCGTGCCTTTAGTCTTCTTCAGCTTCGTGAGTGGACATCACACCTCTGAGACCTATAAATAAACCTTTTATGATAAGCAAACCTCTCAAAAGCATCCGAAGACAGCTGACGCTGATGGAGTTTGACCTAATTGCATCTTAGAATGATGAAATAAAGCGACGTACTAAGCCTTACAACGAAAAGCTGAGCCTGACATGCTCACTGTGTCACACTATGGCCGTAGTAATAAGTGAATCCCACCACAACAACATGCCTTTTCTCTTCCGACCAGACAAACTTTGTTTTATTCCACTTGTGGCACACATCGAAGAAAAGCAAAGTCTCTGCTTTTCACCCATCCATAGTTTTATGATATGTATTAAGCATTATAGCCTCACCGGTCCACTAGTGTGACTAATATAGATTGTTAGTCTTGTTAAAGATGCACAGCTCTTTTGACTGTATGACCAAAGTACCTTAACAGTTCAATTTTAGGGATTATTAATTTGCTATAATGAATTGGGATTTCAGCTACCTTCCCTGAGACTACCGTGGCAAACTGGATCATTAGATCACACTCTGCAAGTTACTCTTTGTGTGTAGCAGCCAAAAGACTGCAAGCCTTCATTTAATGAGAACGCCCTTTCTGTCTATTCTAGTTCTGTGTTCTTATCCATAGTGTGGTGAGAACTGATCAGTGGCATTGATCCGGCTTTATCAGTCCTTACTGTCTTTAAGCTTGTCTTTTAGAGTAATGAGCCTGTCTGCAGTTGTTGGGATAAGAGACCTTGGGGAGGGATCAATAGTAAACTTATTACTAATTGTTTTAACTTTTAAACTTCATGCTGAACTACATTTCCCATGCTTTCCCCAACCCATTACGATAAATTAAGATCAATCTCAAATTACCTTTTAAGTTTTCACCTTGCTTTTTTGTTTGTGGTGACTGTAAAAAAACGGTTAAAAGCTGCTCAGTTGTTTGATCACTGGGGATATAATCAGCACAGTTTCAGCATTTGGCTGACATTCTTTTCTAATGTCGTGCAATAATCTTCCTCAGGTAGGCTGAGCAGCATGACTCCACTGAAGAGACATCTCAGCCGCACAACAGTGCAACAATTTCCACAGCCTTCCTATCAGCCTGCTCTACAAGCCAGTAGAGGGAGTCCAAGACTTGAATCCGGTTCCTTCCTTTTGGTGAGTCATGCCGTTGTGTTGTGTCTTATTGGAGGGTTTTAGTTGAAAAGTCTGTTTTTTTTTTTGTTTCACATCCATGGTTAGACATCAAAACATTTACTGTTATTAGAAAATGCACTGATGAATAAAGAGCGATCAATTTTCATGTTCTGAAGAGCAGATACAGTGCTTCTGCTGGACTTAAGACATTTTGGAAATCTGAAACTAAGTTGAATTTGGTTCCAGTGCCTGCTCTTTCCTTTCGTGCACGGTGTTGCGTGCGAGTCTGCTAATGTTCCACAGATCAAGTTATTTTTGATAACAGCTAGCCATTTAAAATTTAGAGAATAAGAGGTTTTTACCTATGCATTATTCATGCTTTCTGTAGGACCTCAAAAAACTGAAGCATTACTACAAGCTTTCTGTCTGGGCTGTGAGAGGTAGGTTGGAACAAGACAAGTATCTCTTTTCATATGTCTCTCTCTCTCTCTCTCTCTCCCTCTCCCCTTCTGTCGTTCTTCCTGTCTCGTGCTATAGAAACATGACCTTTAAATTACCTATTGAATTATTTATTTACCTCTTTTTTTTTTAACCTTGCATGTCTGCATTTATCTGTCTATCTGTATACACTACACAGCCGGAACATTACACTTGTATGTGACAGTTTGAACATCTCACTGTCTCAATGTGCGGTTATAAGGGCGGTCTTCTCTCCTGGGTGCACTGTGTACTGCATGGACCTCATGTTGTACACATGGTCATGTTTTGGAAACACACTATGGTCCAAAATATCATTGCATTAAGATTTACTTGAATTGCAGCCAAGGGGGGCCAAACAAACAGTATCAGGACTGGCCTGTCCACATATCTGTATCCCACTCTGTTGCGTTCAAGTTGTTGCATCTGTCAGTAGGTTAAAACGTTTAAATCAAGCTGCTTAACCACGCTGGCACTCGCTCAAGGCTAGATGGGTGAGGCGAGAGAAAGCCTGCGTGATTGAAAACACAGATGTAAGGCAAAAGATATAGAGACAGAAGATAAATATAGAGACGAGGGAACAAGAGAGGAAGAGCAAGATGGGGGATACAAAGAGAAAGAGAGTGAGAGAGGGAGGGAGATCTCACTTTCTATCTACTGTATATCTCCATCTCTCTCTCCCTCCATCTGGAGAGGCAGAGGGAGCGAGAGATAGTGTTTGCCCTTGCAGGTTGTAATGAAGCTGTGGAAGGATAGATGACTCACTTTAACACAGGCAGAAGAGAAATACACACTCCAACATCACTCAGCTGACCGGAGTGTGTTTTTGTGTGTGTGTGTGTGTGTGTGTGTGGGTGCAACTGTGTGACAGCCTGTGTGTATATAAGAGCATTTGCAATAGTGATGGTGATTGTAGGAGTGTGGTCTAAGTATGTGTGCGTGTGACAATAGAGACTGATGCTGATTATATAGGAGACCGGATGGAGCGATAAAGGTGCCACTAGACAGACAGTGATAGAGATGTATGTGTTTTGTGGTTAACACATGCACCCACGTGTGTTTGTGCATGCACCAGCGCCTTTTCATGTACATCTGCATGCGTGAGCACATAAATCTTTATGGAGATATAATGCATGCAAGTGTGCACTTTTCTGCGTACATGTTCAGCCTCATATTAATAAGTGAGCGTGCTTTTTTTTTTTCTCTGCAAGTACCTATCTCTGCATGCA
This sequence comes from Nibea albiflora, assembly GCA_014281875.1. NCBI lineage: Eukaryota > Metazoa > Chordata > Actinopteri > Sciaenidae > Nibea > Nibea albiflora. The sequence goes on from CM024804.1 coordinate 14,366,477, forward strand.
CCTGTGAGTGTGTATATGGGTGTGAGAGGGAGAGAGTGCATCATGGAGAGACAGATAGAGGCGTCATTACGCTGTTAGAGGGCTTGGCGCCACGTCAGCACTTCCACAGTTCAGCCAAGGACTCCTGCGTACACTGTCCATCCATCTCCACAAGTCTGAGGGGGGCAAATGGTGAGAGGGAGAGAGGAGGAGATAGAGAGATGGACTTCTAGATGAGTGGAATCAGGAAGAGAGTGGGGAAAATGGTGGACGGAGGAATAAATGATACCAAACTTCCTCGTGTCAAGGACCCTGGAATAGATCTGCGATGCGTAGCTGCTTGTATCAAGCTGAAAACTCCACCAAGCTGCCAGCAGAGCTATACCCTCATACATTTAGATGCAGCATGCTGTATTACTGAAAGCTTTGCTCATCCTTCCCTGCAGGGAAATTAGCTCCACTCATCCACATGGCCTTTACTTCTCTTGTTTTTTTTTCTTAATAGTGGAATAACCTTCCAAGGAAAGTCGGCACTACCGAGTAGTTTTGTTTTATGATATCTGAAAGTGTATTCTTTGAAGAACCCTGCAGGCTTCCTTGCTTGCTGAATCACATTGCACTGTGGGAATCTTTCTCCTGACATTTTACTCCTCACCTCATGTTTCCTTTTTTTCAGATACATGATCATTGTAGGAAAATGAGAATCCACGTTGTTTCTTTTTTGCTGTTGAAAATTAGTTATTAAGGAACGATATCATAATCAAATGATGCCTTTTCCCAGTTTATAAATAAATGAAGTAATTTTTTTGATCTTACACAACACGGTTTTCCATGCCTGGAGACAGCATTTGTGTTTTATCTGATCAGATTATTCAGAGCAACTCCCTTATTTGCATCACGCCCTCAAAGCCAGTCAATAGATGTTCTGCTTGCTAGTCAGCTTCAGCGGTTTTTGTGTTTATTGAATTTGTTTATTGGCAAACGTAGTGCAGAAATGTTTTGTATGCATGCAACTATGTTTCCATTAAATCACCTGAAAATAAGAGTCGTTATAGGTTTGTCAGCTTAGAACGCACCTGAGAACGCTAACGCACTGTTGTTTCGCATATACTGCATGCACCTGCATGTATCGCCATTTTAGCCCGCTCGCTAAACACAAAAATCGAGCTGAGACTGATGGGAATGTTGTTGCAGTTGTTGAAACACTGAACAAATTTGTGATGTGAAGTCGGGGAATCGTTAAAGTTGTTATGATTCATATGCTTCTTCTACCTTCTAAGGGAAAACAACTATTAGGCAAAGACAATAAATATATAATTACATATGTAAAATAAACACTTCAAAAATGTATCCCAACTGTGAGCTTTCACTGTCATTCATGGTTCCCTATAAATCTATATCAGGATAGTTTACCAGTGTTGTGATAGGCGCTGGACACATGCAAGCAGCAGGCAGAGTTTAATGCCACCTAAAATAGTTTGACTTGCTCCAGAATATTAAAGGGCACAAGTGGGAGTTAGACAGTGAGAAAGAGCCTAGAAGGACAAGACAGTTTGTTTTCATACACATGCATTTTATCTGTGTGTGTATGTGAAGCGGACCATGCTTAACAGTTGGCCCGCGGAAATGTCATTCACCACTCGCTATATGAGTGTGATGTAAAATGGAAATGATTTTATACGAGACAGGATGGAGAAGCATTTTATCTGTTTCATTTGTAGCCTCAGTGTTTTCCCTACCGTGAAATAGGTGAGTTCAGACTCCGCGGCTAAAAGAATTTCATTAGATCTGGTTTCAGTGGAGAGACCTTCAAACCTGCATGCTGCGTGAACCATGCCGAATAAATTGAAGGCTCTGTGAGGATGTTTTTTCCAGCGTAGTTTGATGTAGTCCTGCATAAAGCGAGGTCTCCGCGGGGTCGCTTTCGGCCACGTCGCAGCAAAGTGACAATGACTGATTCAGATGAGCCTTTACGAATACATTCACAGCTTGATGATAGACAACGTGAACTCTGATGCTCGCGAAATCTGATACAGACCTTTTTTTTTTCATCTAGGAGACATGGAGCAACATTAGTACTCATTTGGAGTTTTGTGTCCACCTGATGAATCAAAGTCTAATATTCTACTCAAATGTTTTTGTACTAAATCCAGTTAGCTCTGCTTTAGTCCCCACCGACCCCTGAGGCAAACATCTGGCATCTCGTTAGCTGCTCGTGCTAAATGCTCCACCATGTCCACTAGCTGGTCACCGACTTTATCTGACTTCTGTTTTTTTGCTGAGCAGGTTGTATACAGTTGGCTTTTGAGGTTTTTCGTTGTAAATCACTGCATCGGCATACAACGCTGTTGACAACAGTGAGAGTGACCCAAAAGAGTCGAGACACAGGATGGGAAACCAAAACAATGAGCTGAAAGAGGCTATAAAGCTCCACGGGGGAAGTGAAGTGATAATTGCCCTTCCTGTCCTCCTAAAGACCACTTTCAGACTTTGTTAGTATAAAAATATTGATTACAGCGGCTTTAAAGCTCTCAGCTACAAAATATTTCTGAGGGAAAAACTATAGACATAAAATCCTAAACCATGAAAAATGAAATATTTCTTATACTTCTCTCCTCAGGTGATGTTTGTTTATACAACTTAATATGATCTTTTCCCCCCTAAAATATACATTTACTGCAACAACAGTTGTTTTCTGATTGTTTTGGATGTGAGCATTGATGTCATTTGTCAACTTTATTGAACTAATATAGAGCACAGCTTGATGCTGTGTGGCAGCGTTAGTCCTTCTACTGTTGTCAATGAATGAGTAATATTGCTCTCACATACGCATAAAAAAAATAAAACCCAGAAATATGGCAGTATGCTGATCTGTTGAAGGTGACACTTTTTGCACTTTTTCATTCACTCATGAATTTTCAGTGGGGCGTCACATGATGTCATAACAACTTTCAAACCCAATGTGAAATCTCCAAACAAAAAGCAATAGCTTTACTCATTTATTTAGTCACATTTTGTATTTGCGTGCTAACTATGAGACTTTTCAAAAAATCTGTTCTCCCATTTGGATTTGAAAGAAGAATATAAAACAGTATTCATAAATATTACATCGAGTGAACTGATCATTCAGTCTTTAAATTTCTGATTTGGCTATCTTGAAATTCCTTGTTGTGAAAATCAATAAATAAGGCTACTGTTAGCTGCAGGTAAATGAACCTTCTCTACTGGAGCTAGACAGCTGTGACAAGTGTGTGCTGATGAAAATGAACGAAATGAAATTCAAAATGTCAAGATGTCTTTTTGTGGTTTCGGAGTGTTTCAGAAAGCTTGGGGGAGAAAACCAACTTAAGTCCATGTCATGTGCATATATACTCACATCCCATATCTAACTCGTCAATTGAATGAACGGTACAATTGCATCTAATGACATTTAAACCAATATAACACATAAAAATAAACAGTTCATTACGAATAGGGTTACTAAATGTTTAGAGAGCGTTTAGAGTTCATTCGAGGCTTTGACAGAGTCGATATGTGGCTCTGGTGCATGATCAAAACTACATGAGGGAACAAACAACACCCCAATCAACTTGTCAACTCCATATAATTGTCACTGAAAAATCAGCACTCATTAGCACCGCACAGTTCTACACACGAGGCTAATTTGTTAATCTGTGACAGCAATATTAAAAACTCAGATTGTCTGAAGCCTCTTATTTTCCTGAAATCTTGCAGTTTCATCTTCCGTTCAGGGCGGATAGCTCAAAATGTAAGGCTACAATGCTTTGGCTTCAGATATAGATAATGTCTCTCCCTTTATCTCCAACACACTCTGGTCTGATCTTCTGCGACTTCAAAATAGGTACAAATACAACTGCTTTCTTTCCTTAAAGACTGCTCAAGGGTAAACTGTTGAAAATAAGAAAGGTGGGGAAAGATGGAGATTTGAAGGGTTATAAGAAGAGAGGCGAGGTGTCCTTTAGTCACAGGGTTATGAAGCATTTTATCACAGCTTTTCTCTGACTCTGCAGCTCCTCTGACATTATCAACCTCACACTTTGTGAAAGCAAAACTCTGTGAAAAAACTGCAACACTGCAGTCTTCAAACAAACGCCTCAAACATTTGCACATTCCAAGCATTTTGTTGCCAAATGTCTTAGTATGCAAATCTGGGATCAATTCTGTTTTTGATGAAAGAAAAATGTACAAGTTCAGTCTGGCGGTCTGCTGTTGTTTACATTGTGTTCTAGTTTTTAACAGCTTCATAATCAAAGGCTTTCCTCTCTCTGCACCGTGTTGAACTCTGAGCTGTAATAGAGGAATAAATTGAAGTACTGAGATTCCGGCGTACAATTATGTTTTATCTTTTGCTCATTATTTCACACACAAACACACACCGCCGTGCAGACATAGACAGAGTATAAATGCAGGACATGTACAGCATGTATGCGCACTGATATGGCCTACGCAGACAGACGCACAGACTCAAAGCGGGTCTTGTCCTTAAAGGACTTTGAGGCATTTTGCTCGAACAATTCTGACGTAATTCAGCTCAATTCAATGATTTCTCCACTGTCAGCTCTTTTGTAATTACACACTTTTCACTGCAGACTCAAATTAATTAAACAAGCTCTTCAGTTGTTGTCTGCCCTCTCGCCTGCTGCTGATAAATCACATCAGCATCCAGTGTTCTCCACTGATGCAGTCGAGGAGGCGGATATATTGTGACTCCCATTATCCATACAGTGAGTTAGTGGTCATGAAGTTAATAAATGGGTATGGGACAACAGTTATCCTCCAGCATGAGTCAGTAATGTTGGCACAGTTATCGTGGTGTAAGGGCTTATACATTACAACTGTGGACACGTGGGGGGTTGTGCGGGGTTTCTATGCATCAGTCTCAATTTGTTCATTCATTTGTTTGTTGTAATAACATGCCATACCTTAATAGCACCAAACAAAGAACAAAAAAATAGTATGGCTGCAGCTCACTACAGTATTATTTGAATTTGCAGATCACTTTCTTGATTCGTTATTTGGTTAAACTTTGCAGCACCCCGGCAATGCCGGGACTGATTTTGGTGAAAGTGGATCATATTTTATGGAGAAACTGTTTTATAGTTGTCCTCAAGCTGCTTCACCTCAACTTTCTGTGATTTACAGAATTTCTTTTAGTTTCACTCGGTTAGCTGTACTACCCTGGACTGGATGCTGAGAGTGCAGGGGAGTGTTGGTGTTTATACTGGTACCAAAGGAACTTTGGACCGCTGGGAGGGGAAGTTTTCAGACCCAGGATTGGGGTGATGCTGATAGAAGGCAGCACCAGTGTTGTGTCCAGACTGTGGTCAGGTAAGCGTATGAATCATAACAACCTTAATGATCCCCTGACTTTTCCATCACAAATTTGTTCAGTGTTTCAATCACTGCAACAGCTTTCCCATCAGTCTCAGTGAGCGTGCTAAAATGGTGAACATGCAGTACATGCTAAACATCAGTTAGCGTTCTCAGTCTGAGCACATTAGCATAGTGACGCTAACGTTTAGGTTCAAAGCACTGCTGTGCCAAAGTACGGCGTCGTAGAGAAGATAGCATGGCTGTGAAGTCATGTTGCCTAAACCTAATTGATTAATTGATTTTCAAACTGTTGTAAACTAATTTTTTTGATCGGCTAATTAATTAGCTAATGTTTTCAAAAAGTAACAATAATTCTTGCAATTAAGAACCATGTTTTTGACACAGAGGAATATGAATGTTATCATTCATAGACGAGTATGTCCATCACTGTCAGCTGTTTTATTATTATGAATATTGTAAAGTACCGTTATACGACATATAATATATAATGTATACTTCTATTGATTCATATTCAACAAATTCACATCAACAAATGAAAGTCTGACCTCTTTATTAGGCTACTGGCTACAGATTACTAAGAGGTAAGACAATGCAAAAATATTATGGTAAACATAAACATTTGGGAATAGAAACTCCCAGCTGAGTAGTACTTACATCATATTATATAGTGCTAATGTTATATAGTATTAACACCATGCACTGTATTTCCATACTTATCCATGTGGACATCATGCATCCAGTTTAAGCGAGTGTTGATGCTGCTGTGTTTGTGTTAATGAAGGCAGAAGATGGTGTTTATTTGGAGCTGCCTAATTAGCAGCAACAGTAATGAAGCCACATGGGACAAAGTGTTGGTATCTGGATGGCCAGGATAGGATGATTATTTAGACTGGATTTGTCCAAGAAGCTGTTCTTTTTACTCACACAACCACAGAAGCATTACACACTATACACACAATACACACACACACACACTTTTTTTCTCTTGATCTGCTGCCAGAGGAGGTGTGTGCATGAGAACTTCTGTGTGTGTGTATATGCGTATGTGTGTGTGTGTGTTTTATGTGCATGTTTGTTTATCCCTTTGTATTCAAATGTGTGCTTCTGATTGCATGTGTATGTATCTGTGATGGTGTGTGTGTGTGTGTGTGTGTGTGTGCACTAACTATTTGAAGTAGAGCAGCGGCGTAGCAAAGGATTATTTGTAGTCTCTTCATGAAGGGTTAGCTGATTGCAGACATTATATTGCTAACTGCTTCAAATCTGCAGGAAATGTATTTCCTGCTAACTTTCATTCACTTAAGTATCCCATTAAATATGAACCAACTGGGGTTTACGTAACTTGTTTTACAGTAAGATATAAACTGTGATGATTCATAGAAATTTCCTGTGAACAATGAAAAACTTTGCTCCAGCTATTGCTATTAAACGCGGTGTAAAACATCAATCCTTTAAATTGATCTTGGGAGACTGCGGGATATAAATTTATAAGCATGTGGAACTTGACTCTGTGTCTGTGTGGGTGTTCAAAATAATGTTGGTTAAATTTAAACAGATCCACTTATTTATTGCAGGAAGAGAAAGCGCTTCTTCCCAGAACCTGATGTAAACAATGACAAAGTGTTCCCGTTATTGTAAAGTAAAAGGCAAAGTGTCCAAGTCTTCTATCTCTGTCTTATTTAAAATATTCGCCAATGAAATGGAGCGGCATTTTCTCTGTGGCTTTAAATTGCTGATTTTAAAACGCCATGTTTTTTCAAAGCTGTTCAGATCTACCAGGGAAGAATCAACAGTCCTTGAATGAAATTTCCAAGCTGAGCTTCTCACTCTGCAGCATTATCAGGCTTTGCAGATGTGTATTTCTGCTTTAGTCCTTCTGTTTTCTTTTTGCACCTAAAGTGTGTGTGCGTGTGTGTGTGTGTGAGACTGCATGTGTCTTTTTGCACATGTGCAACTATGTGTGTCTGCGTGCAGTCTGCGAGCGAGCACATGTGTTTGTGCATGTGTTTTTCCATGAGGGGGAAAAAAAATGTCAATTTCAGCGTTTCAACTAACGCAGTCTGACAGTGAAGGAGCAGAAACTGCAATGAGACTGACGCCACACACACTCTCACTCTCTGTCACACACACCTACGCCCACACACACGCACGCACACCTCACTTACCATGAGCTATCATCCCCTCCGTCAAATTCTCACCAAGCCCATCTCTATTTCTCATTTCTCCTTTCCTCACCCTCTCTTCTCCTTCTTCCTCCTCTTCCTTACACATCTTTCCACTCCTGATTCATTATATACGTGTCGCTTCTCCCTTGTCCTTCTGTTCCTTCCCATTATTGCCTCCCCCTCTTTCTAACCCCTCCCATCTTTGCCTCTTTCCTCCTAGTTTTTGCCTTTTCCTCCTCCTTCTCATCTTATTCTAATTAATGTATCTTGTCTTTGTCTGGTCTAATATCGGTGGAAGCAACAAAGAAGCCACCTTCAACGCTAGCTTAGTGAAGCTAAAGACCTGTGACATCAACATTGATGACATTGGCTTCATCTGTAGGCAGTTTCTCTCATAAATAAATAAAAGGAGTTTTCATGTACTGTAATTCCATCTATTTCTCAGCATCAGTTTTCATACTTTTTTTTTACCTCCTTTTATAGCACTGAGAGTTTTTTTTCAGACCCTCGAATCCGCCCACACCGGCAAGTGTAACGAGTTGACAACTCTGTCTGACATCAGGCAAGCGCCGAGGCAATGAGGCCTTCAGTTTCATTAGTGCTAATTCAAAAACTAATTCTGGGTGCAGATACGTGCGTCTGTGTTGTTTAGTTCCTCAGTACAAAACTGTAATCAAAAAAAAGGCATTCGGGTTGTGATGACTAATGTGTGTTTGGTTCTTGATTGAAATTCTAGATGGTGCACTTGACTGTCTGGCCTTTTTGTAGGTGATAAAAGAAGAAAAGAGAAAAAAAAACACAGCGAACATAAAGTTATATTACATACCTCTGTAACTTTTTTACCACATACCCTCAAAGTGACCCTCGTTAAGAGTCTTGGGTGAGATCAACTGCTGCATTTGATCCCTTTTTTCAGCTGTTACGGTTATTATGATGCAGCGAAGGCCCCGCGGTTTGTATCGGACCACGGAGCGCCTTAGCTGAGGGAATAGCTCTGCATCACTTTCCTTTGTTCTGCTGTTATTTAACATATGGGTTGGTTGTTGTTGTGTTTTGTCTCAGTGTAATTACTTTCATTAATATTATGCTTGCACATGTGGAGAATCACAGATAATTTATTGTCTCAACAGCAAGAAACTCCATTGAGACGTAGCTAATTTCACAGATGTTAAGTTGTATTTTTCAGCCTGTAAGCTCTTTGCATCTATCTGTCTATCTATCTATCTATCTATCTATCTATCTATCTATCTATCTATCTATCTATCTATCTATCTATCTATCTATCTATCTATCTATCCATCCATCCATCCATCCATCCATCCATCCATCCATCCATCCATCCATCCATCCATCCATCCATCCATCCATCCATCCATCCATCCATCCATGTGAAATTTTACATCTGTGCAGCTCAAAGATTACAGCATTGTATTTCAGACGCACAATGAAAATAGAAGCTTGAATAAAAAGGTTATTAAGTTCCCTTCAAAGTCTTCAGGTGATCAACCCATGAAAGCACCATGCCGATGCTATACGTCTCTGTCTGCATGGGAACGGTGATTCTGTGCCAAGGTTTACGAGGACGATATCTTAAAGTGATTTACAGCTCTCCACAGCATTGCTGTAAAAATCCATGAATCATCAAGGCTTGATTTTATTACAGTCAAGCTGTGTGGGGGAAGTTCCCACAGTCACCTGAGGGTGGAGGTATTGAGCTCTGCATTGCCCCCCCCCTCCCTCTCCCTGTGTCTCTCCAACCTGAGGAAACCGCGCTACAAGGTTAACATCTGTAGGAGTCAGGAAGAGAGGGGTGCAAGGGGAGGAAGAACAGCACGAGGGGAGGAGGGGTGAGGATAAAATGAGGCGGGATTTGAGAAAGTAAGCAAGAGGAGAGAAAGAAAGGGGAGTAAAATCACATTAGATCGCGTTCCATGAGGGGTTACAGAAGATATTAATGCATAGAAATAGAAAAGAAAATTCAATTAAACATGGTGGCGACGATGAAATGGTGGAAGAGAGGATGAACAGAGGGAAAAAAAGACTGGAGCAGAAAGAGTGATGAGAGAGGGGGGGGGGGGAAAAGAGAAAGCTGCTGAAACAAAGATCAATACTTTACAGCTGGCTGCTGAAATGGTGGTGGCAACTGTCTCCCCGAGTTTCCTCCTTAGCTAGACACACACACACACACACACGCACACACACACCAAACCCCGGCAGACACATGCTGAAGCTAACATGCCTATATATAAAATCAAAGGACGCCTGTCTGAAAGTGCAAAAAATAAATGAAACAGGTCCTTCCTGTTTCACTGATCAATCACAATCAATCATCATTAACACCTTTATAGGCAAGGCAAGGTACAGTCACATAATAACAAGTGAACCATCTCCATGACAACTCAGAAAACTCCCTCTATTGAAGTAAGCCAGGAAATGTTAAGTTTGTAACTGTGCACAGCGATAGTCCAGTTAATATTGGGAACTGAGACATTTATATTTGTTCCTTGGCTTTGTTGTCAGGTTGAATGCGCTCCTCTGCTTCTCGTCTGTCCTCACCTTTATGTGTCCCCTTCCGAACGATCTCTCTCTGATTGGGAATTCATTTCTCATCGTCATCACTCGCCTCCTCCATCACTCTCTCCATCATTCAGTGTGCTGGTGGTGATGCCCTGGGCAAAAGCATGTTTGTGAAATCCATCAAAGTGCACCTTCCTCTACATATTATCAGCTTTTTCAATGTATATATATCGACCCAGTCTGAAACACGCATTACAGTATTGGCAGCGCTGCACGATACATTTACTGTCTCCAGTTTGTCAGCCGGTTATGAAGATTAATACATATTTATTGGCCTGACGTTTGTTTTTGAACACACATAAAATGAACACAAAATGTTTTAAATAAGTATTTCCATGAGTTGGTTTTGAAAAAAAAATTGTGTGTGAGTAATAGTATAGATACTTGTGCGCTTGCATACAGTGCAATACTTGAAGTGTGCCCATCTTATGACAATATCGGACCAAGGCAAAGAGAAGTGACACTTACAAACCTTAATAACTGATGCTTTTGTCCCGCAGTCCTTGTATGCGTTGATCAATAGCAATCAAGATTAAATAAATGCTTCGTTGCTCGTAAACAACATGAAACATTCAACATGAAAAAAGTAAATTCCTCACGTCCTCCTGAGTGCTCAAATTCACAGAGGAGAAAATGCTGATGAGAGCAGACCCACAGTGTAGATCACCTTGTCCACATATGTCAGTGGGAAGACAGTCTAACCCTATTAGTCAGTCCGTCCTGTCAGTTCATTGCATCACTGTACTGTATCTATGGTTGCATTATTGATTTCAAGCCAGTTTAGAGTTATCAGAGAATACTGCGCTCTTTACTGTTATCATCTGAGCTTACAGTATTTCTTCCTTGTTTGTGCCCCGAAGAGCACTTGAAAGAGAAACACCAACCCTTCCTGTCAGAGTTCATGAGCTGGAAAGATGAAGGTCAAAAGCACACACCGTCCTCACTGGGCTGTTGTGTGGGGGGAAAAAAAGCCCACCTGTGGAGAGAGTACTTTGGCAAGAGTGTCACAGACAATTTATTTCACAACGCTGTGGTCTGACACAACGTCTACAGCCTTTCCTCTAAGTCAGGGGTGTACGAGGCCGTTGTGCCTCATCCTTTGCAGGAAAATGTTCTAAAGCTTCTTCCCAGTGTTCCCAGGTGCCAAAAACCAAAATGGAACAAAGACTCTAGGATTTCAGGCCAAGCTACTAACTCTTTCAAATCCAGACTGTGGCGCTGCCAGAACTGAGTGTGCAACTTATATGAAGGCTATGTTGTTGTATACATACATCAATACATCCACAAGCTTACTGACTGCTATAGACTCTAACTACAAGGTGTTTTTGTTATGCTGACTACTAAGACATTGTACGTTCAAGTACATTCAAGCATGTATAAAAGTTACAGGTATAGGTATATTTTTGTAGCATGAACCAAATAAAACTAATAATAATCATAGAAAATTAAAAACTACTATTGGTGAAGTCACAAATAGTTTCTAAGAGGTTGTGAGCAGTGACAGTGGCTGTTGGATGATTTATGTCAGATTCAGGTTCATTGCTAACACAATAAGCATACAATGATTAATCTGTAAGGTATTATACTGTTATGGAAAAAAGGTTTGTAGAGTATTTACTGAGCATTGCTCAAACGGATACGTTGAGATTAAAACAATTATCGTACACCTGGCAACAAGTCTTGCTGAAGTAAACGCGTCACATTCAGTCCTGCACATCCACACAGGTGTTTTCTGTTGTTAGGACTGATTACATCTCTGGTTAGGTAGAAGGTGGGAATTACATAAGGGCACCATTTGTATACGCCCACACGGGCCCGAGAAGAGCTCTAATTAGCCGGCGAAATCGCCCGTGTGGGTGGACCATTTAACATCACTAAACTATATGTTTTCACTAAGATCGTGCCTGGATGATTATATGCGACAGTGAAACTAAACTGAAACTGATTGTACAACATTGTACATTATTACCACAAATCAAAGGACGCTTGCTTCATGTTGGGAGGGATCCATCCTGTAGACCATATTAGAAATCTCAGATATTGTACAAAATAATAAAAGTCTGTAAATCTTCACTTGACCTAAACCGAACATTTTAATCTTATATACAACCACTTTTGAATCATATCTATAATCCTAACCTACTGCTTCGACGAGCCAATGGCACCTCTGTTGTGTCTCAGGTGGTAATGTAGTCACTGAAAGCAGAAGCTGCTCTTACTGTAAGTGCTGTGATAATAGCATTTAATAAAGAGACATAGGGAAAGGACAGATTGCAAGAAGTCATTAACGATTGCCAGCACTTAATTAAAGGCAATTAAAAGCACATGCCTGTATACAAAAGTTGTGCGAAATGAACCAAACAGACAAATAGAAGACTTGATGTGTAACATCACTGACGACGTTTGATTTGGTCATTTCAGTATCACCAGCACCCTCGTTGCCGTGTGCAGTTTCAACAGAGAAAGGCTGAACATTAGATCCTTGATTAGATGCGCCGTTATCTGTAATTTTAAAGAAACCAATCACACTTTGAAGTTCAATTTTTTTTTTGTTACACGCTGACATTGATTTTGTGAGGCAGACTTCACTTCACGCTCGCTGTGAATCTGTTTCTGTCAATCAATGGATGCAGCCTGTTGATTGCCTGCAGGTGCACTTGGTGTTGCCTCCATCCTGTGTTCTGTTCCTCTTTCACTCAGTGGACAATATGACTTGTTAAACACAGGTGTCTTATCGCCGGTGCACCTCAGCAGAATCGAGGCGTCATTCATGTTATTAGTCACGCCTGTTTCTTGTCATGTTTGACACGTTATGCTCCTTGTTTTGCTTTCTGCTGTTTTGCAACTTTAAACCTGTGACTGTGCCGTAAATCACTCCATTGAAAGTTGAAAGGCATTTATTACCCAATTAATTTTGTGAACCAGTCATAAACAATCTATATCAGATTCATGTCCTACAAAACAAAACCTCTTTGCTCTCACCTAATCAGCCTCACAGCTGGAGAAAAAAAAATATTGTGATGTTGAGTGTAATTAATAGACTCAAAAACTGTCAGGAAAGAACATATTCCTGTTTCACAGAAAAAAAAAACACATCCATACACCTTCTGAATTGAAGTCTTTTCCTGTTTATCAAACTAAGATTGTTAACTCATCATAAAACACGCTTCATTCAAACAGAAACAAAATAAAACTCACCGGGACTAACCGTCTTGGTGAGTTCTACTGTTTTTGAAAAGTAGCCTTTGACGAGAGCGTAACGTTGTTAGTTCGCTGTCTATCAGCTAAGCATGCGTGTGCACTTAAACTTATGATATTTGCGTTTTTTTTTAGGTGGTTAAAATAGTTTTGCCGCTCCTCCTCTCCAGCAGTACATTCTGTGCCAGTGCTCATGAGGGAGCTGTCAATCAAACGTGCCGTGCTTTTGTTCTTGAGAAACTGTCTGAACAGCGAAGTGAGCTATTCTTGAGCGAGGTTTTCTGGAAGTTATTAACGTTATACGTAGTTATGAATGTTTGTAATTTGGATTTTTGTGGATGCTTAATGAGACACTCAATTTTGATATCACATGTGCATTTTTGCTATTTTAAGCCACATTTCCAGAGGCTTTAAAAATGGCTCGGTTTCATTCGAGTGTCCCAATGAGCCATGACAGTGAGCCAAAAGTGCACAATACCAGGACACTGAAAATGGAGCAGCTAAATGGAATTAAGTCATTATTAAGTACATTAAGTCATATTAAGAGCATCTGAGATAACTTGGACTGATGCATGGCCCTGTCTTTGGGCTCAGCTCCAGTGTGTCTTGCAAGACTTGTAAGTTATTTTGCCTCTGAGGAGCTAGTCAAGCAGTCAGTGTGGATGCTGAGGAAGGCGTTACAGGAATCCTAACACAAAGTCTGGGATGATTACAGCAGTTTAGAAAACCATCCTGGTAACATTTTATGTTTAGGAAGGTGGTAAATGGAGGTGCGACACAACATTTACATTTTGAAGTGAGTACTGGAGCACGAAATCCGTCAATTGCTGTGCTTATAGACTTGTTTTGTACTTAGAAAACTGTCCCCCTGTGCTCACAAACCTTGACTGACAGACTGATTACATCTTTCGGTGCTCGCTCAATAGTTTTGCAATTAATAAACCTCTCTATTATCTGTCACTCTGATTTATGAAGAAATGAGAGGACAATAACTACCTGTATCCTGTCCCCGACAGACACACATATAGGTTCCATTCTCTTTCTATTAATCCTGACAGGGGACAGACAGATCAAAATATAATTCGCACCTCACTCACAAAATCACAAACAGTTAACTTTTTGATGAAAGAACCACTGAATCTCATGTTTAGACATTAGTCTTTCTATCCAGTGTGTGTGTGTGTGTGTGTGTTTGTGTCTGTGTGTGTGCCTGCATGCTGATTTATCTCTTGACAGTGAGTCGTCAGTCCCTGCTGTGCCTTCTGGCTTGATGAGAACATCAAGAGGCCTTTCTGACTCATGGCTGAGTGTGTGTGTGTGTGTGTGCGTGTGTGTGTATGTTTTGGTCTGTCTGTCTGTCTCTGTGCCTGTCAGTCTCTTCTAAGTGGATGATGATTCATACAAATTCCAGATGCTTTGATATAAATCAGTCCTCCTTGTTGTTTAGGAAAAACCTTTCTTGTAAGTGAAACTGTGAGTGACTGAGTCATTTTGAGTCAAGTGAGCCATTTATTTCTCCTAAATTCTTTGATTCTTAAAGATAATAAGCGTTGCAGATAGCTTTGCAGATATGTTTTTTTTTTTCTACGAGCCCAGTGTTGTTTTATTTTCCCGGCCAATAAAGACATTCTGTATTAGTCCACGGTTCTATAACAATAAGATTAAGCAGTTAACTTTGAGCTCATTATATAGCATGCCCGTCAGTTGTCCGTATAATTGAGTGCTGGTCTGGTTTATTGATCAGACTGGGTGAGACAATTAATCAAGTTAGTTTTCATACATAGGATTCCAAAACCACCCCACAGTACTGAACCTTTAGTGTATCAAAAACAATAGCTTGCCTCCCGGTCTGGCAGAAACAGGCCAACATGAGCATCTTATCAGTCTCAGTCTCTTTTTTTGACCTGTTGAGTCTTAACTCTCAAAAGTCACTGATAACGCCAACGTGATCATTTTTTAAAAGCTCTTTTTACCATTTATTTACCTTTTTATCACATTTTTTTTTCATGTTTACAAGATTTTTATTTATGTTTGCAACTAATAATAATTTAATTTAGTTTTTCAATTAAATTTAGTTTAGTGTCATTTCAGATTTCGTGTTTTTGGGTCCATAATGTTGCAACAGTATGTCAAAGTGCAAAATAAATAAATAAATAAATAATTGTCAGGTTTTATAGGGGATACATACCAAACATCAGCATGGTAGACATGTTTTCGTATGTTAATAAAGGAAAAATCTGAACTTTTGTAAACAAGCCCAAATAGTCCAAGACTCCAAAGGGTTAAAGTCACTATAGTGTTAATGCCCAGTAGGACAGCTGCACCCATCAAATGTATTTTTGATCTTAAGTTGGAGTGTAAAGTCATCACTAACGGCTATTTTCTAGCTGCTCACTTTCACATGAAACTTGTTTTTATCTGGAGCGCAGTATTCAGTCAAAGATAAAGCTACTGTAATATGTGTTCTTCTTATTCATGTGTGCACCAGCTAACATATACAGTGCGTTTGAGTGTTCATTAATAATTCAGGGATTGTTTATTGATTGTTTTTTTTTTTTTTTCAAAAGTAAGGAAGGCTATATCGCACGTAAATATGGTCATAAATAATAACATCAACTCCAGAGTCTCTGATATAGACAAGTTTATGAAATTAGGTGTCAAAATCGGCTAAAAATGAGCAGTATTCTCGGCTCCCGGACCGTCCGCTGAACGTGCCGAAACCACACCCACTCAGTTGCAGTCATTGCAGTCAAGCAGCAATTTGGAAGCGGCTGAAACGTGTCAGATGAGTTCAGAAAATGACACGACTCACTTTGAAACACTCTGAGCGAGATGAAGTAATCTTTATCTCTCTGCTAGGGGTGCAGATGTACGCTCAGCATATTCAATCTATTTTGAAAGAAATCTCACAATCTTTAAATGCAGAGGAATGTAATCTGTCACAGGCGACGTGAAAAGAAAACACAATCCACGTGGCTCTCGAACACGAATTGGTCACTGTCATGACAACGGTTCAACCCCACTAACTTACTGTCGTATAACTAGTCCAGCAGCCTGCAGGTAGCAAATCCTGGGCAGTCTCTTTGGCTTGCTAAATGTTAAACTTCCTTCACCAGTCACTTCTTATCTAGTCGAGTGTCCATCAAGTGCACAAACAGCTTGTGTGAGCGCGTCTGTCCTTGCTTGTATACGAACCACCATCCTTTGGTCCTGCAAAGTAAAAGAATGGAGTGGATGAGAGCAGCAGAGCCGCAGACTGGGCTGTTGATTCAGGGAGCCATCTGATTCAAAGTTAATGTAAAAAATATTGCTTAATGCAGCTTTAATGATGTTGGCCGCCGCAATAAGAGACTCCATTTTTCACTTGTGTCCTGAGCAGAACAAGCTGTTGCACCGCCGCATTAGTTCAGAGCAAATGTTTCTTTCTCTTCTTCTCTTTGTATTTCTTTCATTTTGCTCCCTTCTTTTCTATTTAAACATAACAGCCCTTGAGAAAGGCTCGCTATAGTCACCGCAAGACACTACATTTTTCTCTGCAACCTTATTAATTAAAAAAAAGCAAAATAATGTACACCACCCGCAGTTATTTGCTGTTCTGTAATTCTACGCCATTTATCAATACAAGCCTCTTGCAGAGTGAATTTACATAAACCTGTAACAGCACTGCTTTATCATTTAATTGGTCCCCAGTGAGGGAGAGACACCTTAACATGCAAATAATACAGAAAGTGTGAATTAAAAGCAGAATACACAGCCACGAAAGCTATTGAATTCACAAGTGGTTGTCTGACAACTGAGGTACTCTTGCTTAAAGAGTTTCAATTTCCTTCACGTTCACACAAAGCCAGAAGTCAAGTGTGTGAGGAGATGTGCACATGCTTTCTTAGTGTTGATGTTTCTGAGGTTGATATTGATTATTCTGCAGCCTGGGACAATACTCGACTCCTGGAAGGCAACAAAGAACAAACACAGTCACAAAGCAACAAGCAGAAGCCAATGTTTACTTCTTAGATTTTCATTTATTTATTTTTTTGGCTTTTGATTGGCAGTTTCAAACACCGATGTGGCTCTTCTGATCAATAAATCTGATTGCTGTGATCATGCCACGGGTGGGAGCTTAAATATCAAAATATCAAAGCCCTCGCAGCGTGTCATACTGCCAGAAAAAACACACACTTCATGAAGTTTCTGAGCTTGTTCTGAGACAGAAAAGAGAAACTTCACAGTACTCTATTTAGTCAAACACTCAAATCCTTTCCTCCATGAACCCCGCGGGTCAGAAGAAGGCCTCGGGTCACCGTGACATTTCTGTGTGACATAGTTATGTTATGTTTTCATTGCAATGTGTCTACATGTCTAATAACTGTATTTCTGCTACATGTAACCTGTGACTCTCTATCCCTGAAAGTGACAGTGACTGGTAGGGTTGAAGCTGGATGACTTTGTTGTTTACTCTCCGGGGAGAAGTCCATTTATCATACTGAGGGGAGGAGGTGTGAGTGGGAGTAGTCTGGTGACATGGGCTGCTGCACCACAGTATGTGGTATGTGTATGCACTGTGGTTGGGATGTGCAGAAGAAGTGTTTATTACTGCATAATATTGATAGCAATTTTAAAAAAAAAAAACCAACATTTTCCCAAAGGCCTGCAGAACATAAATTGGCCAAAGAAAACTGCAATCGTTGTCAGTGATGGATCCCACTAATCCTTCATACGATACAGATGAGGGTGACATTTGCTTTTTGGCTTGTGAAAATATAATTATTTTCTTTTGACTGCTTTGGCTGTCACAGTGGCTATCACTTTACAGGAATGGATAATAATAATACAATAAGGCTTTTGGTGTTTTGTCCCACTGCTTGCATCAAATCAAACAAGTAAAGAAACCTCTACTGTATCTTTCCCAGTTGTGTCACTTTCAGACAGCATCAAAAAGCTAAAAGACACTGTTGACTTGACAGGCGTGATATATAGCAAAAAAAAAAAGGAGGGGAAGAAGAACAACGTGAATGACCGCAGAGATGTCTTCTTGCACCTCATTGCACAATAACCTGTAAACCTAATATCGACCTACTGACGCCTTACAGCTGGGTATGGTGAACTTATTAGCAAGCGGTTCCCTTTTTGCATGCCCAACACATACACAGAAACATTAGTATTAATTACTTTTAGCTCTGTTTCAGTCTCCACCGACTTCTTGGGGTTAAATATCCAGTAGTTTAGCCGCTAAATGCTCTGAAATGTTCACCAATTGGATACTAATTTCATCTGTCAGCTGTTTGGTGCTGAGCAGGCAGTGCACACTGGGTTTATGAGCGCTCATAAAAAAAAAAAAAACTCCCTGTTGTGGCTGGGAATGCAGTTGATGACAGCGGTGAGAGCCAAATAAAACAGTAAAATTGTGAATTGTAAAAAAAAACAAAAAAAGTGAAAAGACTGAATGAGTTAGTAGAATTGAGGGCAACTACAGTTGGCTGATGACTATCTATGTGTAGGTCACTGCAAGTATTCTTCATATTACATGTAGTCATGTGGTCTGCTGTCTAATAATATTGATGAATGCAGCTTTAAGTTACCTTGAATAGCTAATAATAATGAATATATGAGAGCTTTCTAGAAAATCTCTTTCTCTCTCTGTAAGTGAAACTTGAACCTGAAATGGTATTTACAAGTTGGGAATGGTAACTTCTACATGATCGCAACATCGGTCCCCCAGGGTTAAAGTCAAAGGGTTAACAGCCATGTGAATAGAGGCTTAACTACCCTGAGGCAGCCTTTACTGTGAGTGCTACAGCGTGAAAAAAAAAAAAAACGCTGGTTTAAGAGCATGTGAAATGCGATTCACAGTGGTAGAGGTTTAACGGTGTCTTTGATTACCTGTGTGGACAAGGACATGCTGACTTAGTTCTTCTGTGCACTGACTGATTGGCCCCCGCGGACGAATGGACTCACTGATTGGCCCTCGGCAAACGGGGGGCAGCAAGCAGGAAGTCCTCATAAAGAGAGAGGAGATGTTCAATCTTTCAGCTCCCCAGACAACCACAATCTGCCTTCTGCTGAGCCTTATCTATTTCTCGGGATGTGTTTCTTTTTCTGTCTCTTTTTGTTGCTGTATGTCTCACTGTTTATGCTTGTCCTTCTCTATTTCCCTCCCTCTGTCTCCTGACTCACCTCTTCCGACTGTGTTTGTGTCTCTCTTTTTCTGTCTTTAAAGCAGTCTCCGTTCCTCCCTCCTAACTCTGCCTCGGACCTCACACACTCTCACATATCTTTGTTTTTTTTTTTAATTTCTCCTCCCCTTCTGTCGGCAGTGCTGTCCTTTTTCCTCTTCCTGTCTCCTCTCTTTTCCCTACAGCAGCTTTCAGAAAATTGTCTTCTGTGTGAAATGAGACAGAGGAGATTGGCTAGCAGTATTAGAGTGAGAGAGAGACTCTGTAAGGAGGTTGTAAAAATGACTCCTCCATGGGGAAATACCACAGCTGTATTAAGATCTCCTCGTCTCCTTGTCTTTTAAACGGCTCCCATTCTCCAGCTAATTGTTTTGAAGGCAGGCCTGTAAATCCCCAGTGAGATCTGGCAGTACTCATTGAATTAGCCTGGAGTTACAGAAATATCTCTCTTTTATCAATCTTTGAGAGAGAAATATGTCTTTCTACCCTCCCCCCTTTCTCTCTCAATCTGTTACAGTCTTCTCTCTCTATTTTCTGCCTCATAAAAAAGCGTTTCTGCTTCATTCATTTCACTGAGCAACAGGAAAAAGGACAAAGATTGTGAGGATTCAGATCATGTCACAAGACTTAATCCACTGAGCCACAGGGATTGCTCCTAATACTGTGGTAGCAAAATATGCTTACTCGGAATTTATTATTTCCACAGGAGAAGATCCCAAATTACAGATGCCTTTTTGTCATCTCCCCCTCAGAATTCACAAAATCAGGCTATAGCTCACCAGCGAGGTCAAGGTTTGTGTACACTGGAAGCAACTTGCTGAAATACATCATTTTGTAGCTGCTAATCTGAGGTTTATATGACACACTGCAGGTGGCAGATTTGAAGTGTCAGCAGCAGTGATGCTTCTTTATTTCAGCACAATAACTGGTAATATTACAGGATACTGTTTGTGAGACAAAGTTTCATGTGTTTCCTGCTTTGAAATGGTGTACAATTCTCATTGAATTTTGAGAAAGGTACATGTGATTTGCTGTTTATTTTTGAACATTCGTAAACTTAAAGGCATCTCGTTGTAACACACAATTTCAATAGGACGCCCAAGACAGCCTGCTCCACCCACGGGGTGATGAGATTTTGCACAAATGTTTTGCTTAAAGGTGCAGTGTGTAGGATTTAGTGGCATCTAATGGTGAAGTTCGAGATTGCAAACAACTGAAGACCACTCGCCTCACCCTCCTGCTCCAAACACTTCATTTTATGTCACAGTGGACATAAAATGAAGTAACAGAAAAATATAATTCTTATTTTCAGGTTAATATACACTAATGAAAACATAGTCACGCTTATTATATTCCATTTCTGCTAATAGATGCCCTTAAATGTTACAGGCTGTACTTTAAAATCTATAGGACTAAACATTAATTTGCAGTGTTGACTAACAGCAAATCATTATGATTGGGACAGCAGGATTTTAAGTTATCATACTTTGATGATAGCTTGCTATCCGTCAGTATAAGAAAGCTATGCTGACTCTCTAGTGCTAGCATGTTCCTGGCTAGTGTGTCTTAGTGGTTTGCTTGCTAGCTACAGTTGTTTGCCTGTAAGTAACTACATGGATTTCACGAGGATGACGGATGAAACTGGCGGTGCCATTTTCTCTTGTGTTCAGGCCTAAATGTTATTAAAGGGACCTTTACAATAACTCTCATTATTTGTTCGACACAGGGGTGCCCTCTCAATGCCGTGGGCATCGACCTGGTTCATATAAGTATGGGTTCTGTACTGAATGCTCAAATGTTTCACAGGGATTCAAAATGCGTTTAAAATCTAAAACTTCAGATATCTTTTCCCAAATTAGTGTATTTTCAAAAAAGGCCCAAGGACAAGAGACTCATTTATTTAAGATTCACTATGAAGTTGAAGTTGGAAACCTTGCTGAAGAAACTTCTTGAAACAGCTTCAAAACACTTAGCCAACAACCTTGAGTAGCGGCAGTGTAAACAGGAGTCAAACCAAGGTGAAGAGACTTTACATCAGGAGGTGGAGATGGTGCCAAGAAAACCGGCAAAAAACCCCCCAGAAATTAAGCAAATTGTTGCTTTCTGTACATGAGTCAGTTTCAGCGGTGAGCAGCACTGAACAACCTTGACAAGTTCGTATATTTATACACATAAGTCAAAGTCAGTGTTTACAATGTTACTCCAAGCCAAGGGGACTTTGGAGTAAAGTGTTGCCATCCATTTGTATGTAAGTCAAATTAAGCCAAGTTAGTTTGATTGATATGGATATTACTGGGCTGGATATTACCATAGAAGCAAGTTTTTTCTATATTCATGCTGATTATTTTGGTCTCTTCACACAAAGCAGGATAAAATACTGCCTGCTGAACAGTTAGAAACCAATCATCAGCTTTGATGTGAAGCCTTGGCAGACAGCAAGGGTGAGAGAAGTGGGAGGGGAGGGAAGGGAACGAGTGTTTGTGGGAAAAGAATAGCAGAGAGGAGAGAAAAAAGCAGAGCGCAGATGAAGGGAGCGAGAGAGAAAGTCGGAGAAAAGTGAGTGTGCGCGTACTTAGGAAAGACCCAGTCACAGAGTGAGCCGGGGAGTTAAAAGAGCGTCCGTTCTGGTCAAGATGAGATGGTTGATTGTGTATGGATGGCATCCAGGAAAGTATCTGGAGTGAATTGGAAGAGCTTCCCGTCCTTTGAGAGCATCTCTTTTAATCATGGCTGTTGGGGCTGTGGGAACCAGCCTCACCACCGAGAGGACACTGTTAATTAGACGGCATGTTACTGCACATCCCTGTAGAGTCAACACCCTGCACGGCAATGATTGCACTCTGTCTCTGTCCCTCACACACAGATGCACACAAATCTCAGACTGATGCTCGCTCTCTCAGCTTTTTATACATGTGGACATGTTTAAAAGTCTTGCACATATGAACGCTGTTTTTGTTCATTCACACATTAACTATCACTATCACCTCTATGCCAGTGCTGGCATATGTTTGCCATATGTCATCTGATTTTTCGGGCATTTCCTTTTGCAACATAACACAATTATCCCATGTGTGTGACTGATGCACCAGAAGTTCAGGCAGCAGTTATCTATCCTCGTTTTTTTTTTTTTTTTTTTACTGGCCTTATGTTGCTGTTGCACACTAACTCATGTAAAAAAAATCTGACTTTTAAACATCTATTAAAGCTCACGCATACCACTAATTGGTATTCAGCTTAATGAGTCATCTGTGTACAGATGACTATGTACCTGAGATTCACAGTTGCTGCCTGCCTGAGTTACAGCTGCATGAAAATTAATGTGGTAAACTCTCAAAAGCACAAACACACGACAACTGCAAAAAAGAACAGGGACCACAAGTGGCCTATACAACATGAGTAGGTGTATATTTACTTTTTAAATTTTTATATTTATCTACCATTTCTTTATGAACATCTTTTTTGTGTGTGTGTACGACAGAATTGCCATGTTAAAACAGGAAAGGGCCTTCCATAAACTACTCCATAGCTTTGGAGTTATTGTCCAGTATAAGCCCCAGACACAAAGTAACAAAATCTCTCTCTTGAATGAAGCTTGCAGGTGCAGATACCTGTCTCTAAAAATGATGAAGCATTTTTTGGCTTCACTATACAGCAAAGTAGTTATTTCCCAAACAATGTGTTTCCATTGGTGTGTGAGTGAGAGGCAAGATATGCAAAAATCTTTGGATTAACGGTGCTACATAATTGCAGCCTATTTACAAGGGATAGGTACAAAACAGATGTGTTCGTGCGCTTGTGTTTCCTAAGGGAATCATAACAACAGGTCACACCGCTAGGTGGCTTTTGAGTCTTGGATCAAGGTGGCCGTTGCCAGGGTATTATTTGGAAATTCAGAAACAGACAAACATTTGTCTCTGTTTCTTTATACCTCCTCATCTCCCTTCTTCCCTTTTTCTGCAAGTCGGTCTTTTTCCCCGTTCTGCATCTGTTTTTCTCTGTCACCTCCATCTCCTTGTGAGGTACAAACAGATCCTCTTTTCGCTCGTGCGTGCACACCCCTCCTTCTCTCAGCTGCTCTGATGAAGTCATCACTGTCTGTCTTGTATCCCAAGTCAGTTGTCTGAACATTGCTCAGGCAAGACTTATTAAGGATCATATTCATCTACTGCAGTAATTCACACCCTCACTTTTTGAGTCTTTCTATCTCTGCATCTCGCCATCTTTCTCTCTGTCTCTGTCTCTCTCTCTCTCTCTCTCTCTGTGTGCCCTTCCATTTTTCTCCCTCTAAACGACTTTTGCAGCAGAACGGTTTATTTATAGGGCCAATTAAATCTGGAGGAGACTCTGTGGGCTTTGGTGGAAAATACGTCTAAAAAAGCAGAATAGTTTTACATTTTTTAATCTTGAAGGCCTGCAAGAGCTGTTAACTGCTTGTCATGTCGGCTAGATAGATTGTATTTGATCTCAGAGAAGCAGGAAGGGTAGGAGGGAGAAAGGCATGAGTGCAGGGTAGTGAATCTTTTCTTAATTTTCTGAAAGTCTTCTGGAGTTCCTGGAGAGCAGACAGCAGGTGAATGACGTTTGCTGCAGGCGAGGAGCGGAGATAACAGGATAAGATTAACCACAGCAAAGACAAGAGAGAAGGCGGGAATTAAGAACATGCTAACTACACAATACACACAATCAAAATGTAATTTTAACGTTCAATACAACTCAGACTTTTGGAGTGGAGAACTTGATGTTAAGTTAGGTGTGTAGCTCAATGTTGTGCCTAAAAGCTGAAGTGTTTTCTGGCACTGGTTCTGAAGAGTTTGACAGCTGTTTGCAGAGACACGGTATTGACGCACAGGTCAAGGCGATGAACTTGTGCGATTCAACACGATACTCAAAGACCACAAACATCTCAAAATAGTATACTTGCCAAACACGAAGATGAGGCTCAGTCCTCTCAGTGAGATTTCACTGTCTGTGCCTTTATGAACCTGAAACAGCTGTTCTTGCTGTGCATTTCCATACCGGCCAGATCAGCAAAAAGGAGTTTTTCTCCAGCGAGAAAGCATAACCAACCACTTGAGTAACAGAAGACTCAAATATAGGGGTATCGCAAATAGTGAAGTAGCAAAATTAATGTAACGTAATGTAATGGTGAAAGGCAATGCTCTGCGTGTAAAGAGTGCAATGACTACAAACATCCAGGAAAACACCCTGATGCAAAAGTTGCTCTTAAAGTGTCTAAATTTGACTTTTTATTTTTATGACAAATTATCATAATAAAACGGCTTTATTCACACACTTTTTCAATGAAACTGCATTTTTTTAAAAAATCATTGAAACAGGCTTCAGGTTTTGCTTGCACAACCTTAAAGTTCTGTTCCAAAACCATGTGACAAGGCCAACACTGCTAAATGCCATCAGTGCATCAAGGCTGTTTAGGGACAGACTTGAAGAGAAACTCGTGGCATAACTTGCCCTCAAAGCCAAAAGCAGCCCCAGAGCCAGACCCTGACAACATGACTGATGCTAGCTGGCAGCTGGCTACACACTCCTACTGTTAGAGAGGCAGAAAGATAGAGAGAGACAGCGGGGAGAGATGAATGATTCGGGTCAGTGTCAGAACAGGATTGATTTGGATCAGAACCAAAACCACTGATGGCTTATTGAGACAGAGATGGATGGAGCGACGGAGAAAGAATGACTAATAGATTTTAGATACAGGATGTCAAGCTGCCAGTTGGCTTCTGCTGGACGGAGGAGGTCATCGGCGAAGAGGAGGGGCGGATAGCATGACGGCTGGATGGCTAAAGCCCACACACATCTTACAGCCTTGGCTGCCAGTCAGATTTTGGACCTGATGCTTTTTAAGCACTGCAATATGCCGCATAATTAATTAGGTATTATTACATGCCATTATTAGGACATTACATCTTGCGCACAATAGAGAGTGGCAGAAAGGTTCGGAGAGACGGTACATGAGAACAGATTGTGATGTACACTCAAACTCCTGCTGCTGTAAGTACAAGCTAGGTGCCTCATCCCGGTGCACCACCGAGTATCCCGTCTATTGTCCAACTATTGTCTGTTCTGCATTGTCCTCCAGAGCAGCCAAATGCCCAGAGCCGCTGAACACAACACTGGACACAATGGACGGACACAGAGAGGCGCTGGGTCTTGGCAGAAAAGGGTTGCACACACTCGCGTACACACAATATACAAACAATTGCACGAACGGTACACACACTCACACATGGACCTAGTATACACATACACACATTCATGTGCATACACACACACACACACACACACTCACACACATACAGCTGCTCAAAGGCACAAAGCTGGCATAACAATGGCAGGCAGAGAGGGCCAGACTCCTATACAAGCCCCTGTGGGGTTGGAGGGGATAGACACACACACACACACACACACACAGTACATATACACACACAGAAAAACAAGGCTCTACATCCTGAAGGCAGAGAGTAGAGAAAGAGAGAGCGTCCACAGTCAGAGGATCACAGTAAAAGACAGACACAAGAGAAGGTGACAGAAATGATGGTGATGTGGAGAAAAAAGGAGGAGAGAACGATATTGGATCCATTGAGATTGAGGACCGTATGTCTGTTGGGACTGTGTTTTTTTTCTGTATGTATCTGTCGCTCAGATGGTGTCAGAAAAAAAACAAAACACTGGTGTCATATGAATTATATCATGAAAGAAGGGATTGTTGTGCTCTCATGGGACGTGTCTGGCTGTCCTGTCTGATAGGAAGTTAAGGACAAGGCAAAAAAGAACAAAGACATTTGGCCCTACCGGTTTCTGATGTCTGTGGCGGTGACAGTTATGAAGCACCGCGGTTGGGTTCACGGCGCTGCAGTTCGCTCTCACAGACCTGAAAGTCAAAATGAATTTTAAACAAGAACAAACGATGTGGACGGACTCCCCGCGTGGTCTCCCCTCACGAAGAGAGAGAGGCCGGCATTGAGCAGTGTGAAAGGTTAACGCATGAGTAATACTGGCTATCAGCCTCAGCGGGTAGTGTCACTAAGACTGACTTTTGTTAGCACAGCTGGCATGTACAAATATGTTTCATACTGGTCGGTTTGACTTTAAATTATTATCGGGGAGGAGATGTGCAGACATGTATTCAAGCTGTGATCGACTTGTGAGGTCTTGTTTGTCCTGTGAGGCTCAGACGTTTACTGATAATGGCGTGTGCAGCGCTGTAATGTGAATTTAAGTGACTCAACACAAGCTTGATGAGCACGAATACAAGATAAATCACTTAGTACGCTTGTCCTTTTTCTCTTTTTTTTTTTTTTGCAGTGCTTTAGGAACGCCATCAATGTCACTATACATGACCAGAAATTGTTCTTGAATAATTAAAGTGGAACACGTAAGACTGAACCGAGCAGCGTGACTGATATGTATTTGTGTGGCATCGTCAGCCAAAAAGCGCGAGAGTGTGAGTTTGTTTTTGTTGTGTGACAGAGGGAGTGTGTACTCAGGTGTGTGCTCATTAAGCAGAGTGGGAGTGCTAACATACGTGCTCGCATAATGGAAGCACTCAAGGATGCCTTGTAAAATGCAATAAATGTGAAAGTGGTGTTGAATTTTCATCAGGCTGGATAACTGTATTCTGTCACCGTCGTGTGGCTCAGACCGACAGGAAGGGCATTTACTCATATTACGGTGTTAATAGTCCAGAATGCAATAATACCTGTTGCCCTCGCCGCTTTGTTCAGTTGTAGCTGCACGTCTTCATCCGTTCCTCTTGTGCAATATTTTAAAAACTGCTGAAAAATGTCAGCTTCTAGACACATTTCTCGGAACAAGTACTCGTTAACCTCAGTGGCTAAGTCAACACTTCCTGCAGCTGCTTCACAACAAAAGCCTTTTAATGGCTCACTGGAGGAAGGTTAATTGTGAAGCAACTTCGGGAACTGTCACATTTGCATTTACTGTAAATATGAAGTTTGTTACAGCTCTGAAAACAAATCATTGCAACATCAAAAATCTTTAAAAACCCTAAAATATGGCCCCCGCAGTGCTGCCTGCATGAGCACAAATAAAGATCACCAAACTTGATTGAGGGCATGGATCTACAGTATGCAGGACCATAATGCGGTGACTCAATGTGGTTAACCCGAAGGTAGAGGGAACGCAGGCGAAGAAGTCAGGCAATTTTTGAAATTGCTGTCATATGTTTCCACGAAGCAAGGAGTCTTGTTTGTGAGGAACTCTGTTACAAATGACATTTGTTGAAAGTTTATGACATTACAGCCAGACCTTCATCAGACCACCAGTCTGCTCTGTGCACTTGTGAGCATTTCATGCTTCCCGTTCATCATCTACTATATCTGCTTTGAGAATTGAAGACACTTTCTCTGCAGATAAAACAAACACATTGCAAGACAAAAAGCTTGAGGCCAGAGCTTCAACAGATACTGTCAGGGTGGACGTGTGTGTGTGTGTGTGTGTGTGTGTGTGTGTGTGTGTGTGTGTGTGTGTGTGTGTGTGTGTGTGTGTGTGTGTGTGTGTGTGTGTGTGTGTGTGTGTGTGTGTGTGTGTGTGCGTGCGTGTGTGTGTATTCAGCAATAACAGACACAGGAAGACACAAAGACAGACTCTCTCAGTCACTTACAGGAAGCATTACCAGCTTACTGTTAGCTACTATGATGGTATTATCCAGTAAACATCAATGTGTGTGTGTGTGTGTGTGTGTGTGTGTGTATTGCTGTCTTTGAGAAGACCAATTTCAGTTTTAAACATTTTAAAAGTTTTTCGTATTGAGGGCATTGCATTAAAGGACTATTTAAAGATTAGGAATAGGAATAGATAGGAATTTAGTTGCAGTGGTTAAGTATAGAAGCAGGGGGGTGTTGTATGTCATTGAAGATCCTCAAATGTTTAAATAGACAAGTGTGTGTGCGTGTGTGCGTGTGTGTGTGTGTGTGTGTGTACTATACACTGTATATAAAGATGGACAACGTGTCTCCACTCTCCCCCACTCTACAAAAATGAAGTCAATGTCAAAGCCAGAGTCTGATTGGAGTGGGTTGGCGCTAGGGTTGCAAAATTATGGGAAGTTGGAAACTTTCTATGAGAATTGATGGGAATAAACCAGGAATTTATAAAAATTTAAGGTAGGCCCTTAACAGGGAACTTAAATATAATTGGGGGAAAATATATTTCAGCAAATATTGACTTAAACAACCAGATTTCATGCAAGTACACTTGAATATCTGCTATTCCTAAATCACATGCACATAGCACACTGCTTACTGCAGGGCTACTGAGGCCACCATGCACTGTGCATTCCTTCATCACATGCACAGATGATTTCTACAACACAAGACCACACTTTGGAGCCCAGAGCACAGGACTGCTGATAGAAGCTAAATAAGCTATAGCTAGAATCACTTCATTGACCATTTAGAAGCTATCTCATCACAATGCTAGCTTACCCTCAATTACTAAATTACCGCCAATTTATAGTTAATTTGCACTATTTTTCATAATTCCCATTCCCAATTTGGCATTTTTCCAAAGTTTCTCCAAAGTTTCCCAGCTTAACTTAAGTTTGGTTAAGTTTCTGGAAATTTACCAGACGTTTATCACCCCTTTTGGAATCCTAGTTGGAGCTATGGTATTGTGATCCCACCCACACACTCAACCAGCTCTTTTATCACTCTTTTCTAACCAACAGATATTATAATTCCTTTTGAAATGCAAACTTTTATCACCCGTTTTATCAAAGGGGTCAGAGTGAAGGTCTCCAGGATCATCTTCTGCTGCCCACGTTTCCTGCTACCTGTCTACGTATCAGCTTACCAGTCTCTCTGCCTCTCGGTCTATCCTTCTGTCTATCTTCCTCCACCTCTTTTCTCTCTGTCTGTCTGCCTGTTAGCGGCAGCAGCAGCTGTGCAGGGATACATCTAGCTGGAAATTCTCTGTCTTGACTAGCTGTCTTCTTGCCTGACAGCAGAGAAGCTGAGAGCTGAAGAATCAGGAAACAGCTTTTATCTTGTCTGTCTCCTGCCTTTTGCTCCCAACTCCCAACTCTGCTTCTGAGAGGAGACGCTGAGCGAGAGACAGAGAGAGAAGGCATGGAGGAGGGGTGGGTGTGTGTGTGTGGGGGGGTCGGTGGGGTGGGGGGGGTGTAGAGCGATAAAAGAAGGACAGAGTGGGGAAATGATATTACACAGAGAGAAATGAAAGAAAGAGAAAGTGAGACAGAAAGCTGATGCCGGAGTCTCTCTAAGAAAACGTTATTTCTTTCTCCCCCTGTCTTTCTCTCTCTCTCTCTCTGTTTTCCTGGCTGTTTTGATGTATTCAGACAAACCCACAGTGCTCCGATGGTGAAACAGGCGTGCAGACACAACACAACAGATGAAGAGTGTCAGCTGGTGGTTAGAGGCTCACACATGCTGCTTATCACACTCTTTCTCTTCCCGAACTGCGTTCCTGTTCTCTCTTTCCGCTCAGTCTTTTGTCCTGCTCTCTCTCCCCTCCCGGCTTAGCTGTTGGATTGAACTTGAGATCAATCATCTTCCAAACATTTGATCGTCAGAAGGCATGATGTTATGGACTGTGTTTCCGAATCATTTGCACATAGCCACACTTGTCCCTATTCAGTCTGTAAGGAATCCCCTGTCTGGAGTAATTTTTGAAACACTCGAGTTATTATTTAATCATACTGTAGAGCAATGCAGAAACACATTAAATGGAGCTTCTGTTGTGATGACTGCACAAATGTATCCATCAGTCACAGTTCTTGGAAGTTTTCAGTGGGAGTGGTGCTTGGGATGACATATTAGTTGTTTCTGAAATAAAATTTGAAATGTATAGTCATTAGAGAATTATTAATTATTAGGATGGCATGTGCTGGTCAAAACTTTGTTTTCATTTAAATTTGAATATTATTTACCTTAAACAACTTATGATTCACAACTTTTCTGATATTGTAATATTTTAGGGGGTTCATTTATTATTAGTTAGCATCACATACACTGAGATACAACATTTTCAGTTAGAAGCCAGATATAAAAATCCTCCTAACAAGATTAAATATTTTAAAGTGGAGTTTAGAAAAGGATAAATGAAGCTGGATAACTGCCCCCTTGTGTTAAATGCTGTTCTTCTATTGGCAAGAAAAACAAAAGCTTTTGATGCGGAGAGGAAAGAGTCAGTTAAGGCACTTGTTGCTTGGGTGTTTGTTTTATGTTTGAAGGCATGATTGAAAAACGTGAAAATTAGATTTGCCCGTTTCAACAAATCTGCAAAACGCAAGCTGCGATTTGCAACATAAGGGCATTTCTTCTTGCATTTTGACACGTCTCACAAATCAAAACAAATGGCACGCCTGCAAACAACGCATGAGCCTGCAAGAGACCTGTAGGACTTGCAGACCTATCTAAAATTTGCAACTGACAACAATTTATGAAAGGTGGTGATGTTGATGCAATTTGCAATTTTGTGTTTCTTATATCTTATATGCAGGTTATGCGAGATGCCTATTCTTTTTCCCCCTGTTCCATTTCAACCACTGTGCAACATGCAGACTGACGATATGTACTGAATGCTCATTTTAGGTCTGCTGAAAGACTGGGCTGTTGTCAAAAATTCACCTTCACCTGTCACCTCCTGATTGGCACCAAACCACCACACCATTACCAACACCATGTGTTGACACCGTGTATTTTTCTATTAGGAAAGGTTGTCTGGAATAAGTAACACAGCAGGTTGGCTGTTACATCCAATTATACATTCATGGGTGTTGAAAATGACACATAGTTTTGTGGCGCACACTGGCTTCAAAATACCTGGCTCAGATTTAGAGCCACTGTAATCTACAGTCAGCACTTCTGTCAGACACTTTACTGCACTCTAGTATAGCTGAAAATGGCTGCAATATTGTATTCGCAAGGCAGCCACACAGATATATGCACATATGCAGGAACGCACACACGCACACACGCACCACGTGCACAGACTCAGTGCAGTAATGACCTTGACTAAGTAGCTCTCCAAATTTTAAGTGACTTTTAGAGCACTCTGCTTTTTCCTGCATTTGCCTCAGCTGCTTTCTCTCTTCACACAGTGTCTTTCACGGTGGCCCCTGTGTGGGCCTCTTCATTGTTTTATCAGGACACAAATTTTGTTCAAGTTGTTCCTGGACAGGAACAACACAAACAGAAAGCAGGTGGGACCTCATTGTCCTGCAATGGAGCTGCGTATAGGCTGTGAGATAGAGAGTAATGGAGACAAGCACTCCCCCGGCAAAGTCTGTATTATTCACCAGACATGACAACTCCTATTATGTTTTAAAAATAGCATACATTTTTCTCTTGATTCATCATTGGCGACAACAAAGTTGTTTAATTAAAGAGCTGAGCTGAGAAAATTTTTAATGCTCCAACCAAAAGATGGCAAAACGATAAGGGTAGGAGATGTCGTGACAATAATGGGATCAAACAGCAACAGCATAAATTGGCTGACTTAATTCAGGCCTGGATTATTGGTCATTGAATTAAAGTTCCACCCTCACCTTCCTACAACAGGGGAAGGCCCTGTCTAGAGTCAGTATGTAGTTTGTCTGTTCTGGGCTACTGTAGAAACATGGTGTTTCAATATGGCAGCCTCCATGATCCCTTCTAGATATGAAAGGATCAAAAATAAAGGGTTTCTTTTTTTTCGAGTGATTATACATGCATGAGTTATGAATACATTCCATGTCTGCCTTATTCTGAAAATAGAGGCCCCAAATTTGACACACCGAGCCCTTAAAACCTTCCAGGTAATAACTGGTGTTCAGCTTGAAATGATATGATGAGAAAGTAAAGATTCCAAGAAAATACCAATTAATTATTCATCGAACCGTCTCATGGTTTCTTTTGCATTCTTTGCAGCACGCAACATTGCTGCATTTCTTTACATTTTACTTTTCAAGCTGCTTTTTTCAGATTGTTGTCCACATGTATGCCAGGAGCTTATGCTGGTCTGGATCCAACAGTGAGGCTGCAAAGATATATGAGGGTGAGAATGGTTTGATGTTAGTCTGTGGAACAAGGAAAACTTTGACAAGAATTTCCTGACCTCCCTGCACAATGTCAACTCAGTAATCCCTGAAAATATGGCACGCATTCAGTATTTTGTTAATAGTAAAAGCATTCAACTGTAGGGTGGTGTTTTTCAGGAAGGGACACATGTGTGTATGTGTGTCCATGTGTCCATCTGGACATGTGCATGTGTGTGTCAGCATGTGCTCTTTGTACATCTGTTCATTTACTCTATCTCTATGACAGTGCGTGTGCTGTGATTATGCTCTTGTCTTTTTTAATGTGCATGCATGTGTGTGTGTGTGTGTGTGTGTGCGTGTGTGTGTGTGCATTGGGGTCACCGGTAATTTGAAGTGTGAACGCTTGGTTTCTCCCCAGCATGATGATTTCCTCTGTCAGCAAACTGTGAGCTGGAAAATAGACTCGTATTATGATGAGATTAACTTTAACGGTCAAGGATTCCAGATCTTTCCAACAAAGTCACTGAAGATTAGGACGTTCAGTGGCGCTTTTCTCTGCTTTGCACTTCAGTTCACTTCATCCTACACTGTTTTGTTTGCTCTGTTGAATCCTCTCCTCTCCTCTCCTCTCCTCTCCTCTCCTCTCCTCTGCTCTCCTCTCCTCTCCTCTCCTCTCCTCTGCTCTCCTCTCCTCTGCTCTCCTCTCCTCTCCTCTCCTCTCCTCTCCTCTCCTCTCCTCTCCTCTCCTCTGTGTAGATTTCATTCTGTGTTACAGTAGGTGGCAGATTAGCAGCGAGGGACAAACAACTAGAAACATTATACATTAACGCTTGATACTGACAAAAGGTTGTATTCCCCAACTGGCTCAGAGCAGGAACACATCCTTCTATGAAGGTCACATAGTTTCTACAGGTGCTCTTTCACTTTAGTAAATAGATTTACTGTTGAATGCCGGTAAATATATGCTTAAATACATTTAGACATTTTACTGTAGTTGCAAACACAGAAGACAAAACTAAGGAACACCTACTTCTACTATGGCTCCTCACAAACAAATATGATGTGTTGCAATATGTACTTTACTTGTTATGATGTTTCTCTTTTACAAATTACCCGGACACCCACATCCTTTGGAATAATTATGATATAAAAAGTATGTAATATGTTTCATTCTGGGAAAGACTTTCTGAGCGCTGTAATTGGTCATTAAATATGAGCTCTGTTATGTGTAACATGTTCATTTTTGAAAAACATTCCCAAAAATGAGTGTAATTCAGCTCCCAGGTGTATGAGAGTGAGAGGTTTGCTGCATAGTGTTAGCACAAAATTTTAATTGTTGAATCTGCTGCTCTCCCACGTACCTTCAGTCTGCTCACACGATTGAAGATCTGAAATGTCAGGTTCTTTAACATGTCCTCTAACAGCTATAATATCAAAGCAAGCTGTAGATTATTGGAATATGGACATAGCTAGTGAGTTTCATCTTATTACGTGCTGAAAAAAGGGAAAAGGAGCTGTATTTGTCTTTTCTTCGCAGAGACAAGGGATAAGGAAAGATTAAAGACGTCTTTTCCTGACAACTCAGAAAAAAGTGAGCGAACAATCTGACAAGATTTAACAAAACCTATCGCAGAAAGGGAGGACTTCAAACAGAATCAGAACCTGCAGACGATGAAGGAGGGATGTAAACACATCACCTCAGGCTCTGTCTCCCTGCCTGCACGCCTATCTGTCTGTCTCCATACCTGACTGTGTGTCAATCTGTCTGACTTTTCACTCTACATGTTTTACAAAAAAAAAAAAAAAAAAAGTGTCATCTATCCTGCACCACTGCTGCTGCTGCTGCTGCTGCAGTGGCTGCAGCCAGCTCTTATTCTCATGTTGCAAATTACAGCTCAGCTGTCATGTTGTCATTAAAAACCTGCTTCTCATTCAGCTGCTCCACACCACCCATGAAACGCTGCGGTTCCCACATCTCTATTGCGCACTACACAATAAAGTAAGAATATCTTTAAATAGTGCTCTGATGTTGGATCAGATGTAACAACTGTAAGGTTTGATTAGCATCGATGTAAGTGTGTGTGCGCGCATAGGTGTGTTTGTGTTTGTGCAGGTGACAGTTAGCTGGCAGACAAGCTGTCACAGCTCTCTGCTCCTCCATTTCCTATAGACTGATTATCATAGAGCTACTATCTCTTTCTCTCTCATTCTCCCTGTATCACACACACACACACACACACACACACACACACACACACACACACATACACATACACACATCATTGTGAATGTGAGAGTGACTGCTGTGTAATACTCTGCATCACACTGCAAGCTCTGTCATCACAACCACTTTAATTAGAACTTCAGAGAAGTGTGTGCGTGTGTTTGCGTGTGTGTGTCCGTGCTGTGATTTTCCATCCAGTCTGATCAAACTTGTAGTGATCAAGTCTGTTGCAGAGAAGAGATGGAAACTTTACTTTCATCTGAAAACCATCTAATTAAAATGGCCACATTTTGTTTCAACGACATATTAAATTAACTGTTTAACATACTGTAAGTAGCTATAATAATAGATTATTAACGTGAGCCTTTTCACAATGGTCTGTTGGACGAGCTGAGGAGCAGGTTAGCTCCTAATTAGCACACTTGATTTTATAAGTCGCAGCTATTCTGCTGGGACCATGCTAGCTTTCTACATTGTTGTGTGTGTGTATATTGTTGTTTACCCACCTGGGATTTAATGACAGGTGAAAAAGCTGGTGGGCTAACTGACCTTTGCTTATTTTTTTTGAAGAATACATCACAGAGCACCCTGTTTATGAATTTCAACAAGCTAATGTTCTGAATGAAGGTAACATGTATTTAATATAAGACAAATATCAGCAGTTCAGCTGCAGTTTCAGTACTGATATCCTAGTTCATATCATATTGTATATTATCAAGGCTATCAATAGTAGCATATTGTATTAGCACTGTACTTCCAAGAGGTCACGTCAATGAGCTATAAGCTATTGTGTTTTAGCGTTTAGCGTAAAAAGTGCTAGAAGCTACACCACCAACTGGAACATACTGTATGCATGGATAGGACAGAGGTAGATTATGCTCTCGGGATAGTTTGGGAAGTTTCCATGGACGTTTGATGACTTTTACAACTGTGAAACTTGGAGTAAACACTAGCTGTTGTAAATCTAAGCTGACAGCAGCTGTCCTCTGCAAAGGACTGAACATTGTTATCATTCAACCATCGGGTGGTGAATGTTGGACAGTCAAAACAACAGTCGGAAGGACTTCTTTTCCTTGAACACGTTTCTATTTTGAGCTCGGTTATTGTAGCTACCCATAATTCAGTCTAAATGTGCAAGAGTCTTTATTTCAAAGCAGTAAATAAAGTGATTAGTTAGTAATTTAATATACCAAGAAGGACTTACATTAAAATAAGATTACTAAGTGGTAAGTGATCTTTCACCAGAAACAATATTTTATTTTGTAGCATTGCAGGTTTATTTTCTTGCTCTTTTGACACCTGATCATTTTCCCTGCCTTGTTCTGCCTTTGACGTCAGAAGCCAGAGCACAGCCTTGCATGTTGCGCTACGTGTCTGTAATTCCCACCGACAACTGTGTTAATGGATGACAATAGCAGAGAGAGAGCGCCATATGTCTGAGCCTGGGGCAGCACGGAGAATGGCAGGGTACACAAAGACGAATAGAGAGAGAGAGGGAGACGCATGGAGAGGGGTTGAAATGGAAGGAAGGCAGAGAGAGAGAGAGGGCTGATGGGGGGTCGGGTGGGGCGGGGGGAGAAATAGGGAATCAAGTGTTGCTGGAAGTGAAACTAAAGAGGAGAGAGGATGAAGAACACAAACTGGAGGAGGAGAAAAAAGGAAGGAGTGGAAGAGAAGAAGATGAGTGTGATTATGGAGACAGAATAGGAGTCATCCTTTCCCCCCTCTGGTTTCTTTTCATCTCTTCCTTATCCATACTATTTTCCCCTCCTTCCTCTTCATCTGCATCTAAATATCAACTATCAAACTGGAATCATTTCAGCTGTGGCCAGAGATTTTTGTGTGCTTGATTGTTGAAGCAAATGGTGCTTCCTGACTTGACTTGAATTGAGAGACTCTCTAGTGCAGCCATGATGGGACTTGTAAACATGGCTGCTCCAACCTTCAGAGGAAGAACTGATTTATTACAGCTTTCAGGAACTCATCACAGATTTGAATTATGTTTGTAATATGTCATTATTTTTATTTATATCCCTTTTATACTTTCCTGTGAAAATACTATTGATAATTCCTTATTATCCAATAATCTTGAAAACACTTGTTTTCTTTCTCTTTCTTTTTTTCTAGTTTATTGTGCAATAAACTAGAAAAATGGTATCCAGGGAAATGTAGGGTTATGTATTGTATGCCTACATGAAATAGTAGACAGTTGATGATTTGTTTTTTATAATCAGTCTTATGTATTATGTATCTATAACTGACTGCACGCAGTCTTCCTGGTGTGTTTGTGGCAGAAAAATTACCATTAAACCGAGTTTCTAAACTTCTTTGAACATCCTTGAATTTGACTTTAGGGATTTAGTTTGTGAGTTTATTATGGCATCACACATTAGTCTACTAACTAGATTTACAGTTGAAGGTTATAAAACTCTGGTAATTTGAATTGAAGTGCTGATAAGATGGCCCCTATTCTGAATAATTTTGGATTACAGTTTTGGTGGCGTCAGTCTGCAATGGCTTCTGATCAGAAGTACATCTCATATCAGTTGCCAGACCTCCACTTGTAGTGTTCATAAAATCTCAACTTTTCTCTCTTCGTCCCATCTCCTTTCATGTCTCTCCTTTCATCTTCCCATCTCCTCCTCTTTCAACTTCCTGTGTTACTCTTGTCCTGCTGCATCTAATCGCACACAAACTCGCCCATTCACACACACACACACACACACACTAGTCTTTATCTGTGCACACACACAGAGATCCAAATTATGGAGTTAACTGATCCATTGACAGGAAGAGGCGAGCGAGCCAACATGTCAAATATCAGACAGGACAGCTTGAGAGAAGTGGAGGGGACAAAAGAGGAGAGGAGAGGAGGGGAGGGGAGGAGAAGAGGAGAGGAGGGGACATGTTATTGAAATGGAAATAGAACAGGCCAATTAAAACATTTCACTGGGAGCTTGTTTGCATCTCCAGCTCAGCTCTCACAGATTATATATACAGCACATTATGGTGTAATGAATATGTATAAATTGAACTCCTCAATTATCACCCCACCACTGGGTCTCAATTAATACGCCGTACTTCTCAATCATAATCTAAATGAATATATTTCCTCACTGGTGATGTGAAAGCATTCACCTTTAAATCACTTCACACTGAGCACTGAAAATTGATTCC
The DNA here is from genome assembly GCA_014281875.1 of Nibea albiflora. Lineage (NCBI taxonomy): Eukaryota > Metazoa > Chordata > Actinopteri > Sciaenidae > Nibea > Nibea albiflora. Next base: position 14,404,340 of record CM024804.1, read on the forward strand.
GCGCAGATGTTGTTTATCTATTTAACAATATCCAAGTACACTATACAGTACGTCATGTAATGTTTCTAACAGTATGACAGACTTCATCCTTTTATAGCCTGTACGTGAGGCAACGGGAGCAATAATATGTGTTAAACGCACTTTCTATATTTTTGTAGTGTCAATGATTTCACTCCTTATATGTAAATATACATTTTGAATCATTACTGACGGTACTGAATGTAAATAATTAATGCAACCTCTGAATGCCCCAATTATTTTATTCACCTGGGACTTGACAGTATTGTTACCAACATATAGTTGCTGCTTAATTATTTCGGAAGCTGGGGAAAAAAAAGAAAAAGATTTTCTAGCTGGAGAAGATGTTTGAGAATGTGTATAATCAACTAAATCCCTGCCACAAAATATATCACACTTCTTAATCAAATAAATTAAATCACTTAATTAATAGTTAACCATGAATGAGATGGGTACCATGCATACACGCAGTAATTCCACTTCCACTAATTGTTCAAACACAGATTATTTATTTATTCCCAATCTCTGTATCCGTTTCACAAGACATTTTTTGTGAAACGGATATTTTGTTGAGGAGAGGGTTGTTACAAACTTAGCTCGCGGCTTGCAACAAAGGAAAGAGTCCACACACTAATGACACGTGACATGACAATGTGTTTATTAAAGCAAAGATAACAACTCATAATGAAATATGAGAATGTCAGGCATCGTTGTTCAAAGCGTGTGTGGATGAGAGAGGTGTAGGCTGGTAGAGATAAGGATAATAATATTAAAGTACCTTAATATGAAGTGAATGTGCATGCCATCCTGGCTGCTCTGCAACAAAGAGGCAAAGTCCTAGGTCAGCCCTGATCGTGAAATTAGTAGTAAAGTAGAAATTAGTAATAGTATAGTGTAATTAGTAAATAATATGGTACCAAAATGACCGCACGCTGGCTGCATCACTGGTGCTGGATGGGGTCAGTTTGCGTCCTGCACACTTGTTGGGACTGATCACAGTAGGTGGGCATAGACAGGCTGCTTCATTTGTGAGCTTGCTTGTGTTTCACTCGCCTCTGTTCCACCGTGTGTTTTTACGCTGAGGGTGCCTTTTAGTTTCCCTGAAAAGCTGAACAATGATACTCTATTTTTCTGTCCCCACTCAAAGACAACTTCCAACTGTCATCTCGGCCGAGAGCACTCTCGGTCAAGGTCTTAAGTAATTACAGGCTTCCTCCACTTGTGGGATGGAACCACCTCTCTTCAGCCTTTAGTTTGGGCGTTGAAGAGCGAAAAAGTCTCAGAGGACCTAATTTACTGTCAGGAAAGGAATTGTGTTACTGCAATGTCACTTCAAAAAATGTTGACAAATTTATAAGCTACATAACTAAAGCACCCAGAAAACAATATCTCCCTCTCGCCTCTTCTCTCCTATGTGCTTTCTGTCTGTGTGGGTCCACCAGAGCCCGGTGTCCTTTTGAAACCAAGACTCTCCTCGCCTGAATTTGCTCAAAAGCAGCCAGAAATACTTATGAACTCTCTCTCGCCCAGCAGATTCTCCCAGAAGCTCAGCCTTTGAATCAGACGGTCATCCTGCCCTGGCTGCCACGGGAAAGGGCCACTTTGGACTTTTGGGTGAGTGTATGACACAGTCCGGTATTTTATTAGCTAGAAGGAGCGAGAAGAATGTGTGAAAGAGCTGTTTGCTTTTGCAGGTTGGCAAAAAGAAATCCTCCATGTGTTAGTACCTACCTGCTAGTACCTAGTATCTACCTGGTAGTCAGCCGTGAGAGAAAACAACTTGATATCAACTTTTATTTCTACGTCAGATATTTTCTAGTCTCAAAACAGCAACTGAACCTGTGAATTGTTAACAAAACTCTGGATCTGTTGCATTTTGCTCCATGGACGAGAAGGCACCGAGGTCTAAAAGTTTACACATGCTCTGTCAGACTGACTGTAGCCGCGCAATCAGGTAGCAGCTGATGTTTCTTCCCGTTGGCTCCTCCTTTGGATTCCAAGTTGGACTCACATTTAGGACATTTAGGTTTGTTGTGGGCTAGATGGCATGGTGGAACAGTGGCTTGTACTGTCTGTCTGTGCAGTGATAACCAGTCCACAGCATGCTCTACCTTTCTCCCAATGTGCTGCAATAGATTCCAGCCCCTGCAGTCCTGCACATATATACTCTAAAGGATGCAGAGACTGAGATCGGACTGTGCTTGTTATCCATGGGCCAGCCAGTCTATGACTGTAGTGTTCATCCCTGTAGCTCACATACAATCACTGCTCTGTGGTATTTGATGGATCGGGCTCACTGTGCCTCTATGACCATTTTTATGCATTTCCAAACTTTACCCTAAAGCAACAGGTGCTCTAAAAAGTAAACATCTAACTCTTCTTGTTGCTTTGCATCTTTGTGTCTCTCTTTTCTCAAACGGTGCTATAAGCTAACCGGGAAATATATTCGTTGGTGAGTTGGAGGGGTATAAAACCGGTTTGAAACAGGAAAATAAACATTGTTAGGACCAGTTCATTGAAACCGATGGTTAGCATTCATTATGACAGTTCTTTTTTGCGACTGCTCAGGGAGCAGAAGTTAAAAAATTTGCTTGAATAAACATGTAGTGAAAATGTGTATAATAGCATCTAATCTGAGTCAGTCTCAGAAAAAAAAAATAATGCAGCCCCGAGTTTCTGGTAGTGCTGAGACCTCTGCTCTCTGTCTCCCACTCTGACAGCCTCTTAGATGAATGCTTTCTGCTTTCTGGAGCTGACTTTGTTGTTTTCCCAGGCAGCCATGTGCAACTAGGCTAATGAGTACATTTAGCTGGAAAATGCTGAGGTAACACTTTCATCACGCTGTGTGTGTGTGTGTGTGCGCGTGTGTGTGTGGGAATGTGTGTGCGCATGCAGCCATGGATCCGCATGCGTGCGTATATCATCTGTTTATTAAGGTCACAGTGAGAGATTGAAGTTTGAGCTGAAAAAACTAATTAGAGACTCATCCTGCTCCTTGCATCACACCTTTCTAGTCGCAACCATCTCTTCTTCCATGCATCCCTCTGTCTCCAAGTCACCCCACTCCTTCTTTATCTCTCTCCGTCTAACTTCCTCCCTATCGCTCTCTATCTGCCTCCCGCTTTCTTCCCCTTTCTGAGACTGTCCCTGCCTTCCCGTCGTCCTTCTCATCTCGCTGTCCTCCGAGGAAAGATGTGCAGCAAGTACAATGAGGTGGAAGGAGAAAAGGTGCAGCGCTGTGGACATACTTTGGCTGTTTAAAGGACTGATGTTGCTCATTAAACAAAGCGTCTGTTGCTGCAGGAAAAAGTCAAAGTTTTTTTTGTATACAGTGTTAAAGAACCAGTGCGTAGGATTTAGTTTCACCTCCCACGCCTCTCCTTCTCCTTACTAGCATCATGTTGAAACTACAGGGGCCACGGAAAGACCCTGTCTAGAGCGCACTTGTGACTATACACAATGAAAACTGAGATATACATATTGTATTTAATGTATGCTGTATTCTGTAAAAAATAGAGCCCCCTAAATATAACACACTATAGCTCTTAACCGGACCGCAGCTAGACTTGGAAATAATCTCCAGCTGTTCTTTTCATACTAACGTAAAGCTTCAGCTTAAAATAACATAAAGCTTATTCGCAGAAATGTTTTATTTCTTGATGACCTGCAGTTTAAAGTGTCACACTCCGGAATAAGATTTAAATCTCCCCAACTCCGTTTTTTTTTTTTAGTACATTGCCTTCATGTACAAGTCTCTCACGAATGATATTTTTGGACAGTGTCTCTGCGGTATCTTGAGTGACGTGAGCAGCAGTTTTTGCTCCTCAGCTTAAAAAGTGGGAAGAAATTGTACTTGAGGCAGCGACTTTGACTTTCGTGAGCTCTCCTCTGCCCCTCCGTGAGTCATCATAGAACAAATGGCAGAGATGAATTCGCAAATAGTCAAAATGTAAAACATATTATTGTTGTCCTATTTAGTTAAAGGTATGTATTATAATTAGGGAGAAACAGACAATCCACTGATACTCTGATGAAAGTTTTTGGGTTGGTTTCTTCTTCCTGCTGCAGTATTGCAGAGTTGCTTGTTTGTGCACTTTGCTTTGTTAGTCTAATTATTTAGATTTCTAATCTAGCATTAGTGAGGCCAGTTCTTCACTTTTTCTCGTCCTGGTGGGTCTTCTCTGCTCTGCTGGTGCCTGTCCTCTGTGCATCTGTTCAGTACTGCAGGAGTAGCGTTTCTCCCCATCACTCTGCACTCGTTTTCACAAATTACAAGTTACAGTTCTAGCAGGGGCGCTGTATGCAACACTATGAGTTTCTGATTTCTCATTATTCATGATTATAGCAGATTTTATCACAAGGAGAACTGAAATGAAACAGAGCGTTAGCTAAACAAGAAGCTGGCACAAACGTTATGTACTGTTCATATTGAAAATGTGATCATGGTAATGATTGTTTTAACAGTGGTGTTCACTCAGCTGCAGAGTTCAGGGTGATGATGATGGGGGAAGCACAGTTTCAAATGAACTAGTGTCTTGCTTTAGTGTATTAAGACAATTCAGTGTGTGTATCACTTCCATATTTATTCACCAAATCAACCAGCTCATCATTTGCAGATCTCAGGCGAACGTAGATGAACTGTTTTGCAAATAGAAGCATCTCTCCTCGAACTTAATAGTAGGAAATCACCTCCAACAGGGGTTATTGTATTTGCTAGGAGAAAAGCAAACCAATTACAAGGAAGTTTGTGCTCAGCAAACCATGAAAATGCCATATCACATCATGCAAACCGAAGGAGCAGATGTTGTTTTACCCCAGATGAACCGCTTCCTTGGCGAGCACAAACGAGTGTAACTTCACTGCATTGACCTCTATAACACAAAACAGTGTTTTAACAAGTCTGCGGCGGTGCGAATTTACATGATTCCAGCGGAGAACGCAGAGGCGAGGCAAACTGGTACAAGCGCTTCAACGACGTGTCAGGTTAAGATGCAGGCATTATCTAAACAGAGCGCTTTCCTCTCGTGGACGCTCGCGCAAACATGCGTATGCAGCTACACGCACGCACAAACAAATACACACAGATACAGTAATATCGGGCTTTTAAAATCCATCAATGATTGCCGTTTCCAGATGAATGCTGCACTATGTAGAGAGTCCAAATGCCAGACGCCGCTCGGAGTACTTGTTTGTTTGTTATTTATTTATTTTTGTCTTGTCTATTGTTGAGTTATTTACCCCCGGCTGCCAGAGCAAAAGTACAACGACTAAACACGCAGTGGCTGTTATCACCGCTAATTCGACAATAATGTGCATTATGTAGATTTGTCCTCTTTCACACCCTTGCCACACATAGTTTTCATTATCCCGACAACAGTTCGTCCTTTTTTTTTCTTCTTCGTTTTTGTTTAATTATGTGAGGCATTTGGGGTGAAGAGCTTGTTTCTCGTTTGTTTGGTATAACAATTAAAATACCCCAGAGCTGCTGTAAGATGGCACGAAAAGACATCAATCAGCGCAGCTATGCAAGGATTCCCACATCCACTGTAAGCTCGGTTTTATGTTGTTAGTTTTGTCAGCCACTCCCCATCTCTCTCTCTTTCTGCTTTTCCATCTTCTGTCTGCCTCTATTTTCTGCCCTGCTCCTCTTTCCTCTCATTTTCACCCCTCTAATCATATACTTGTATCTCTCTTGTGTGCGTTCGAGGAGGAGGGAGGGGCGACTATAGTAATAAGACCATTAATCATTGAGAATAATTTGCAGAAAAAATCAGCCAACCTTGTTGAATTTGACAGCCACCATATTGGATCTGTGTGCTGTAACATAATATATGGTCAGATAAGAAGCTTTGAGTGTGACCCACAAGGTGTTTTTCGAATATTCTGCACGTTTGTGTAAGTCTTTGTCCACATTTACTGTAATCCAATCCAGAGCTATGCATTTGTAGGTTCTTTTCAATTTCATTGGCCTCTTTTCAGGACAACAATCGACCAAAGCTTTGTCTCAGGAGCAAAAAAAAAAAATCACAATCTATTGTTTTATTATGCATCATACTCCGGGAAGAGTTCAGACCTTACACATACTGTATGCACATTTTCTTCCCTAAACCTAAACTCCACTCAGAGCATCTTGACTAAGAGCATCATGGCTGCCTGTTCCATCCTTACAAAACAAACCATATGGCCACTATAGGGCTGATGCAGCAAATTCAACAGCAGCTTATAAAATTGCAGCCATTCTTCCGTTAAAGTCAAATCTAATCAATCCTTTAGTCTATAAGTATTGGCCTTCAAAGGGCCTTTGACCAGATGGCAGTCTTTATGTGCGTTATCCAAAGGCCGCCCAAGATGTAGAAAGATATATATTGCTGGTAGTTTCGTTCATTTATAGCTTGTTAGATCATTCCTCAACTTTGCAATGAAGACTAAGAAAAGCCATCATTCAAACATAACTGTGCTCACTCCTCAATCTTCTCGAATGAAGCATAATGTGAGGTTTCTTTAAACTAACAGGTGGCGATTAGGTCTTAACATTATGACTCAAATTTAAAGCATTAAGATCATTATAAAGGCTATTTTCCCGAGCCTTGATTAATGGCTGAGTGGACGAGGGCTTGTATTGGCAAATTTGCTATTGATTTACATAATCATAGCAGAGCCCGCCCACTGCAACCCTCCGAGGCAGTGGAGCAGATGCTCCTCATGTACAACAAATGTGTTTAACTACATGAGATGACGGTATTTAAACATTTTAAAGCAACGTGGGGGTTAAAAACCTCATGTGTCATGTGAGAAGAAAAATAAACACTCACATAAACTTTTGGGGGTTTTTTTCGTGCCTTAAACTGAGCGTCAAGTCACATATTGTTTCAGAGGACTTTTTTTTTCTGGTCGTTACCCACATGAGCGCTGTTTTAATGAGCTTGGTTCCCAGACGGAAACATTTCAAAAACCCCCGTGTAGGGGATTAATAACTTTGGAGAAGGCAGCTGTAAAATAATAAGAATAATTCTGAAAAGTGTGTGTGTGTGTGTGTCTGTGGTTGGGTGTGTGCCTTACTAAATTTGTCACTAAGAGCATGCCGCTATGTTTTTTTGTATTTTTTTGTATTCAGCTATATCTTTGTCTGCCTGTGTATGCATGTGTGCTGCTGAGTCCTGATGTGTTTTGTGTGTGTGTGTGTGTGTGCGTGTGTGTGGGTCTGTCTGCTACGCACCACCAATAATATTGTTGTTGCTATGGAAAGGGCAATGTCACGCATGTATACAGGCATCACACACACACACACACACACACACACACACACACACACACACACACACACACACACACAGTCTAGTAATGTTACACATGAAGGGTGTCAGTAATGGGATTCTGGTCAGGCCAGTGTGACCATGCTGTACTGAGCTAAGGTCATTGATACCGTATCAGGAGCTGAGAGAGAATTTTAAGGGGAGGAGGGGGGGGTCACAACTAGATGGCTGAGAGAGGAAAACAAAGGAACACACAGGCAGGAAATGGTTGTGAAGGAGGGAGCGATGTGGGTAATGAAAGAAAGAATATTATGGACAAATTGTCATTTCGATGTTAGTAGGTGTTGGTTTTCTGGTGCGATCTAGTTTCCGTGCATAATACACTGTAGCTCTCTATTGCACACATTTTCTTTTCCTTCTCCTCTGTTTTATCCTCTCTACTCTTTTCTATCCTCTCCTTTCCACTTTTTTCTTCCTTTCCTCACACTCTCTCCTCCTCTCTCCTCCTCTCTTCTCTTCTCCTCTCTTCTCCTCTCCTCTCCTCTCCTCTCCTCTCCTCTCCTCTCCTCTCCTCTCCTCTCCTCTCCTCTCCTCTCACACCTCCTTAGACAGGGCTATTTTCTGCCTGTCAGGCAGTTTGCAGACAAGCACTGTTTTCTACCCTAGTGAGACTCTTTTCATTGTGTCTGTCTGTGCACACATACTGTACAAGTGGCCATTTGATCCATGTCTGCATGCGTGTCTATGGCCGTGCATGCATGTGTGTGCGCGAGGCAGGAACGCGGCATATTTCATAAGTGGCCATTTGCTTCCTGTGCCTGTATACCTGCATGTGTGTGTGTTTATGAGTGTGTGTGTGTGTGTGTTCCCCTGTTGTGATAGGGTTGAAATCCAAGCTGACATCCCCTTCTCCCTGCAACAGCATATGCCCCTCAGCAAGACCACTGGGAGACTACAGAGAGAGCGAAAGAGGGAGGGAGATGGAGAAGGAGGGGGATGAGAGTGAGGGGGGGAGGGCAAAAATAGAGAGGAAAGGAGGGGAAACAATGGGTAATGGGTGGCAAGAGGGAGAGGAGGATGGAGAGAGAGATGTGATAGAAGGAAAGAGAAGAGAGAAATAGCCAAAGAGGAGGAGAGAGGAACAGGAAGGGAGCCACAGACTGAGACCAAGACAGAGGGAGAGAAAGCACCCCCACTGCGTTCCTTTTCAGTCCTGCTAGCGTTGGCATGTGTTAAATGTAAAGCTGCTGGCTGACTCACCATGCTACCAGCTCATAGTCAGCACTCTCTACTGCTCTTGTCTGACAGAGAGACAGAGGGAGAGAGAAAGGCGACCAGCTTAGATTCAACACTGTCTAGTTCAATGACGGAGGGAGAGAAAACAGAGGGAGAGGCTGCTAATAAATCACCTGAACTTGTCTTCCGGATCCTACTTCTTAAACACTTTTAAAACACGTAATCAGTGGCAAAGCACACATATGCCTTAAAATTATCTTTACCATCAGAGCTGTTCAGTACGTGCACAGGAAAACACAGAATCATCAGCGACGGAAATATCATCACGCCGAAAAGTACTAGTGTTTGTCAGTGCCCTCTAAAGCTGCTGGAAATGGCAATTACAAAATATCTCTTTGTATTGTCATGCAACCGCTGTAGTTAAGGTTTGGTTAAGTTTTAGCATAATAACTACCTGGTTTAAAGACAACTTTTTTATATAAAGTTCAACTAAAGGTCGCAACTGTCGTTAAAAGTAACCAGTGTTGAGAAAAAAGTGTTGTGATGACAGTCTCCTTTCATGTGTTGGAGCTTCACTTCTCTTACTGGTGAGTGCTCAGTGGTGATGTACAGTATGCATATATGTATAGCTTTCTTGAGAAAAAGAAAAGCCTAATGAACGAGCATAAATAATAAGCAATCACGATGCTAGCTATAGCTCCTGTATATTCTGCCACCAGCAGTTGGTTTCAGTTTGGTGATCCGTTGCCAGTTGCAACCCCTAAACTGACATTGCTGTATCCACTGTTTTGCCAGATACCCCTGCTAATTATTGAGTCCAGGTATTTTAGCCACACTGATTGCGTAAGAATTTAGGAATGCCACCTTAAATGTGTCACCGTCATAAGATGCCTCTTTTGCAACAAGTCAATTTGTGAAATTCTCGGTCGACTGTACTGTAAGCGGTGTCATTGGCAGGGATCAATAACCACTCATCCACAAAGTGGTGGACCGGGCAAACTCAGAGAATGAGGCCAAATACAGTTACAAACTTCTTTTGCAAGCAACATCTTAGTTCCGGCGAAGGGAAGCGAACAGGGCGTTTCCAACTTTGCAGCAACAGTTTGGGGACAACGAGCCCTTTATTTTCCAGCATTTCTTTACCCCTGTGCACAGAGCGAGGTCCATAAGGACACGGTTAGATGAGTTTGGTGTGAGCGTGCTCATCTAGCCTGCACCTCGCCACCACTGAACACCTCTGGAGGAGGAATTAGAGCACTGATTGTGAGCCAGGCATTCCCGTCCAACATCAATGCCTGACCTCACAAATGCTCTTTTGGTTGAATGGGAACAAATTCTCACAGACACGCTCCAAAATTTTGTTGAAAGCCTTCCCAGAAGAGTAGCAGCTGTTTTAGCCACAAGGGGGGATCCAACTCCATTTCAATGCCTATGGTTTTAGAACGGGACGTCCAAGAAGTGCCATAACATCAGTGCCATTATTGTTTTTTAGTCATGTACTGGTGTGCTCGGCAGGCGATGTATTCCTTTGGCTGCAAATCTTTGAATTGAACGGAACAATTCAAATCAGCAAAGTTACTCAATATTTCCACTTGTGTTTGACCTTTTGACACACGTTTGTAGCCAGTATTTATCATAAATACGCACGCTTTTGACAAAGGGAAGATGGTGAGGTCTATCCATTTGCTATTCCAACTGATTTCTATTCAGAGTCACAGGGATACGGTTGAGTAGCGGTGACAGGCTATAATCATACAATACAAAACTCAATTTTATTTTGATTGTCTTAAATTGGATAGATTACTATTTTTAGGTCCGCGCCTCATCATACAGCACTCAGATGAAATTAATAACCTCTCTGAGTGACTCACGTGTCTCTTGGGCATGTTTGGAGGATCATAATAAAAGACTCTGTGAAAGGGAGAGAATAAAAAGGTAGATGTGGGTGGGGATGTGGGGGCTGGGTTGATAGTCGCTCTGCGTTTACAAAACACGCTTCACATCTTTGGTTCAATTCCCATCGGGCGCATGCACACAAAAGATGTACGGTGCGCTTTCCTGGTATTTTCAGGCACTTCTGATGAAAGCCATTGACAATATACAGTGTCTCAGGAGAAGAGAGGCATGGGGGGGGGGCGGTGGATTGGTGTTCACTCATGTGTATCAATATCACGCAAAGACATTTTGCTACAATACTTTTCACATTTTTGACTTTAATTTATCTTCGTCCTGAACCCGACCACCCGAACACACCAAGAATTTCTTTGCACATGTTGTGCCAAGGACATTTCAAAATCACATCACATGCAATCTGTTCCTATGCAATCACATATTTTTGCGTTGAGTAATGTTTAATTTATTTGGACGTGTTTTCATATCAGCACAGACGGGAATATTATTAGCTATAGGGTGTTCTTTTTTTCTTTAGCATGCAAAAACCACTTTTATAAAGTGCAGTTTAACAATGCACTGGAATGACTTTGGTGGTGGTGAAGACATGTGAGGTTGAAGGACAGAGAGTCTGAGGGGGCTGGTTTATTGTGTACATAATAATATAGTGTGCATATGTGCATGAAGGTGATCCAGTCATATTATAATGTATGCAGTGGCCTTGGACAGGATTCCTGTATAGTATGAACAAGACCAGATTAGATTTTAATTGGATTAGAAACATCACACAATGTTTTTTTTTTTTTTTTTATTTATCTAGAGATGAAAGAATGTATTACAGAACCATTTGGAAATATTGTGCATGTTGTATCTTGTAAATGTTTTACAAGCCGGGCGAGGGAAAAAAAAAAACAACAACAACTAATTAAATTGTACTGTAAAATGTTGACTGCTTTGACCTCTGTTTTCTACTCTTTCTTCTTCTCCCGCCTCCTCCTCTCCTCCGTCTGCCTCCTTTTAGTTGTTTCAGCATGTCGAAACACTTTTCACTACAGTACCTGCTGATCAGGAGCCTTGATGACCGTACTGGATGTAAAATGATTTCCCTTGCATTTTTTTTCTCTGACATCAGTGAAATGCCATGATGGTAGTGTAGGCTGTTTTTCTGGGGCTGATTGCATAGGCAAGCTAAAGGAGGAATTCACTGTACTGTGCATACAGCGTGATGATGAAACTGTCCAGCTGCAGAAAACAGTTGCAGTGTGATCTATAAATACAGACTCTCAAATGCTAATATCGCTTGCTGAGAGCACCGTGTTAAAGGGTTTACCCAAATTATATGTATATAAAAAAAAAAACATATTCTCCCACTTACCACCGTGGAGGTCGTTTTCTTCTTTTCCCAGGTTTTGAGATATCCCCGCAGCTGAATAGATTCAACCCTGTCCCATGGAAATTATGTTTATATACGACTCATTTGTTTTCGAGGGAAGCATAGTTGCTGCCTGCATTATGTTCACTGGCAACAACTTTCGCCACTTTCTCCTTTAAAGCACTGAGGTGTGACACCACACACCAGGAAGTCACGTCCCAACTTCTCTGCGTTGTTATGTTTGGGCAACAAAAGCACTTACATAACCCTAACCCTAGAGAAACACTAAGGTCTTAGTCCAATATTAATTTAGTAAAAAAAAAAAAGTCTCTTCACATCCATTTATGGCTGCTTTGAGTCCATAAATATGACCAAATGTTAATCATCCTTTAGTTGCTAAAAACTCCACCATGAACCTCTTAAATTACGTGATTTTTTTTCTTGCCGTGTTTCTTGCCACAGCTAGCTATTCCAATTATTAGTGTGCACTGAACAGTTTTTGGACACAGAATTTCTCCTTCCCTTCTCACTCCGTTTGACAAAGCTGCGTGTGATCTTCAAACCCCCTTCAACAAAGCTCTGTCCTCGTGAGGCCTGATCCCCCCATAACCTCCTGTCTCACGTTCTTCCACCCTTCAGCTATCTGTCTCTCTCACTCATCTCTCTCCCCCTTCCTGTCTCCCTGCCTCTCTCCCTCCTGCTGCTCTCTCCTTTGCCCTCCCCTCTCTCTTTGTTCCAGGGATCAAACGAGTATCTCTCTCGTCCATGCTCCGTCACCTGGGAGAGCACGCACGCACGCACACACACAGACGTGCATTCACACTCGTTCTGGCCTCTCTCCTTTAGTTTGTGCCCGTGTTTCTGTGGAAGATTTTAAAGTAGTCATGGTCAAAGAACGAGCTCACCTTTCAACTCACCTATTGCCTTGGATCAAAGCAGAGAGAGAGAGGAAAAGAGCAGAAACACAAAGAGCAAAGCGGAACAATGTCATACTGGACAGATTAAAACAGAAAAGAGTTTCACTGAATTGAAGTGGAATGACCATGAGACCATCAGAGCCAACTCAGACTGAAAAAAAGAAAATCAAGGGAATATTAAAGCCCGTGTGGAGTTGCCTTAAGATGCAACTTCTCTGAAAAAAAAAAACACCAAAAAAAATCATCTGAATGAATGTTAAAGAAATTTAAAACATCAAGACAAAACAAAGTCAATCAGAAATCTGTCCCTCAAATATGGACTTACATCAAACAAATGGCAATATTGCTCAACTCATCCCTCCAGAAACCAACAAGGCATGTCACAGATATAGCACAACTGTAACTGTACCTGTAGCCAACACCGACTCCTAAAATGATATAAAAAATAAAATTATATGATGATAATAATAATAATGATATATCAATTGCTGCACGGATTATGTGGACAGAAATTGGACTGGTGTGTACCAAGCTGGAAACATGGTTCATAAAACTTTGTTAAAGTTATTTAAAGGTGCTAATTTTTGTGATATAAAGCAACTTAAAAGTAGTCAAAATAGTTTACTACTAGTAAAGTAAACATGCCCTGTTGTGCAACTTTTCCATATTTAATTTCAATTTTTTCCAAATCATAACAAAGTGCCTGGACAAAAATGGAAATGATTTGCAGATACATTATGAACATTTTGCAAATTTGCAGTTTGGTTTGTTGTATGGCTCATGTCTTGTTGAGTTTTCCTCATTGGTTAAAAATGTAACTCAGGTGGCTTTACATTTCTTTCAAAATGTATTAGAAGTACGTAAACACGTTTTTTGGAGACACCTCTAGGTTTTATAGATGACATGATACTGAAATAAATAACACAGAGTCACTTAACAGTAAAGATGAAGTCAGAATAGTGATTATTATTGGTTAGGTTTAGTCAATTGTTGGTTCAGGATCACATTTTTACGGAAAAAGAAACCTTCACTTAGAACAGAAACCTTGTCGATCTCTAGGAGTAACCTGCACCACCAACACTGAGGGAAATTGGACTTACCTGTGTGCCTCCCAAACATCCTTAATGCAACTTTCCAGCCTTCGCGATCTATCCAGTCTCATTCAGGCTGGTCCGTTTGAGCCCAGTCTCGTCCACCGCAGTGTAGTTTAGTTTAATCCGGTTCTGTCTGGCTGGGAACTGAACAGGTGGTATGTGACAGCAGGTATGAGCTGACATCAAAGGATCCAGAGAGAGGAAGCGCAAGAGATGCAGGGAGAGAAGAAGGGGAAAGATCTGTAGACAAAAGGGAGGAATCATGAGCAGAAAGGAGAGGAAAGAGTTTGGAAATTTGGTTGGACAGAGAGGTTATTGTGCGAATGATCGCAAACAAAGGACGAGAGAGACGAAGAAATTGGACGTCTTTGTGAGGTCGGGGGTTGTTAGCCGGGTGGGTGTGACAGAGGGTTTGGTGCTTGTCTCCAGACCAACAGCTTGTGTGCTTAACTCTGGTGAATACCAATTGTTCTGCACTGATAACAGTCTGCCGCAAAAGTCCAAAAAACTCCCCAAACAAAATACATCTCTTTATCTCTGTCTCTGTCTTTGTCTCCCTCTCACTTTCAGTACACTTTGTGTTTGTGTGTGCATGTGTGTGTGTGTGTTTAAGCAAACTTTGCCTATACTTTTCTTGGACCTCTACATATACTGACTCTTTTATAAACTCTAATTATTTCCTCTCCAAAGCAATGAATGCACACTTGCAGTATTTTAATTTAGACTACAGTATACTGTATATACATTCACACACACACACACACACTGTCACCCCTATAGGCGGCTCACTGCAGATGATGTCAGGTGAATGTGGACATTGTTTAACGAGCCCTGGGACTGGGGAAGAGAGGGGTGGTGGAGGGATGGGACAATAGGAGAGAAACGAGGAGGAGGGGAGTCGAGGTAGAGGACAGCAGCAATGAGGGTAGGAGGAATAGAAGGATGCAGGGAGGAGAGGAGAGGAGAGGAGAGGAGGGGAGGAAGGGGAGGCTAGAAGATGGTAAACAGGAGGAAGGACGAGGAGTAAGAAAAAGTGATGCGGGATGGAAATCTGTCAGGGAGAGGAGAAGAAGGAGGACAACTCCTGCAAAAAAAAAAAAAGTGAAGAGAAGAGAGGACAAGAGAGTGGAGGACATCCGGTCACAAGAGGGAGGTAGAAGAGGGGGAGAAAGTCATAAGGGAAGGAACGAGAAGGGTGCAGAGGAGAAACATAGGAGAAATGTATGTGATATGTAGCCCGAGGACAAGAGAGAAAGGGATGAAATAAAGAGGGGAGGAGTCGAAGAAGGAGACAGAGAGGAGAAAGGAAGCACAACAGACAAAACAGAGAGAGTGTGTGACGTGTTACCTATAGAAACCTTCAAACAAGGTGAGAAAGAGATGTACAGGAGGTGAAGGATAGAGGATGATCCCTCCTCCCTCTCACCTCTGTCGTCTCCTTTTTCTCTCCTCTCTCCTCTGCTTTCCTTTCCTCGCAGCCTCTCCCTCTCTCTCCTCCTCTCTTGCCATGTAACGTTAGACTACTGGGAGGGAAAATCTCCAAAGTCAGCTCTTCTCAAGGCTTTTCCTGTTCTCTCTCTCTCTCTCTTTTTTCGCATTATGTCATGTTATTCCTGCTCGCAAGATGAAAAATGTTTCAGACCTTACTCATCCTAATTAAACACATTTCTGCCTCAGTAGTTGCCGATTCTATTCAAACCATCTCCTTTAAAACTAGAGCCACGATCAAAGTCACTTTTTTTTCCTCTCTCTTGCTGCGCTGTTGATCCACACTGAGTGGAGATTTGTGAAACATTTGCTTTTCTTCCTTTTTTTTTCTTTTCACATTTTGATCCACAAAAGAGTCTGACATCCAATTGTCTGAAAGAAAGGATTTTTCTGTAACAATAGATCCAATTACCTACAGTATTACAGTGTGGCTTTCAAGATGAATCCTCTGCAAAAAAAAAAAAAAAAGCTGTTGCAGTTCTGCTGCAGGACCGAAGTCACAGGGATGTGTGGGTGACCACCGTATCTACATATCCATATCCTCTCTTTGTTCTGTTGCTCCGCGCAGCCCTCTCAGCAGCTCTGTCAGCAATGGTCAGTGAATGCAACACCGACAGACAGGTGCACGGCAGCGACAAAGGCCACTGTGGGTGTGTGTGTGTGTGTGTGTCCTCTAATGTGGAATCTATCCACCCTCAAGCAGCGTGTGCGGCTCATATTCTTCTGCTTACGCTGCTCTCCTTTGCCTCGGAGCATCAAGTCTACCCCCTCTGTTCATTTAAGTCCTGAAAATAAACTGTCACTCAGTCCATCAGCCAATGTATGACTGCCTCTTGTGTTTGTGTGAGTGTGGTTTGGGAGTTGAATGTGCACATTGGGCCGTTGTGGCAGTGCACACTTGTGTGTGTATATATATATATATTTATATATATATTTGTATATGTGTGTGTGTGTGTGTGCGAAGCTGTCAATTTGTCTTGCGCGGCTCCATCCAAAAACACAGACAACCCATTGAGGCGTATGCTGCAGAGAAAAATAACAACTCCAACTGACAAACGTACTTTAGTCGGCGTGCAAACACACACACCCAGCCCAGAGACAGATGGACGAGGTTTTGCATTTAAATTGGAGACATAGTTGACTTTTTACACTTAAAGTCGTTTTTCTGTGTGAAATTGTCACTTGAGTGTGTGTTATAGTTGTTAATTCAAAGTATTGATTAACGCTGCATTGAACTGGAGACAGACTCTCCCTGAGGGGGAGACTGTAGTTGCGCCAGCGTGAATGAATCCCGACCACATTCAGCTGCAGAAGGCGGCATTTAGTACCCATAAATATTGTCCTCCTGTCTGCTTATCATGTTTCTGTGGGGGGGGGGTCAGACGGGGCATCGAAGGTCATGTAAAGCTGTGCAGTAGTGTGCACGAGGCCATTGTGCTTTTCCCTCCACGTGTTGGGTGTTATAGTTCCTCAGTTAATGAGGTTTTGTTGCATTTGAAACTGTCTGCTTTCATGCAACACTCGCTGCCCTCATAGTTTGTTCAATAGATGAACAGAAATACAGTTTAAAACCAGTTAGTTTAATTCTTCTTTTTTTTCCCCCAGTGATACGCGGCTCATTTGTTCATACAGTGATACCTGATAGTGATATGAAAAACATTTGCCAGCGCAGTGGAACTTTTGCTCTTGTTCTTATTATTCTGTCATTATGGCCCTAGTTTCCGCCGTTATTAGGTGATAAGTCCTCTTTTTCTTTCTTTTATTAGGCAGGAAAAAATATATTTTTAGATTCTCTGTATGTGTGAGAGAAAAGTCGGAGATGTTAACTTGTTTAACAAGTCTGGATAGACCGTAATAACAAGTTTAATAGTTGCACACTGTGCTATTTTCTCCAGAGCTATATGTGTATAATGTATATATGTTTTTCAAATAGTTGATAAGAGGAAAGACTTTAGGTTCTTCGTAAAGATCACTAAATCACAGCGCACTAAACAAAACACACAATGGATTTGACATGTTTTCCGGTATGCCTAATGTCTTCTTTAGTCAAATGAGAAACATACAAAGGCGCCTGATGGAGCGCGAAGGCCAAAGTTCATTAAATTACGATGAATTTCCTTCACAACATCAAAGGAAGCGTAGCCTACAGTGGCGAGGGTTCACTCTGCACAGGCAGCGTGGGAAAATTTCCAGAGCGGGAAGATGTGTGAAGTGCATGAAGGCAATATCAAAGGCCTAATGCACAGTTTTATTATGCATGTGAAGTTGCTCCGCCGCATATGTTATTGTTCTCCGGGGTGGAAGAAACTAAACCTCGAGTTGTGGTCAATAGTGTTTGCTTACCAATCACCTGAAAAATCAACGTAACAAATTCAATTAAACCGAGTTTGAAGTAGCACTGACGTATTGTCTGCTATTACTGCACTGATCTGCTGCCTCACTACCTTTTTCCTAGAGGGGCCTGTAGTGATTTTTTTATTGGGACGTTGACTAATGCAATATATTTTATATTATGAAGCAATTTTGTATTGTTTAAGTTGGAAAAAAAAAAAATAAGGGTACATTTAGTCAAGCATCATTTTTGTGATGATTTGACTTTTATGTAAATCCAGACTTTAATCTCTTCATTACAGTCTCTTTTTCACTGCCTCACTTAACCGTTGTTCTCCCTCTGTCCTCTTCTCTCTATTTCCGTCTATATGACACTCTTACCTCCCTGTGTTCCTCTTACCTCTCTCTAACTTCTCCCTCTCTCTCCTTTTGCTCTCTCTGCACTCTCCACTCCCCGCCGGTCCACAGCATCGGAGGAAAGCTGCGAACATGAAATAAATTATGAATCATTTCTATAGGCAGCTACACCTGTAGTGAACTACACTGCAGAGAATGATGAAAACAAAAGCAATAAATCAAGGCAAATCCACGAGTCAAAGGCAATAGTCCTGCAGAAATATTCCATAGTCATCTCTCTAGAGAGAGCCGTGCCGCTGAAATAACCCTGATCCTTCATGCCTTCTGATAGGTTCAACAGTCGAATGTTACAAACCAGGATGGCTGGTTTTGCTAATGTTGGTTGTCGTGGCGGTGGGAAAAAAGGAATATTTTGTGAAATCTTCCACCAAAACTTCAAAGTTTGGTGTTGTGAGCAGCCAAATGAAGCGGATAACAATTAGTGATCGCGCCTGTAAAAATGTGTGCGGACGCGAGAGCATCTGACTCTAAACCTTTAAGTTCCTCCAACACTCTTGAACTTGACTCCACGACAGAAAAAGTGCTCGTCTCAATTTTTTCCAGCTGTTTCCGACGTGTTAAAAATACGTCCAACCTGTTTTTTAAGCGTTCAGCTCCTGTGTTTCTGAGGCTTTCAGGAGAGGCCAGGTATGAATATTAAAATCATCAGAGGCTGGCGGTGTTTGTGGATTGTAAACACATCTGTCACTACTGTTTAATTGGTAAACAAGTCTGACCGCTTTCTGTTTGTTTGCAAACATCTATGTCCCTGCATGATATGAAAGGTCATTACAACAACCTGTCTACTACTCTTTCTGCTCTATCTGAACTGACACAGACGCTTTTCATTTACATTTAAATTACAGGCCTTTGGATGACGCTGTGTTATCCGCTGGCATTTTCAGTGAAACAAACCGATTTTTTTAAGATCATCACCATTGCGAGTACAAAGCTCGGTCGTTTGACCTCAGAGACGAGTTCGTTGGGAAGATTTTTTTTTTTTTAGAGGATGATATGGGAGAGATTGATGCGACTGAGCAGAGCGATGAGGATGTGAGGAGGTGTGGAGCTAAGGACAGGAGCGTCAAATTCATTCTAGTGTCTAGACCAGAGTCAGGAAGTTCTTCTGCTTTCGTTTAGCAAAGAGGAAGAGAGACTGCACGGATAGATGACCATGCTGCGGCCGGGTAGGAAGAGCTTAGAGGCCGGTAGTATCAGAGCGCAACAGGAGGTACGCTGGGTTTGAGAGATCTGAAACATGATGCAACAAGTACCTTCCATATGTGTTTGGCTCAAGTCCTTTTTTTTTTTTTTTGATCGTATATCATATAATGCATGTCAGAGAGTAAAAGTAAGCGACCGACTATGTTTTGAAGTCTGTGTAAAGTAAGAATAAATATGTGTTCTGAGTTTGTCAGACCAAAGAAGAAAGTGTTATTAACCACCCAGCCAAATTTGAATGATTAAAAATATTGACAAGTTTATGAAATTAGGTGTCAAAATCGGGTAAAAATGAGCAGTGTTCAGCACTGTGGGGGGGTGTCCGCTGAATGTGCTAAAGTCTCGTCCACTCGTCGGTGCAGTCAAGCAGCGACTGAAACGTGTCAGGTGAGTTCAGAAAATGACACGACTAACTTTGAAACACTCTGAGCGAGATGAAGTAATCTCTATCTGCCTGCTAGAGGTGCATTTGTGGCCTCCGCGTGTCATCGAGCCACCCTTTAAGGACCGCCCAAAAAGTCCTGGAAACTCCACATTTCAGTAATTAACTATTTTCCAACATATTTAATGTATTTTAAAAGAATTCAAAGAAAGTGCCTTCACGCAGACTTTGAACTCTGTTTTTTTGAGCAGGTTTTTATTTCTCCATTTGGATTTTGGAAAGACCAAATTTTACTGTACAAGTTTTGCCAAAAAATGAGGACTGCAACCAAAAGCAACAGTGAAAAACTGTTCAGTCACCTCTGATGAGAAAATAAGTCTGTGATCCAAGTCTATTATAATATAATAGTCCTTCTGTCACACAGGAACCCAAACAGAGGGAATGTAGTTTCTTACCCCAGGGCTCAGGCCAATTTAAAACATATTAGTGCTCTTGTCGTTCTGGGACCCAAACTGAGAAAATGTAGTTGCTCAGCCTGAGACACGGGCCAGATAAAATATCCTGGAACAAACAGGATTAGGAAGCATCCATCAACCAGCAAAATTCAGTTTATTCTCTGCAGTTGTGATACAGACAATGCTCTTTGTATCCACAGATATCCTCAACCTTGGACTACTGTTATTTAAATACAGTGCCAGTCATAATCCAATTCAGCGGATGCAAAGAAAGTACATGGAATGTGTTTGTATTTGTGTGTGCATGTCAGTCCCCTGGGAAGAATCCACAATGAAAAACCAGGGCAGAAGCCGCACGAGAGTCTGTCAACACTGAACTGTTTGCGTGTTTGAGAGTTTTACTGTGTGTGCACAGGCAAAATGGCAGCATATTTTATAAGCGGATGTATTGTGTGTCTGCTCTGTGTGTGTGTGTGTGTGTGTCAGAGTGGCAGTGATCCATTGACCTGACAGCTCTTCCTGAGGGAGTGCACACATCCCTGTCATTACTGCAGTACCCACTGCTGATTGACTGCTTTCAGCACCGCTCAGGAGATGTCAGTCAGTCAGTCACACTGTTGATTTCAAGCCAAAGTCAACACACTTGAGTGGTGCTGACAGTGCCGACTGGCCATTGATGATTTATGAAGTCTGTTTTATGGCCACACTTTTACTCCACGACATCAAGTTATTGACCTATCTGTAAGAATCTGGATTTTTTTTTTACTGTGGCATCATGGCGCATTTGGGGGCTGCACATCTCAAACATAACTACAACAACTAGAAGGACACTCAGACAACTCAGGGTTTGTTTTTTTTTGTTTCTACAGTGATGTTTGCTGTGGTTGTTTAGTCAGTTTGTTAGTTTTTCCATAATCCTGCTGACAAACAAACAGCACCCGACAACATAACCTCCTTGGCGGAGGTAATAAATCTTGTGCTTTGGTAGAAGCCGATCGTTACCAAGAGTTAATCGGGAATTCTACGCTCCGTCAGACAACCAAAAATGCCAGATGGGACGATAAAAATGCCAGTCATTTCAATCTGTGTGTCATCATTTGTGGAGAATCATTCCATTTAAAGGGACAGTTTGGGTACTTTGAAGTGGGGTTGTACTGAGGTCCTCAGCTTCAGCATGCTCCGCTGTGGACAGGGTCAGCAGCATGTTTTGGACACCTAAAAAAAAAAAAATCTGTCAGTTTAATTGGATGCCATATTCAGAATATTTTCCTTGCTGCCAGACAGCTTTTTCTTTGGCACTAACCTGTGCACGAGCCCAACTGTATTAAGCCACAGATCAGCTGTTTACCTTTAGTAAGAAACTTCCTCTATCAGCAGTCAGCACAGTATTGATTTCTCTCGCATTAGTAGTCATGAAAGACATAATAGAATAACTCAGCTGTTTATCACAGGATTCTTTTTTTTTTTTTTTACTACATCTGTTTTTTTGACCTTTTACATAATTTGTCAAATTATTTGTTTATGCTGCATCTTTATTCTTTCATGGCTGCTGATATGGACACAGACATGAGTAGTTGAAGAGATACTGGCTCATATTTAAGTAGTTAATTTAAACATACACATATGTGTGTATATTGTGGTCGGCAGGCCTCGGGGCGACGTGAATTATTAATGCTTATTTATTTACATTATTAGACGTTCACATCTTATCTTAGGCGTGTTTATCGTCAGAGGCCCCGCATAACCTTGAACCCATCAGTTCCATTAAATTTTAATTGTTTGTTGTGCACACGCTCAATCCATCCATATTTTTCACATTACACTGCTGCTGTCTTGATGCAGTGATATTTGCACGTCAGGACAGAAACTGGGACCAAAATTGTAAGAAATGTTGAATCAAAAATAGCGCTTCCCTCGCCCAACACCGCAAGAATTAAACTGCTTAAACTTATTTCTTTAAAATGTTCTGATCAACAGCTTATGACACACATTATTAAGTACAGAAACTTCAATATCTCTCTCTCACACACGCGCGCGCACAAACACACACACCCTCTTACACACACAGTCAGTGTTTTTGAACTCCAGCCTTGTAAAGGATTGTTCTGCTCAGCACCTTCACATCTGATTAATTGACTTGTCAGCACAGTATTTTTATCCTGTTCCCCTGTGTATGTGTGCGCGTATGTGTGTGTGCGTGCGTCTGTGAGAGAGGGAGTCTGTATGTGTGTGTGTGTGTGTGTGTGTGTGTGCATGTGTGTCTGCAGTCCTTCCCAGTGTCCTCTCTGTACTGGTGTGCCTCCCTAGGCACTATGGCAACCCAACCTATATGAGAGTCTGTGTGTTTGTGTCTGCATACGCACATGAGCCAGTGTGTGTGCGTGTGTGTGTGTGTGTGCATTTGTGGTGGGCAGGCCTAGGGGGATTTTCCTACTGTGTGCTGGACTCTGATTGGCTGGCACCTGTGGGCACTTCCTGGTCTTTTCCTGTCCTGAAGGTGTGTATGTGTGCGTGTACTTAGTGTGTGTGTGTGTGTTTGTGTGAGGGAGACCGAGATAGTAGTGGGAAAGATGCTGAGACTGGACGAGAGGGCGAAAGAGAGAATGAAGCCTGTCCTGTTAATACATTTACTCTTCATCACCTTGACATGACGCAGTTAAGTTAATACACTCATATAGTTAAAATGGCACCTGCTAACACACATAAAATACAAATGCACGTACAGTTCGTACTTGGGGAATTAAAAGGTCACAGATCAATTTTATACAGACTTAATGTGTGAAAAGAGTCGTAGCATGAGGAAATTAGTCACATTGCATTACGTTATCTCGGCTTTGACTGTAAATGTATGTATTTAATTGATTAATATTAGTGGAATAGTATGACAAAAGAAAGAGAGAAGAAAAGCGTGACAAAGAAGATAAACACAACGGACGTAATGGACAGACAGTGACATAAAGCAGTTACGGTCTTAAATATGATGATATGATGATTAAAGTCTGGAAGCGGGGACTAGATTAAAATGAAGTAGGTTTAGTGTTGGTAATTTGCTTGTGTGTTTCTGTGTGTGTGGTTGAATATTTGGGTGTGAGACATGTATCTGTGTTCAGTGATCCTGGGTTGGTGTGTGTGGTAGTAAGGAGGCATGTGTGGTGGAGCGAATAAAAAAGAGATAGCGTTAACGTTTTAGACACGATAACAACTCTAATATTGTCAGTATCATTTTCATATGCAAAACAATAGAATTATAGCCATTATAGTAATTAACATCACATAATACAGTGACATGGAGTAAAGTCAGAGCGGGCCACCGGAAAGGCAAGCAAGAGGCATCCCCACCTGGCCTCCCAGAAAGGCAACCGAGAGCTCCATCAGGGGGAGAAGTGGGACAGGGTCACCCTCTCTCCTTTGCGGATTTGGCCCAGAGGAGAGCGCTGGGCCGGCGTGCCTGCCTTGGACCACTCCCAGACTGTTTTGGAGGAGGTCTGACCACTGAGGGGTGACACTGTTTTTGTTTTTTTGACTATACATTTTTAGCAAAAAGTCTGACTTACAATCTGGCGTAGAGTTTGTAAGACACAGAGTTTACCAGTGAGGGAGGATCTGATGAAAAGATGTTATTGAGTTGCATTGTGGGAATTGTAGAACTCAGAGTTTTTGAGAGCTTGACCCATATTAAGGATTTAAGTCAGGATATGGCAGCCTCTGCTGCATTGATTTTGAATATAAATTATTAATCTGTCTCGCTCATAAGTCCCCAGACTTTATGTAAGTGCAACACTAAAATGTCTTTTAAAGCCCACAAAGATCTGTCTGTCCTGTGGCCATGAATCAACTCCCCGCAGACCCACTTCTGTCTGTTTCTCACTTTCAGTCACATTGACTCGCTGGATGTTGCTCGGCTGCAGTGACAAGCTTTTCATGTTGCCATGGCGACTTTAGTAAATGAATTCATCGGCACAAGTAAAAGTAGGAGAGTGTGGCTGTTTTCATATTTCATTGCATTTTCTCACGCGCTCGTGAGCTGCGGTGCGCCGTTTGAATTATTTCCGCTGTATTGTTAGTCTTTCAAACCTGCCGCTTGTTTGCTTTGCCGGTCTTTTGTTTCTCAGCCGTGTCTGTGATCATTGTTGTTTTGACTTCCCGCGCTCGCGGCTATTCTCATCTCGACAGACACACAGCTCACCGTTCACTGGAATGCTGATGTGTGCACCCAAAATGTCCAATACATCACTGAAAAAAAACAATCAGGGTCTCAGACACGCGGAGGCCAATCAGCTCTTTGCCAAATGAAAATAAAAATAACCATTAAACCTGTGTTTCACCTCAATGCTGCTGGGATTTTAAAACTTTACATACAGGATGGCGCCCTCATTGTGCGGCATGTTTGCAAGCTTGCATAGGGATGAAACACTTTGCATGTGAGGCGCGTTACTTTTTGCTTTTATTCCTGCTGTATCCCGAGCTCTGTGGCTGCACCTCCCCTGAGCCACTCCGCACTTGTGGAGAACATAGACTGCAACATTTAATTTTTTTTTTGGGGGGGGGGGGTAAAGAAAGTAAACAGTGCTATGATGTGCAGTGGGAGGTGAGTAGTCGGGTTGAAATTTGCAACTCAAATACAGATTTTACTTCTGGGGGTGAGAAATGTCCCACAGCTTATAATAAATGTAACTAAAGAGTTAAAAAAAAAAAATGTATACATTTTCTCATCTAATGTGATCCTCACTCAGATGGAAAAAGACATCAATCAGTATGTCTTCATCTCCACAGTCGAGGGCAAAAGTTGTTACTAAATGCTTCTTTTCTCTGACTCTGACTGCAGGCTCAGTAGGCGCCACTCTCCACCACGCAGCACTGGCAGAGATCGCCGTCATTAGACGATCAAAAACAATAAACATCTGCTTTTCTGTCTACCACATATTGCCACAATGTGCTGCTGCATTAGCTAATTAAAATCTTCTCTAGATACACACACACGAGCTTTCATACAAACACCCTTGATTACACTGTCTTAATCAGTCGACTACATACACACTCAGAGGAATTCGCATACGCACACACACACACACACACACACACACACATTAAATATAGACAAACATTAAAAGAGTTTGAGGAAATTAAGAGAAACACATAAAGAACTTCAAAACTCCAATTCCCAACCTCCCACTGGGGCAATCCTCACTCTTTTCTTGCTTTCACAGCCAATCAGGAGAGAGCTAAATGAGCTTCAGTCATCAGAGGGCTGAGTGATTGGTTTGGGGCTTAGAGTATAAGATAGACACTCTCTGAGAAACACATTTATCTTAAAACCCCAAGCAAGACTGTTCAGTCTCGCACCACATGTTGAAAAAAAACGTTACGCGGGCTGATATTCAGTGTGTCCAACGTGGCTCAATCTCAGCTGAGTCACATGAGTACATTTTACAGACAGAGTAAGACAGCTGTACAAACTCATGCGCGGCTCAGACTTGAGCGTTGAGCCCTTCGGGACGCCACATCTTCTGCACAGGAAACTATGTATGTTTTCAACTGCGTCACACGCATCTACAAATGAAACTTAGCAGAGCAAACTGCTCCAGGCAGGAAGCTTCTTTTTCTTTCTTTTTTCTTTTTTTTTTTTGCAAATGTGGAAAAAAATGTAATTGCCTATAAAATTTTACAAATCCTCCTAATATCTCTCTCGCTCAGCATGGCATGGCATATAGTGCAGTTTAAACTGGAGAGCAATGAAATGTAAAAGATTAGCAGGTAGCTGCGGCTCACAGGCTTACTATCACAGTTCAGATCTACCTTGCTGTAAGATACAATATGTTGATTTTGATTTATTTGCTGTTAAACATCATAATTTGTAACCTATGTGTTACGGCCATGAAGTGAAAGGTTAGGAGGATTCATCTCAGCAAAATA
Organism: Nibea albiflora; assembly: GCA_014281875.1. Taxonomy (NCBI): domain Eukaryota; kingdom Metazoa; phylum Chordata; class Actinopteri; family Sciaenidae; genus Nibea; species Nibea albiflora. Next base: position 14,430,306 of record CM024804.1, read on the forward strand.
ACATTGAATAAAGACTATCAGGTCATACAAGACGCAATACATACAGATGTATTCTGTTATACTGAATGAACATCTACTGTGTGTATCACTTAAACATGAAACAAATCACCTGTATGCACCTATATGTGCACGTGTAGCTGTATATTCATGTGTATGTGTGTGCAAGCGCCTTTGCAAAATAATGGTGAAACCTCGGGAAGAGATTAATCGGCCAGAAACTCCTTGATAAAAAGCAGTATAAGTATAACTGCTTGTGTGTGTGTGTGGCCTGTGGTCCTTGTGTGTGTTAGACCTCTTAAAGCCAGCGTGGCTTCTCAGCACATCGAATAAAAAATGCCAGCTGCTGTTTAAGACTAATGAAAACCTTTTTGCACACATTTCTTGCTAAGAAAAAAAAAAAAAACTGAGCAATTCTAAACTTCCAGCATGTTCTGATTTCACTGCTGTGGGGGACACGCAGCAATCTTTTGCATTAAACATAAGAAAAAAACAGCAAGTCAACACGATAGTGGGGATTTCTGTGAATATTCATCTGTGCAGTGGGGGAAAAAAAAGAGATATCGAGATGGATACAGAGAGACACACACACAAGGCAGGAATATGCCATGAGTGAATTATGGATGACCCGGGTTGTCTGCCTGCTCTTTAGTAGCTTAGCTTTAGTTCTTTACTTGTTTTTGTGAGAACCATCATTCATCTGAAAGCTCCAGGTTCAAGCCCTGAACATTTGCCCCGCTGAGCAAGAGACTGAATCTCCACCGGCTCCAGTGGTGCTTTTATACAACTGACCTACACTCTGAAGTGCCTGCAGACAGAGACTGTAGTGGAGAGACCCTCCCTGCAGAGATCAATAAAGTATGACATTCCTTCTTATTTACTACTCTTATCCCGCAACATCTTTGCCACAGTTTGCTGCCTTATTTATTTATTTTTTTCTGGTAAATATAATATACATGTAGATGAAATGTGATAGACAAGAACATTTGACCAGTGACCATCTCTCATACAGTCTTAGCATAGCTCATACGGGGTTGGGACCTGACAGCCAGTTCCACTTTAGATCCGGTTCCTGGTTAATGAAATACTAAGACTGAGTAAGCAGACCTTTTCGTGAATCATTTATCTCTCCTCATTTTTTTTATCAGCAACCAGTAATATATAAAAGATATAACGAGTTTCTAACATCACGTTACATAATTATACTTTAGCTGATGAACCAAATGTTAATTAAAATCTATTATGAAATGGATATTCAGTCTTGACCTCATGAACAAATACAATATTCTAAACGGAAGATTCGCTTCAAAATTACTTCCAATTTGCAGTACATTTGAATGTAAACACGGCGCCTGTGTGGTCTCCGTACATGGACTGCAGATGAATCAGTGTTGTGTTGTTGTGTATATGCTGAGCAGAGGTTAGCGGGGCTGTTACTCTGAGGTGTTAGCGAACAGAATCAGTATGTGGACTCCTATCATATTAGCACGGTTGACGCGTTAGCTGGCAAAGTTAGAATGGATGTTTTTCCTCCCTGGGTGCTCCTGGGAGGATAAACAGGCCATCCATAATTAACAGCCGCTCCGCCTGCATTCTGATCCACTCTGCTTTAAAAAGAACAACTGTCACCATCGGTTAGAGAGGGAGAGAGAGGGGGGGGGCAGAGGAAGTGTGGGAGAGACAGAGATGGGGAGATGGGGAGATCACACTCAGGCAAAGATTTTCCTGCTGGATATGACAGACACCTGCACACACACACACGCACGCACACACAAAGACACGGGTACTATTTAAAACATGCAAACATCAAGTCTCACACATAGTTAAAGAAACAAACACGCACAGTTCCATACGTCTGCCTGCATACACCACAAACACACACTCACACACACACACAGGGAAAAACCTGCATGAATTATCTTCCTCACACCCGGAGCGGCACACACACGCTTTGCTTCTGGCTCTGGAATGAGCAGTGAATGGCTTTATAATGTATTTAGTGAGAATACATTGAACAGTGGAAACAGGAAGCTTCCACTCTCTGCTTCTCCTGATACAAGAATGCATTTATCAGGAGCTTTTTTATGACTTTACATCAATATATCCACCTGCTGTACTTATACCTCCCACTGTAAACCAAATTTAAACCTGTTAGACTTAGTGGAGTTTGTGTCACATACTCTAAAGCTAGCATGTAAAACTGGTGGAAATGAACACCCACCGCCTGCCTGACTGACTGGGTTTCTCTCTTCAGTTTGTCTACTTCTATCTAGCCAACATTTAAATCGCTTACATTGTTTTGGTTGGCTTTATGCTGTTATATTAGTTGGATCGGGTTGTTTAAATCACAAACATCATCCATTTTTTCAGCAGTACAAATCATAGTCACAGTAATTTTAATCTTAAATTCTGTCCTGGTCAATGTTTTTTTTTTATAGATAGTTGAGCTGACAGATGAGCGTACACACAATGTAACCAAACTCGCACTTGTGTATGTTTGCTAACAAGCCAAAGGACAGGTAGAGTTTGGGTACCATACCGTTTAACATCTTAGATACATTTTCAGGTTCGTGTTGTTGATCAAAGTGAGAGCTGACTAATTAATTAGTTATCTGGCATGCAAACTAACATTAGTAGTGCAGACTGCAAGCTCCTTCAGTAGGCGGAGGAGGAAAAGACATTGGCTATAAACTTAACGTGGGTTGTGCTTCAAGGTCTGAGGCTTTTATTTTTAAGGCTGATGTCTGGCTGTTAGTCAGTGTCAACGCGACCTCGCTGTTTATTTTTTCTGTGTGCTCAGAGAAGACTATCATTTTTAGTCAGCACTGGCCATCATATTCTGCAGTTAAAAGGACAAGTGTCGCCAACAGCGGGAGGTCAAATGTACCACAAAATGAATTTTAATTCCACGAGTAACTTAATGAAAGCCCAAAACCTGGGGAGAGAAGAAGCATGTCAGTTTCATCAGTCAAATTCTCCCAGTTAATTTTTCAGTTATATATCTTTAATGATTTAAATGTTAAATGGATTTGTATAGTCTCTTTCTGATCTAACAACCATTCAAATCACATTTAAAACACTTGTCACATTCACCCGTTTACACACACTCATATACTGATGGCAGAGGCTGCCATGCAAGGTGCCAACTGCTCATCAGGAGCGATACAGCACTTCCTTTTCAAATCGCTTACAATGATACTAAACCACACACGCACATTCACAGGCATGCGGAGCGATTTTGGGTTCAGTATCGTGCTGAAGAGCAGGAGGAATTGAACCAGCGACCCACTTACTGGCCTTACTAACCTGCTCTACCACCTGAGCCACAGCTCATGAATCTATCAGCAGCTTCGCTCGTGAAGAACAAAATCTGTCATATTTGCAGCTGTGCACGTGCTTTAGTTATGATTGTATTACTTATGATCAAAAACTAGTGAATCCACGACCCTGCTAACGCAGCTAAACGTCAGGCAGGTGCAACAACACAAGACGGACAGTAGCAGCTGCTAATATTGCTAACTAGCCCAGCAGCAGGAAGCACGGCTCTGCATCTGTCTTTCAGTGTTCTCGTTCACAAAGTTCTCACCAACGTCTAAAAGCCAGGCAGAGATTTTACTCTCGCCCGGCAGCCTCGCTCCAGTTCTGGAGTCCGTCTGGACTCAGCTAGGCTACTAACTGAGCTAACATTAGCTAGCTGGAGCTATAGTTTGCCGTCCATCAGGAGAAGAGTAGGTGGAGCAGCCAGGGGACATCAGACATGAAAACATGAAACATGAAACATTTTCTCTGTGAAACACGATCCAGTTTTGCTGAAATAAGCGAAATGTTTGGTGGTGTGTGACTTAACGTTGCACACGTCTCACGGGAGATCCTACTCAGAGTGAGAACAGACATACAAGGTGCGGGGTCACAATGACAGAGGCATCATTCACCTGTTTACATGTCAACAAAATATATACATACATTTGTTCAAATTAGCTCCACCTTAGCAAACTGAAATTTAGCAGCCATCGACTGGAAGCAGCAGTGTGCTGTATGTGGCACTTCTCAGCACATTTGCATAGTTTTAGGCAGTCTCACATGCTATGTCTGATTTCCAGCCTATTTATAATAGATGTGCGTTGTTGTGTGAGATGCGTGCATCAGAATCCAGGACAGTTGTCGTGGGGACCAGACTGATGATGAAACAACAGTTGATTGTACTGATTGTTTCTGGCAAGGAAAAGTAGTGCTGCTCCTTTGTGTCTTCTCTCTTCCCTCCTCTCTCCTCTGTGCTACCTCTCCTCCTTTGTCCCCCCCCCCTCCTCTCGCCTCACCTCCCTTATGTTTTCTCTCCTCTCTCTCTCCCTCCTCCCTTTTGCCCCGTCTCTTACTCCTCTCCCCTTTCCATCTCTCCCCTCTTCTGCAAATCTATATGCAATCATCCCACTGCAGCAGTCTAATTTAAATGTGGAACAAATGTTGTGACAGACTAAAGCTGGATAGAAGTCCTTATCCGCAGAGTGAGAACTGAATTATCCTGCTTGACTGAGCTGCTGACACACACACATTGAGAGAAAGAGAGACAGAGAGAGAGGGCACAAGTCTCATCTGAATTAAACCAACCTTTCTATCTGTCTATTAGTCACCCTGGAAGCCAGTAATTCCTTAATTCCACCATGGAGAGACATTCACACATATTCTTTAACTTGAATTTGTCTGTCGAGCTTCTTCTTTCCTCAGTGCCCCTGAGACACCGGGACACCTGTGGAAGGAAACCTAAACGGGTACTCCAGCGATTTAGTCTTGCACTTATATAAAGTTGGGGAGCTTGTAAGAAGCAGATTAGAAGTAGCATTGCTTCCTTATGGAGTCGTTACAGTTTAAACAAATGTGATGTTTGAAGAGCTCCTGAAGCCCCCGCCGCTTTTCTAATGTTGAAACTGAACCCAACAATTCCCCAAGCACGACGTCTGAAATCATCATCATCGTGTCTCGTCCCCCTCCATGACATCTGGTTTTTACTCTCGTCTGATTGTATGAACTAGTTAATACCCAGCACACCTGGCCTTTCCTGTGATGTGTTTGTGGTCCAGCCAGGACAAGTGAGGGATCGATCTCTACAGGCGTTTTTATTGATTAGACGAGACATTCACAAGTACAGCATGACATTACTACAGACGATGCTCTGTATTCCAGGACGATTAAGAACTTATTTAACTTGGGGGAAAAAAGAATGGACAATGCCAATGCCGTAGATGCAGTCCTCAGTTTCAGTCTCTAGTTTGGGTCCCATAAAACACTGAATCCTACATGTCTCAGCATTTCAGTCCTTAAAGCCTTGTTTACTGGTGTCCATGTCATTTGAACCTCACGTGGTTTGCCACTCAGGATTTCTGTAAAAAAATAAATAAAAATAAATAAATAAAAATCCCTCCAGAACCACAAAAGACTTCAGAATTTATATCAACAGACAGAGTAGCACTGCTTATGATGAGAAAACTGACTGACGTGTTTAACTCCGTGGAGTGCCACTTTCATTTCCTCTAATCTCTAATCTCTCCCCATTATCTCGATTTAATTCTTAATCTCCGTGTGGCTTGTAAACATCACTGTTTGTCATGTGCGTCAGGGTAACCAGAAACTTTGAGCGTTTTGGAAGCAAACATGGTGACGAAAAAAACAAGTTTCTGTGTTACAGAAGAATTTTAGCTTTTTCAGAAACTGGCACGTGGTTTGCAGATGATTTTAAAATCCTGTGATGTATTGAACGTCCCCTGATAAAACAGCAGCATTAGGAAACAGGCAGGTAATTCTTTGGTCCTACAACTTTCGGTCCTATTCACAGATTTTTGTGAGCGTCTCACAGTACTTAGCTTAGCGCTAATGGAAACCAAAAAAAGGTCCTAAAAAAACAACAATAACTTCCCGAAAAAAGATTATCTTGCACCAAAATGGGTCCCAGCAAAGCTCGCTCTAATTGTTCTCTGCATACAAAACAGTTGTTTATCAGAGAATCCGTGTTGTCGCAAGCCAAAGTGTTTTTATTTTGGGTCATTCAGCCTGGATGATCCAGATTGCTGCTGTTACAATAACAACACATCAATGTTTAATAGTCTGCAATGCAGAGATAACGCTTTCGATAGTCACACAGAAATCAGCGTCTGTATATGCGTGCGTGTGTTTGAGTTTTGCATGTCAGTGACAAATAGAGACACAGATAGATGTGGGAGAGAAACCATGGGGGTATTTGTCATACAGTAAATATATTAAAATATATCCATATAACTCCCTTTCCATTAATATTTCTTTACTTCTACAATCAGACTGTTATTTCTGGTCATCCCTGAGCTGCGCACCAAATCCTGTTTCATAACAATTTGATTTATTCTGCCAACAGGGACAATGATAAGAAAGCTGATAGTGCTGCCAAGTCCTCAAAGAGCAGACTACAGAAGACACAACATGAAACATTCTGCGGAAACTGGCAACTGCTTTTTTAGTGAAAATAAATCAATTAGATGTACAGTGCCTGGAATAAAACACATTTTCCAAGGCTGTGGGCCCATTTTCTGGTTCAAGGCTGCTAGTGCTGTCACAAAATGGAGCTCATTTTGGTGTAAAAACTAAACAAGAACATTACATTTCCATAAATTTAGACTGGAAGTTGTGATTATCACCATGTTGTCAGGAAGTTATGTGTCAAATTGAATATTATAACTCTGAATCTGTGTGAAGTGGATTTTAAATTTAAATATCCCTTTCGCAAAAACACTTGCACCAGTAGTAAGTACACAGCAATGAGTGGTACTTAAAAATAGTCACTTCTAAGATATATAATATTTAATTAGCTGGGAGCACAGTATGTATGGTCTATGATGTCGCCTAACAGTTTTTTAGCGTACAGTATGTTTACATGAAGAAGAGCCGCCAACAAAGTGAGAGCATTAAGAGTGAACAGTGAAGGTATGGGCCATAAAACCAAAACAATGAGCTGAAAGACACCAAAACAGAGTGGAGGGGAACTGCAGAGGCATCCGTAACTTCATCCATTCTCCACTCTCATGATCAAAAATTGCACTGCACATATACTGACATCATCGTTAATGAGAAAATATTGATTTGTGCTGCTTTCAGATTAATGCACCTCGTCTTGCAGTCGCTTAGCCCTTGTAGACACAAAGTAAACCAAAAGAAATCCATGAACATCAAATATATTCTGCAATTTAGATAATCTGCTACTCATATTTCAGACTTTGTTCAAAGTAATCATAAAATTAAGCATTTTTGGAAAAGTATTTCTTGCAATAGCCCACTGTATGATATTAAATCCCCCTTATTACAATTTAGTATAAACAAACAAATAAATAAGTAAGCATTCGAAGTGTCCTGGTTTGATCCACAGCTCCCTCAAAGAGAGCACCCAAGCGTCCTTGAGCAAGACACTGAACCCCTCACCGCTCCAGGTTGGCACCTCGCATTGATAGCCTCTGCCATCTGTGTACGAACGGGCGAATATTGCCATGTGTTTTCCTCACTCGGCCGACCGACAACAGAAACAGGAGGACCAGGAGACTGTGTCAACACCCGGTCTGTGTCATATGTTGTGAAACACAGAATGAAAACAATCGCAGGAAGTTACAGGTGATGAGAACATCTATTCCCTGTAGAGGCAGCACGCATGAGCAATGTATGTTTGTTTGGAAGGTCTCTAGTCGCTGTCTGTGGGTGTCAGTTGCAGGTGTGTTACTTTGAGATACGCGTTTTGTGAAATTATTCCAAACTCTGTGGCTGATTTTTGTTGCTGTGCTGTTACCTTTGTACGCCCGAAGGCACATACACACAAACACACAGGTGACTGTTGCTTTATGCCACGTTGTTCTCCCCAGGGCAATCACAGAGCAGTCACACACGCGGGGCACAGATGCATACTGACACACACACCATGTTTGCCTCTTTTAACTCTTTATAGACTGACAGACAGACAGGTTATTATACCGACTGTCTACTATCTGCCTGTCCGTGAATCATCACCGCGTATCCCAGTGGTGTTCAGTATTTTCGGTGGCACATTTAGGAAAAACAACATGGTTCTCAGGCAAAAACTGAATTGACCCAAATTGGTTTAGCTTGGAGGAGAGAGAGAGAGAGAGAGAGAGAGAGAGAGAAAAAAATAAGCTCATTAAATTTAATTTTAGTCATTTGCTGTTGATGGTGTGGACTAGATTTCAAGGAAACACGTAAACTACCTCCCGTGTTTATGTGGCAGATTCAGAAACGTATTTCAAATGCAGCCAAACTGCATTTGAAATCCTCCATGTTTTATTTGCTCCTCTTCCTTTCCATCTGTTTGGCCATGCTTTATATCTTTGTCATCTCTGTTTTGCCAGTAAATTCATTTTTAAATTTTTATTTTTATTTTACCTTCTCTTCCTCGTTTGTGTGTTTGTGTGTTTGTGTGTTTGTGTGTGTGACCATGACTAACAGGTCACTGCTGTTCGGCACTGCAGCCAATCCCTTTAGGTCCTTGTCTCTGCTGCTTGTTTAGCGACCTTGACAGCCTCTCTCTGTCCCTCTGAGTCGCACTACTCCCCCTCTCCCCTCCTCCATCTTTCTCACTTGCCTCTTTAATGCTTCTTCTTCTTCTTCTCTTTTTTTTGTTCTTTTCCCTTTTTCCCTTTTCCTCTGATCTCCTCTCTGTTCATGCTCTTGTCCTGGTCTTTCCTCTTCGCTCCATGTTCAGCAACCTTGACAGCCTTTTTCCATCCCTCCAGCTAAAATCAACCCTTACTCGCTCTCTGTCCCCTCGTCTCTCTCCTCTTTTTCATCTCATCACTTCACAGTTTGTTTCCTCTCCCTTCTGCTGCCCTCCTCCGTTTTCCCCCTGTTCACAACCTGTTATTCATGTCAGCACGTTATGTTGTTGCACGGCCAGAACTCCATGCAAAGTCCAGCGAGATGTGTCAGTATTGAGCAAATGTCAGCTGTGTCCTGCAGTACAGATTGATGCATTAAAGGACATTATCTCTCATAATAATCCTGTTTCCAATGGCTGAAGTTTCAACAGTAGCATAAACGTGTCGATCCATTCATTAATTCCAGTAATGTACAGGTTGAATCGTTCACCTGAGGGTGCGGACAAAAAAATCAAATCAACCGAAAAACATCCTGGAGCCAAGCGATACCGAAAGGATCCTGTCAGCGTCGGTTTACTGTATCAAACTGCGATGAAAATGTTTACTTCTTTTGGGTGTTTTGAGGCTAGTGCCGCGCGCATCTTCTGTTTGTTCTGTCAAGGTTACACGTGTTGTTTTATTCATTGCACCTGCAGCCACACATTTCCTCCGGTGTCATGCGTTTGATTTGGCGAGAACAATCATGACGAGGAAAGACTATTAAGACTGACTGTTTTACTCCTAGCGAGTGTTGTGACTCCCACTTGGAAATAAACTCTTAAATCACTTCAAACATCGTCTAGCGTAAGATCAGCATGAGCCAGCAAACTCTTTGACTCACCTCCTCCCATTTGTCTCTCTCCTCCCCCCTCATTCCTCTCCATCCCTCCCCTCGTCAACCTCCCCTCATCCCCTTTCTCTCATCTTATCCGTTCTTTCTATTTGTACCTCTTTTCTTCTCCCACTTCCTCCCTCTCTCTCTCTATCTACCTCCTTTCTTCTCACTTACCCGCTCTTCCTCTGCCTCTCCCCTCCTCTTTCTCTCGCTCGTCTCCTAATCCCTCCTCTCCACCCTAATTTAAACTCTTTGAAGCCTTCAATAAGGCTCCATAATAAGCTTCTCTCTCTCCAGGCAAGGCAAGGGAGCAGCCTCCCAGTTGCATTCTGCCACTGTGTGAGTGCTGGTGTGTTTGTGCGTGTGTGTGTTCTCTGTTTATTAGCGTCTCTGCTTGTGAGCTTTCCTGCCTGTGTTTGTGCATGTAGCGTGTACAAGTGTGCGCGTGAGCAGTGTGAACTTAAACGCTGAGCAGAGTGCCGTGAGGGGGGAACAGAGGAGCATATTGTGGAACATGTCAGAATACGACACCACTTCAGATTGAAATGTATAAGTAGGTTGTTGATGCAAGAGCGTTCTGCAACAGTTAGAGCGCGGTTACATATAATTGAGCTGAGCTGGAAATAATTTTGGTTTAAAGATTTAAAAGGAAATCATGAGATTAAAAAATTAATTTGAGCTCCTCAAGAGCAGTTTCAAAGCCCAAATTAATGCTTTGACCGCTTTTCCAACAGGAAACGAGCATGCCAAAGTGGCTGTCACATCCTGAGCATTCAACACATTCATCCACAGATTGGCCCACTTTACATGAAGCCATCTCTCGGCGGATATCTGCGATGCTACGACGGGGAAAGACGACAAACCTTGACTCCTTTCCTCCGGTGTCATCTACATGTCATCTCTTTGACCATGATCTTTACTCTAACCTCAGCCAGGTAGCTGCTTAATGTCACCACAGAGGTGACAGATCAGCAACAGGATGCATGAATAATCTTTGTGGTGTTCTTTGACAAACGTCCTGTCCTGTCGGGGTGCCAGATTAGAAACAGTTGCGTGTGTCATATTGGGATGACAAACAGCCTTTTATTTTGTCTAGGTCGGGGGACTTGTTTCTTCGTAGACAGGATCAGACTGCAATATAACAGGCTGTTTGGTTAATCTCCTCCAGAAACGTAAAGGAAATAAAATATCTCTCATATCTTTGATTACATTTAAATGGCATTTCATGAAGTGATCGTCATGAGCATCACCTCTGCGTATCCCGGTCTATAGGGAGTGCGTGTCACTGGCGGCGGGCAACATGTTTACCGTCACTGTTTGTTTCATTATAAGCCTCAGTGGTGTTAATGGTGGGAATTTGGCAGTTTATCTTTGCCTGCTGTAGTTCTCTTTGAGCTATAATAGATTAGAGACTGGCTTCAACACACACGCACACACACAAATCAAGCATAAAGCCTTTAGCACTGGTCTGACACACACGAATAAGGAAACACGATGTGTACACATTCACACACATATTCAAAGAGCACACAAACACACGTTGCTTACTGGCTTAGTGCGCACACACACACACACACACACACACACACACTCCCTGCTCCATGGGTTTATCTTCATGATGATAGTAATCAGTATGAAGCCCACTGGCTACAGCAGCAGACTGCTTGGTAGTCATTACCGTTAGCTTAACTGTTTACACCCGTTAATCAAATTAGCAAGTCACACACACACACAAAATTGTACACACACAGGCATCCATACAAATGCACGCAGAGTTGTGTACACACACACACACACACAGGCTGACACCTAGGAGGTGCACACAAACACACACAAACAGGAGATGTAAACACAGAGAAGAGCTCCATCAGTTCCATCTGAGATTAATTATCTGTCCTGAAGCCAGAGACAGAAAGGTGGAGGGAAAGAGGAAGAGAGATCTCCACACTTCTGTAGGTAGAGAGATATAAATGAGATAAACAGAAAGATGACGGGGAAGAGGCACGGGGAGCCGGTGGGTGGCGACAGACAGGCAGACAGAAACTGAGGCGTATGCAGGAGTTGAAGTCGCACGTCTATTTCTCATCTTATAACCGAAATCTCCGAGTACCCTAAATCCAAACATGTAACAAACAAACAGTGACAACCAGAGCAGGGAGCCTGCAGGCTACGCCGGAGCTTTTAGCGTCTAGTTGCGTCTGCGTGTGTTGTCTTGAGGCCAACCTTTTGAGGCAATGGTGATGGGAAGTTTTGTTTCCAGTAAGAACAGGGAGCGGCAATAAATCAATAGGTATGATAGAGCGGGCTCTGAGGATCAATACTTAATGAAAATAGGGATAATAGTTGGTTGAATATGCCACATACATTACCTTAATAACTACGACTATGTAACATCAGCTATCAGGCATTAGCTATTACAGTAAGTTAAAGCACCTCTTATAGACGACGATAAACTGTCTGTGCATCTCTTTCAAAGGCAGCGACAAGAGAACCACAAGGCTCAAGAGTAGACCTGAGTTTTGGGGAGTTTTTTTTTTTTTGTTCTGTTTTTTATGGCTGACAATAGATTTTAGCTGGTTCGCTGTGTTGGAGCCAATCACTCAAGATGAGTGACAGGTGCTGTGGCATGAAGTCGAGGTGAGGTGTAACAATACAGTACTTTCCTGGCTCATGGCAAAAAAAAGTTGGATATTTCAGCTTTTAGGGAGCACAGACGATTCAGTTGCTTCTCTGACGGAGTAGTTTTGGTAGACTTCGAAACAGCCGGTGACAAAACAATCCAGGTCCTGTTTCCAAAGAGGGATCTTTGAAACTCAACTTGAAAGTCGGTAACACTTGGTTTGCCGTTTTTCTGTCCTTTCAAGGGATGCACTCATTTAAAAAAAAAAAAAAAGATGGCAGCCATGCGGCCTATGAGTTAATTGTGTCAATGGAGACAAGAGGTCGCTGCTCAGTGGCGGAAACAGGCCTCCTGATGGAGCTTCAGAAAGGCACAGTTCTCATCATGGCTTGGAACCAAGCAAGCTAATCGTTGGCAGCGCAGCCGAGCGTTGTCCCGCAGTGAAAGGTGCAGCTAGAGGAAAAAGGAAGATTGACGCACAGACTGACAGTTTGAATGGAATTGTGTTTTTATTACTGTATACCCGTATATTACTATAGTCTGGCGTGGCTCGTGGATGCATTATACATCACAAAAAAATTCTGTGCGTCAGCATAACGCGAAGAAGAAAAAGGAAAACATTCGTCACAGCTCGTCAGCGTTTTATCGGGAGCTTTGTACCATGCACTCGTAGGGAAATAATCAGTTTGGCAAGAGGCTCACAATCCAATAACAAAAACAGAATTCACGCTTTCTATTTTTTCTTCAGATTTCCATAAGCGAAATGAAGAATTAATTTTAATTGTTTCACGATTAGCAAAAAATGGGAAGGGGGGGGGGTGAAGAAAACAATTAGGCACATCTCCAGTGATGTCACTATCTCCAAGATGGTGACGCATCAATTTACAGTGAATGTTGGAAGTTGTTCAATAGAGAAACTCTGGCTGACGGTTACACTATTTCCTTCTGCAGTCTAAATGTTCTCTCTAAAGATTAATGCAGAATAGGAAGCGGTGTGTGTGTGTGTGTGTGTGTGTGTAGGCTGTGCATTCATGCTGTGCAATGCAAGTGTTTGTATTTTTGTGTGTGATCGTTCCTCTGCAGTGGTTTCCTCACGCGGAGACAGTGAGAGGATGAGACTAACTAAAGCAGCAAGATTAGCAGGCAGCCATTTACTGAGTGATCCCATCATACAACAGCTATACGCCGGCTTTATCACAGCTATACATTACTAATACACACCTGACTGTTTACACACACACACACACACACACACACTCAAAGACAGATTAGCATTTGTGATCCTGTCTTTCAGTCCACGATTTCCCGCTGTGACTTGCGGTGCCACTATTACACTGATTGTTTAATTGATTCCCAAAACAGTGATCCATGATTAGATAATAGCGCATGTTTTAATGAACAGGCAAGTGACTGGTATAGTAAAACACAGTCTTTAGTGTCTCCTCTGTATCTGCGGACACAGTAAACTGCTTGATTTGATGCTTACATACATGCAGCATCTCTTCACCGTTCATCTCTGTATTCCACATAAAGTTACTGATGCATTTCACTCGACCCCTTCTGAGGTTTAATGGTTATTAAGTAGGTACAATGAGGTTACGTGTCTAAGTACAGTACTTGCTGTTAATGCTCTGACTCAATCGATAAGATTTCTGTCTGTAGTTGTACGTCACGGTTTGTAAACCCATAAAAAGTGTCTGCATAAGGAACTTAGTTTGTGGACGCGTAGAAATGATTTGTACTTGATGAAATACAATTCAAAATGTGTACAAATTATGTCAACTAAGGCTGAGGGAAGGGGGGGGGGGGGGGGGGGGGGGGGCTCAGAAAAACATCTAAAACCAGTAAGCTGTGAAACTCACAGCTCACATCAATTTTCCCAGACTGCAAGTGACACTACAGTTACACGGACACGCACACATTTAATCTGTTCTGCTCATTCACAAACTCAAGGTCCTCAGATAGATTTTTCATAGGTTTGCAAAGGGTGACCACGGACATTATTTCAGAAGCTTACTGACCCTTATTTGAGCCCATGTTAATGTCACATCTGTCATCCCGTGGACTGTAATCCAAACAATGTGTCCTTTTCCCACGAGTCTGATTCACAGAGGTCATAGGCTCAAAAAAAAGTACAGTTGTCTCGTTTGCCTCAACTTTATGTGCTGAGTCACAAAGACGCGTTAGTTTCCTCCCACAGTTACACAGAATATGGGACACAGATGATTTTGTTTATTTTGCTGATTCATGACTACCCCATAATTTAGCCTGATGCGTGTCTGCAGAAACCCCAATTCTTGTTCTCCCTCCTCGAGTCATGAAATTGTTTGGTTGGCATATAGGGGTCCAACAATCACCGGGTAGAATTTCTTGGCCATGTTCTGGTCTGATGAGAGAAAAACGATCGCTTTGCCTGCGAGCGTTAATGGATTTAGGTAAACATCACACATTTCAGTGATCCTGTTTTTTTTTTTTTTTTTTTTTTTAAAAAGGCTTGCACTTGTGCCAAATTTATAGTTTTAATGATTCATTTTTAGTCCACTCCCATTAGATGAATACAGAAGTAGGTCTGTCATAGGGTTCTGTTTTTTCAATTTGAAACCATCTCTCTATGAAGCACAATGTGCCACACCCTAGATTTCATGTGTCTATGTTTTTGTTTCCTAGACTTTGCTAAAGACTGTGGTTTGATAAATGGTTAATATCTTGGAATATCTTTTCAGGACTGTTCTGCAAAAAGGAGAGGGGGGGGGGGGGTCATTGCTTGTTTAACCACAGCTACCACAGATTCATATATGCATGAATGCACAGAGACGAGGGAATGCACAAACATAGACTGCAGATAAGACAGGACCCCTGCCAAGCACTGAGAAAACAGGCGGGGAGGGAAAGGTAAAGACTGGTTGCGAAACAAAACAAAACAAAAATGCTGAATGAATGAGAGAGTGATAAATCCAAGAAAACAGTATAAGAGAGGGGAGAGAGAGAGAGGATGAGGGGGACGTAACAGAGGAAATAAAAACTAAAACCTGAAGCAAATGAAAGCAGGACAAAAAGATAACAGCGATATCACTGGCCACATTCAGTGATATTGGATTCTTACAACAATTTCTAGTTTCTTTTAAATGAACACCTTAAAGTGTGTTCAACCAAAAATAGAAGAGAATCATGCAAGTATAATAAATGTAATCAAATATGCTGAACTGCTTCAAGTCACACTCTTGGAAATTTGATTGTCTCGTTTAGAGACAGGCATCTGCTTTTTGATTTGCAAGAATACAAGTGTAAGAAATGATGATGACAGTGAGTTTACAGATGCTTTTGTTGCTAATTGTCATTTCTTTGCTGGTTTATAGTTTTAACCACTAATATGGTGGCTGTTACATTTTTTGACCGCCCGCTCTTTTGAAATATACCCTGCGTCTTTTCTTGAGGCACTAGATGGGACATGCTGAGTTTCTCAGTATTTACCAAAACCAAAATCCTTTGCTAACCTCAACCTCCGAGTCCTTTAGTGGCCTAAGCACTGCGATACGCTTGAAGTTTGTTTGACATGTTGTTCGACCACATCCGAAGGTGCAATCTGTTTCATATGCCTCACTTCAAGATGAGGTAAAAAGCCCGTCTTCATAGAGAGGGGTAACATGCAACGAATTTTACAAATGGGGAATAATGCCGCACACTTTCGGATGCTCTTCAAAGACATTCTTGGTGTTGCACTCAAAAAGTGACGGAAGTAGCTGTATGAGGGATGAAAAACAAGCGCTTAAGCGAGAGAGATCTGTTTGAAGCATAGTGACCCTTCAACAGAACAACAGGTGGAACACGGGACACAAAGCTCATGTTCGAGTCAGATGTTATTTGCTTCACAAGATAAATACCAAAGAGAGAAATAATTTGATTTCTTCGCCACATTCGACGTGATTACTGCGAGGTTGGTAATGGAGCGTCAGTAGGAGGCGGTCAGACGTGTTGTGCTAATTGTGGTCTACCCCTGTTGTGGGTGGAAATGAGGTCCTGAAATAACTACTTCCTGGTTCTATTTTCAGCTGAGGTCAGCGGCGGAGGAGTACGCCACGCTGAGAGGTGTGATGTGGCTCTGTTGGTTTGACCCACACCTGCTGCGTATCCTTCACTCAGGCACCGGAGGGTGAGTGTATCAGTATATGTGTGTGTGTGTGTGTGTGTGTGTGTGTGTGTGTGTGTGTGTGTTTCAGGATATGCATGCATACATGCAACACATGTGTCCAAATACAAACAAGTAACTATTTATGTTTGTGTGTGCGTGTGTGTGTGTGTGTGTGTGTGACCTTGACTCGGAGTACAAACACACACAGTCCTGCCTCACTGGAAACACACATCTGTTTGTGTTTTGTTTTCTCTTCCTCACTCGCAAACACACAAATACTCTGGTAGCTCTCAAACTGTTTTGGACACACACACACACACACACACACACACACACACACACACCTCATACCTCACCCGTTAATGTAATAAAACTACTACATGCTTTCACACTTTGTCACTCATACATATGTAAACACAAATACAAAAATAGTTTAACCTTGCAAATCAACACACATTAACATATTCTCTTTGGCTTTAATACACACACACACACACACACACACACACGAGAGGATTTAATGTAACATTGAGTCATCAGGCTGCTTTTGTATAACTGCTCTCTTTTCTTCCCTGCTGGGTCTATAGTACTGTAAGTGAAGGTCACACAAACATATAAAGCTGCGCGAACACAATCATCACCACACACATACTATACAGCGCACATGCAAGCGTTACCCAAAAGACTGTGTAAAAATAACATCAAACACACATGATCATCAACTACAGTACATATGGTTCATATGTATGTATGAGTCAGTCTACATCTCTCTCTTTCAATTGTATAACTGTATGAGTGTGTGCGTGTGTGTATGTGTGTGTGGCTGTAAGGGGCCTGGTTTTTCCCCTGCAGGCTGGTTTGAATCGATAGCGCTGGAAAGTGCTGAAATAGCAGCCTGACACACACACACGCGCGCACACACACACACACAGATACAGAAGGGTGACTCACTGGAGCTGAAAACATGAACAAGAATGCTGACTTCTGAAACAAGGCAAACAGAGCGGGAGAGAAAGAGCCAAAGAAAGAAAGAAACGGGGTGACATCCAGAAAGAAAGAAAGCAGAAAGAACAGCGCAGCTTTGACTTCAGACTAATTTCTGCTTAGTTGTGCGTAGTGGCGAGATCCAGTATTGCTGCATTGAAGATGCAGTGCACGGCGTGCGTGCATTTGTGTCTAGAGGATGACAGAGGATGGTCTGCTGCTGATCCTTTCCTCCTGCGTCGCTCTCACCTCTCTCTTTCACTTGATCTTGCTTCAGCGTAAAGAAACATTTTTATGACCTTTAAACCAAAGCTTTACATTTTTGTGAACGAGCAGTGCTATTAATCAGCAAATTACATTTTTTTTTTGGTCATAAAAAGTTTGGTTTATTGCCAGGTCCAGGAAGAGAGCTCGTAGTTCATTAATTTTATGTCCAACCTTTATAAAAAAAATTTTTTTTAACTTAACCAGTAGCGAGATTTGAGTGTGAGGTCCTGTCTGCTGTTCAGGAATCAGCTGTTGAACTCTGACTGCACTGGTGATACTGAACAAAGTTACATAATGTGTATTGGACATATCATATAGGGCAATATATAGGGATAGCAGGGATAGGCTCTTATCCTGCTGTGTTTTCATGTTTAATACCGAGCCTACCATTTTTGTATTTGTATGGATCCTACTTCTATGTTGCAACAGACTGCGAAACTAATTCAACGTAATCGTGAAAACAAACAGGACTCTAATTAAGTTTTACTGAGTTGTCTTTTATTGTCAGTTACAGTGTGACTGCCATAGAACAGTAACTTCAGTATGCTGAGGGGAAAAAAGGAGATATTAGATTGTGCAGGCTTTCTTCGACAATCAACACTTGATTAACAACCACTGCAGATGCATGTGTTTACTTGTTGATTCAGTCATTTATCCAAGCATGATATCATTAAGTGTATTAAAAGTAAAACAGGGCTGCGCCACTGATATCACCTGCCTGTTATCACTTTTGTTTTGTGTGAGACGGGGCGAGGAGGGTGGCCTTGTGTTCTAGTGACAACTATCATCCATTTGCTCAGTGTTGGGCTGTAAAATATTGCATCGTGCAGAGCTTCTTGTAAGGTCATGGTGTTTTGCTCTATAATAAACAGCCGGAAAGCAGTTAAGGGGTCGCGCCCTTTGTTTGGAAATGTTGTGTCAGACGCACTTTCCTACAGTTTACCCTCTCAGCAGCTAAGTGTTAGCAACACAGATGTAGTTATCTACTGAATGTCTCTGGTTGTATCTGTCTTTCTCGTGTAGTGTTGTTAATCAGTCAATAAAAATACCCGGATAATAGATTCTGTGACATTTCTAATAAGGATTTACAGCCAAGAGGTGCATCACCTGTGTGCAGCTCATATACCCCATAATATTAGAGTTAAAGAAGTTAAATATACCCAAAGCAGAATTCCTCCACAACATCACATTGTTGTTCAGTAGGCCATAGTGTAATAATACAATAGACAACTGTTAAAAATACAAGCTTAAATTATTGTATTATGACCCACTTACTCCCTAACACCATTTCATTGTATTCTCTTGTACCTACATGCATTTATCAGTATGCACTCTACTGGTGCAGTAGTATCAGTGCAAAATTCTGCATTTACTTTATTTAGGAAAAAATTAAACTGCACGGTGTAAGCCGTATGAAAAGTGTTACTATGAATCTATCCATATTGAACACCCATAGGATCATGTGTGAAGAGGTTTCTCCAGAATATAATGATGTAATAATGTGACATTACATGAGAAACAATAATGCTTGGTCCAATTAAGCAAACTTTTAAGCTTCAGGTTGATTGGAGTCGCTCATTAGACTCAGAACAGGTTGCAGTGGCTGCTGCAACACCAATGCAGCATCCGTTGAAATGCTGCTGTAGGACAGATGCAAGGCAGTAGTGTTAGGTGAAGCAGCCTGTTCATCATGGATTGTGTCAAGAAATGCACTGTAGATTCGTAACGTTGCTGATCCTCCCGCCTTTCCGAAGCTATCTGAGATATTTTTAAAGAACTGACAAACATTCGAGGACCAAAACGCAGAGTCTACACTCGTGCAAGATTTTGTGTTTTTCACTGAATTTGCAGCGACGGCTAATGAAGTGTAGACACGCGGCCCTGTGTGCATACTGTAATGCTGCAGATGCTGTATGGAGGCTTTCCACATTGACCATCACTGTGGTGCTGCTGTAGAACAAAAAGAGGGCACCCCAACCCCCACCATGGCCATTACTCAATGTACATCACCAGTAAATCCAGCGCATGGTTGGACCGTGTGTTTTATTCCCGTTACATAGATAATCACATCACCGCTACAGTAATTCAACAGGCCTGAGCTGAACTCCAGCAACAAGAGTCACAGTCAACAGTGTGTGTGTATGTGTGTGTGTGTGTGTATGTGTGTACGTGTGTGTGCATGTATGTGAGTGTCAGTGGTTGGCGCTATTAAACATTCACCGGCTCACTCAGCTGCTGCTGCTGTCGTTAGGCTCCCAATCTGGGTCAAGTCTCCCTCCTCTCCTCCCTGAGCTACCTCTATCCCTCCATCCTCTCCTCCTCCTGCTTCTCTCTCTCTCTCTCTCTCTCTCTCTCTCACTCTCTCTCGCACTCTCTTGCCCACTCACACTGCCTCTCTTTCTACTCAAATCCCTAAGTGCTCTCTCTCTCTGTCTCATTTCCTTTTCTCCCTCTGTTCTCCTCCCACCTTCTCTCTCTTTTTTCTCTCCCCCCACCTCTTTCCTCTCACTCTCTGTCTCTGAGCGAGTATTTGCTTAGCTACAGAACTCGGAGGCAGACCCGTGCTCTTAGCCAGCGTCCAAGTCAAATAAAGGTGCCTATAAATTTTTGAGAGACGTGATGAATAATTTCTGCGTGGGTGTGTGTGTGTGTGTGTGTGTGTGTGCACATAAAGTAATGACCTTCACGTCAAGTGTTGTGTTGTTGTCAGTATTCCGTCTACTAAGTAGTTTGAGCATTAGCTGATTGGCTTCAGTTCCTTCATTCACACCTGTGGCTCATTCACCAGCTACTTGGCCACCAGCTAACTATTAACATCCAATCATATTCAAACAGGTGTACGTAGCAGCCTCGCGGTCTTCACTGTTGCCCTGCTGCATGCCAGCACTGCACAGCACTCCACCACCTCCACCTCCTCCTTACCGTACGAGCTCAGCTTTTAGTATTATTGACTGCACTGATAAAACTGTCGAAATGTCTCTGCCTGAACAAGGTGACATTATTTGTCATCACCAGCTTTCGGTTGTATGTTACCCCGCTAAATACTACGCAACCTGATGATATTAGGAGCTCTGATTTTGGTGGTGTTAATGATGATGATTATCATGAAGGAAAGGTAACAGGTATGATGCTGTCATTGAGTTGGTACTGGAGAATTTATTAATATGAAGACGAGGAGGAGGAATAGGAAGGCGTTGATGGTGCTAATAATGATGAATTCACAGAACTTACTCATTAGTAGATTATTTAAAAATATATATATAAAAATATACATGACTGTTTTAATCAGACAGAAGCAGCCTTTCAGACCAAAGGAGACAAAAGCTGTTTCAATGTGCCATCTGTCTTCTGTGTACACATGTAGCATCAAGTGGTCTAACAATCAGCCTTAATTCATCTGCTCTGTTTATTGGTCCCTGCCACCGAATCAAGGAAACCTTCACATCCGGCTACTAGACAATAAATAAAACATATCAACGTCTCCTATCACCGTGAGTGCAGGTATGGCTGCTGCGGAGGCTTCAAATCTGCTGCCTGCAGTGCACCACAGAAGTATCAAATTAGGAGATACAAATAACATAAATAACACTGCGTTTCTTCCCTTTGCCCTCGTCTTATCTGTCGCCCAAACCATTTGATTCACACTGCAAGACAAATGATGCGGTCTCGCTTATTCGACTCTATTTCCTCGCCCTGCAGCTGGCCTTGAAGCGGTTCTGTCCTCTTGCCCGGAAAACATTGGCTCATCAGCTGCAGGTGAGTTTTGTCGCCTTCAGCAACACAATGATGAACACGCACGCATTCGGACACACGCACGTGCACATGCAATTAGGGTATTCTTACACGTGCTCCCAGACACATCGTGGCAGCACCTTTCATCCTGACGTCAGCCGTCACTGGTAACAGATTGAGTAGAAACCGGTTTAACAGTTCTGCTAAAAGAAGGTCTGTTGCTACACAAACTGCACGTGACTGCTATTTTTAAGGTGAGACACAGTTTCAACATGTTATTTCCTCCTGCTAGTACTCCAAGCAAGTGTTGAATGGATCCACCAGTTAGCGGTCTTGAAAAAAACCCAAAAGAAATAGAAACAAAGGAAGAAATAATTTGTTCTCCAGTCGCCTTCTTATTATTGAGCAGATCAATATCATCTCTTGTAGTACATGCATGCATTGTACCAGACAAATGCACTCTGCAGCTTTACATTTCATTAATTAGACAATGATAAACAGTTAATTGAGAAGGCGAGCCACTTGAGAGATTTCAGCGTTTATCTTCTAGCTCAACATCATCTCTCTTCGTTCCACACCTCCACCTACCAGAGTTGTGAACAGCACTTGTCCTCAGCCCGTTGATGTTTCTGATGACAGCTGCCATCTCTACAAATAGCCTGGGATCTGGTGAGAACATTCACAGCCCTGTCCTCCACTGCTTTGCTCTCAACATCATGGACGTCTGGGGTGGGAGTTGAAGACGTAGCCACACTTATATTTTACTGTTCACTCCTTGGCAGCAGATATAGAAAGGTACAAGTTTAGTGTGCACAGGAGATGCACGTTCTCTTCATTTACCCACATGGGATCATACCACCTTGCAACTTTACTTGAAAACATCCAGTTCAAACACAAATGCAAAAACTATGTATTAATGTTTGGAAATCTTCAAATCCAGTAGCTAATGTGCTGCTTTATGATGATATACTGTGAGAGCGGTGAGAGGGAACCAAAATAGTGAAGTTGCAGGGTGGACAGTTAAACAATGAGCTGAAACTTGCTATAAATCTCTCTATAAAGTTGAAGGGAGCTGCAGATTGATGATCTCTCGGTTTGAGCAAAACCTTTCTCATTGTCACCCTTTTTCTTACCTTGTTATTCTAAAAATATGAAAGACACATTAACTACTTTTATTTATTTATTTTTTAAATAATGTATGCGTCACATTATTTAAAGTTGGTATCAGTAAATGCTTAATGTGTTTTGGTATTAGAAGATGGAATGTACTGTAACACAGTGCAGAAATATTTAGACATAATAATGTGTTGGTCTGACAAAGATCGAATTGAAACTTATTTTATAGCTAATTCATGATTTCAAGTCCAGCTGAAATCACGTTTAGAGTTTTTGCTTATTACACTCAGAAATAACGCCAACATCTTTGAAAATTTATTGTCGATAGTTTTTGATTATTAAAAGAAAAAAGTCCCAGAGGAAATATCAGAAATGCTGTGCTATGTCTGTGTTTGATTGACAGCAGCTGGCAGGCTGAGCCACAGAAGGGGAACGCCAGTCAAACTAAACAATCTTGCACGGTAGCTTGAATGTCATGGGCAGAGCGTGTTTTGTTAGCAATGGCACTGACGAATAACAGGTAAGAAGTAGCTATTTAGCCACCTAGCCTGCAAACTGTTTGGCCACTTGTTGAACAAGCCAAGGTGCAGGACCGCACGGGTGTCCGTGTCTGTAAGTTGAGTTAAGCTGACAGAGGGTTTAGCAGGAAAGCTAATGCGGGTAAAGTGTGTGCCTCTTCTCTTGTGCAGCAGTTAGTCAGCGTGACCATCTGCTCTGCTTGTGATAGAACGAAGACATTGCTAATTTATGCAAGCTCTGATTGACTGTGTTGAAATGAGCTCTCCGTGTACTGCAAATCATGATACCTAAATTCTAAATAAATGTTTCTCCCTTTTGATTTCTAATTTTCAAAGGAGAACTCAGGACATCGGGACAAATGGTTTCCATGGCAGATGGATGTTTGTGTTCTGTGGCAGACAAAAAAAAAAAAATACAATCTAATTTCAGGTTTTAACCATTGTCTAAATTGATATGGACTATCCCAGCACAGCATGGCAGGACTTAGTTCATAAAGCACATAACGATGCCTGCTTTGGCAGATGACATCACGAAGCCCAGAGGAAGCTGGACTGATTACTACTCTGCTTAATATTACAGAGGTTAGGTGGAGGAGGGGTGACGTGAATGAGAGGAGACACAACGAGAGAACAGGGAATGGAGAGAGAGAGAGGAGGATGAGTGATGTGATCATTATAATTTCTGCTTTCTCAACCTGCAAAACATTTCCCATAGCTGATCACAGATTAATCTGAGGTCGTCTTTATTAGCTGTGACATCACTATAAGTACTTGTTAAACGTTGCTGTTGCATTAGTGCAGAAGTTTACTTCCTTTAACTAAGGGAGGATTTACAAAATCACTTTATACTCTAAGTGTGTCTCTTTACATCTGCATGAGTCAGCAAAACTCCCAAAAACTAGATTTTACTTACAGCAGTGGTCACATCACTGATCTTTTAACTCCTTATTACGTGGGTCTCTTTCTGGTCAATTTGCAGATCAGTCACAAAAGTTTTCCAGGTTTTTCCAACTTTCGGAAACTCAACCAATTAAATCAGCCATATGGCCTCAGAGTTGTCAAATTCTTCAACTTATAATCATCTTAAAAGAGGTTTTAACGTTTTAGGTTTTTTGTGTTAATGACTATAGATACAGTTTATTTCATTTATTTTCTTCCTTTTAAACTGTTCTTATTTTAATTCTTGCCCACTTCATCATTTGTGGTACGTGTCAACAGGTGCTAGGTGATGACTTAGCATTTTAGTTTTAGAGACAGGACCTCAGCGGTGAGGGGGGAGACAGGAGGAAGAGGAGGACAGGTGGAGCGGAGGAGAGAGCAGAAAAGGACAGAGGACACGTGAAGATAGATAGAAGTTTCTCTAGGACTATCAAAGCTGACCAAAATTAAAGTCAGCATAATAGTTAAGTAAAGAGGTTAATGTCACAGTTGTGGACAATTAAACTGTTGAACTATTTTACCAATCAGACATGCTCACTATTGGAAACTAACCTTTGGTGTTTATTGTATTTGCACCCTCAGCAATCCCTTATTCCCTGTAATGAGTAGCCGTTGATACACACACACACACACACACACGCACACACTCACGCACACCCACTCACACTCAAACACAGTGTTAATTTGACTTGCCAGGAAGGAAATAGTGTGATTCACTTGAGTAGGTCCCTGGACATGAATCCAAAGACAGTAGGGAGCGTGCAGAGCAATCAAGTGATAAAGCTTATTATCTGAGAGGAGCTATATTCTAAGACTTATTATCTACCAGGAGTTAAATGACTTTCAGGTCCTCAAAGGCCTGATGGCCTGGTTTGACTTGGCAGGAGAGAGAAAGAGGAGGTGGTTGGAGGAAGACGGGGGTGGAGGAGAGCACGCAGGAGGAAGGAAGAGCGATGAGGAAGATGCACGCAGGTGATGGGGGTGGTGGGAGGGAGGAAGAGAAGTGAAAGGAGATGAGAGGAGACAGGAGTGGAGAGGAAGGGAAAACCAGATGTGAGCAGGGGTACAAAGATTAGAGGGGGGAAAGAAACATAAAGATGAAAAGAGGAGAAGTTTGAAGACAGGAATGAGGACGGAGAAGGTGATTCATAGACGTGGGCAGTCACTTCTGTCTTTTTGCAACTGCTGTGAAACCAATTTTCTGGTTAGGGTCGAGAAATAGACCGTACTTCATAAAGCTGCTGCAGAGTGCTGCATTGTGTCTTTGTTGGGGAAGCTCAGATAGTTTACTACTATTGATACTGTAGATAGTTTATTGCCTTGGATACCGCGAGTGTTGGCATAGCAACAATAGATTCCTACTGTCTGTGCTCACTAGGATCTAACAGCAAGGTAGGACAGTAACTTTACTCAGGCGCTGGCTACCCACTGCATGATATTATGTAACAGGTGACCATACAAACTAATTTGCACTGAAAGTTGATGACAAGAAGGGGAAAAAAAACACATTAGTTATAGTTACAGCACATAAAGTTGTCTTAAGCTCGCAAAACTTTTGTTTTGAGGCTCTCCAAATTGACACCGCACCAAAACCTGGAGTTGTTACTCTGAGGTGAGATCCAGCTGAAACGATGCCTAACCAGATCACCTCTATTTCAAAGTCACTGCGAGATGAAGGTTAGTTGGTCAGTTTCCCATTTTAATGTCTGCAATGTCACCGGAAGCCCACAACGACCGCAGCTTAACATAGCACCTGTGGTACTGTTCGGTACGCCCTGGATCACAATGTGACCCTCTGGCAGTACACAGAAACATCATCTTTGTTTTCTTTTTTTTTTCCATTTTATGTCTGTTATTGAAGTAAAAAAAGGTTTGACTTTCAGTTCAGCAACTTTCATTTTTTCTTTCCATCTTTCTGTAACTGTAATGTGACATTTTGGCCCTGCAGTTCTTCACACTTGATAGCATTTGCAAAGAGCGAGCCTTCAACATCTGATGAATTGAACAGCTTTATGTCTGCAGAAAATTTACAGTACTGAAGGAAAGCAATATTTGTCTGTGTATGTCTCAGTCTTTGTTTTGAGCAGTGATAGGACAGGTTCTTTGTATTTCTAACAAACAGCCTAATTAATAAGTTTTTCAAATGACATTAAAATATGTTGTTGGCTCAGTGTGACGTTTTAAGGTCCTGAATCTTTTTATTTAGTGGAGAGATTTCTGTCTGTTCTCGTCTCACTGGTTTGACATATGTAGTGTAGTAAGTCAGACAAAGGCGAAGTCACATGCAATTTTGTATCTGGAAGCTTGTTTTGTTGTGTTAGCAGTCAAATTGTTAATTCAATCTGATCAGTTTTAAGTTACAAAATAACACCTAGGGACGTATTTTATATGCGTCGTTACATCATTAAGTCTATAAAGAAATGCTTTATAGATGTGAAACTAAGTTTTCAGGAGCGTGATAGCCTACTTAACCACTGCTAACTGTCCAAATATGGAATTAATAAACTGCTGTATTTAGCCATCCAGGCAGCTCATTACTGGCAGATAGCTTCCAGCCTAAAGAGTGCTAATGAGCACACTGTGCACCCAGTCCCTCTTTCAAACATACAATATTGACAAAGCTAATACAAAGTATGAGCCGTGGAGTCCAGAGTTGAGTGTTATTCTATGTAAATGAACTCTTCTGACTTAAAGGTAAACTTACTTTACTTGTGAATTACTTTAAGAGCTTTTTAAACAGGAGAGAAACTGTCGGGGTCAAAAGAGTTTAAAATTCATTAAAATAAAAAAAAAAACCCTCACCGCTCAAGTGCAGCATAGCAGCTACAGTCCAGAACTGTTTCCTATGTTGACTGACAGAAGACTTTATTACATCTTAAAACAAGACGAGACACAAAACTACGACAAACTGTCTTGGTTGGTTAAGATTATTCTTTATTATGAAGTGCCACAAAATGCTTTGTGTTCATTGTGCTTACATTGTCTGAATTCTGGCTCAAAAAAACCCCCAGGAGATCCTCTCTCTGCAGCAGAGAGTCAAACCTCCTGAGATAAGGTGTGTCAGATATCGCTATACAGCAGTAAAAATGTCTCAATCCAAAGGATTCTTTACAAACCCTCTTGCAATAAATGATTATTTAGGTTATCATCATTCTTTAACTTGGAAATACAAAAAAAGAAGAGAGGTCAAGCTAGTACAAGGTTTTTAATTCTTCTCTACCTGAATTCTAGTTAGTTTCATTGTGCTACTTTCTTTAAGGTGGAGATGACTAGAATGGAAGTGCTTCAAGAGAACAGACTGGAGCTCACTCAGAAACAGACACACAGAGACGCGCCCGCTCAGCTTTTCTGCCTCAAACCCACGAAAACAGCCACACGACAACAACTTTAGCCAAATACCCTTAAGACGTTTGGACAGCAGTGCAAAGTTGCAATGAGTTTTAATACACGATGATACATTTTGTGATGCGTAAACAAGAACCGGAGGCATCACAGCTCGAGATACTCGGTGGTTTGCTTAGCAACCTTTGTACCCGTCAGACTGTGATCAGTTCTGAAATTGTGTTATTACTGTTTTTCGTCCTCATTCAGATAGAAATGAGAAATAACAACTCAGAGTCTGCGGTTAAAATAATAGCTTGCTGTTATTTATATCTCCACCTGGGATCAACGTCTCCGAGCTGAAATATGAAAGTAATGCTTTTGTTTTTATGGTCTCTTTTCCATACTTGTGCTTTTAATTTGTAGTTGCGTAGACCTTGTGTTCAGGCACCTAATTTAATGTTTTTACCTACTTGGTATGTATGACCAAGACAAAAAAATTTAAAGCCCTAATAAGCTGAAGCTCTATGACTAATCGTCTAATACAATTCAAATAATTGCAGCTCAAATCTAGTTCACACATCAGGGAGACAGATAAGAACTGCAATTTGCTGACTCACATACTAATTGCTCCGCTCACAACAAAAACTGCCTCTTGCTTGTTGACTTGAGAGCTACATTTTTCCCCAAAACATAAAGATTGGATCATCTCCTGACAACAAAACGTCGTCTTTTTGACTTCAGAATACTGTCAGATTTGATATATAAACTATAACTTTCAAACTCTCTGCAACGTGAATGAAATTAGGTGATGGCTCCACGTATCAGCACAGACTTTTCCTTTCATCCCTTTAACCCTAAATGATGTTGAACATCAGTCAACCGCATGTCTAACTGAGTCATCGTATGCCTGAGGAAGCACTGCAATTATCAAAATTTTCGTTCACATTCACAATTTAAACCCCTTTCGTTTCAACTGTCGAAAGCTCGGCTGTAGACACAGATTCTCTCTGTGTCTCCCACAGCAGCTCACTGGCAGGCACTGTGTGCTCGCATGTGTGGGCATGCACCCATGCACTTGTGCACTTGTGTGTCTATGCGCGCTTACAATGAATACATATGGCATATAAACAAGCACTTCGTTCTTTTTTTTTTGTTGGTTTTTTTTTTTTGTTTGTTTGTGCAGATCTGCGTGTCCTCAGTCTGTCTCTCAGGAAGCTCCATGAATCTGTAGAAAAGGTTTCCGAGCTGCAGAGAACTGGGTTCAGCAACACTGGTATTGGCCACCTAAATCAAAGGTTAAACCATCTACGGGTTGGGGTTGGTTAGAGTTAGCCTGTCATGTAGGTATATCACTCATAGAGTTAGCCTATGGTTGGCCCAGTAGGGTTAAATGGGGCCTACTGCAGAATAATAAGGACATGGTTTAACGTATCTCCTGGACTGTAAAAGTGAAGCTGCAATCAGACCATCCAGCTAAAGTACATGCTTTTTCTGTGGTTTATGAATGCACGCTTTATGGTTTGGAAGTGCACTGGAAGGGTAGTTGAATAATGCATTGCATTTAACGCTGACCTCAGCCCAACTTCAACAATGCACCAAACTTTGACTTGGTTTTCTATTTAAAGTATGCTCAGAGTTGCTAAATACCATGTATGCTTTGTATGCTTTTTATCATTCTGAGTTAGTTCACATCTCTTTGCAACGCTCTCCAGCCTGATCGCCGCGCTAACCTCTTCCTGTTTGTTTGTATCAGAACAAAGATTAGTCTGCTGTGGTTATTAAAAGGTCTGTTGGAGGCATGTTGCCACATTAATTGGCTGCATGACACAGGAAGGATGTTTTCAACTCATTTACGTGCCAGAATCTTTTAATAAACCCTTCAGCTCACGTATGGCCAACGATCCAATCTGAGTAAAGTGTTTGGAGGGCTAATCCAAAATTAGGCTTCTCCTGGTTAATGTTAGCAGTCTTTTTTTTTTTTTTCATGCTAGAGTTAGCCTAGCACGGGTCTGCAGGGTTATACTTATCCTACAATAGGCCTCACACCCAGCAGCCAGCTGATCCCAGCCTCTCTAGCCTACATCCTACATTAGTTCTACTCACTAAGAGGCAGGCAGTGCATAACAAGAGAGGAAAGACAGGACTTTTATTTTTGTTACTCTAACACTACATTGGCATGTTCCCTGATGTCTGTAATATTAGTATTTTTCTGTTTATGACTATAGGTGAAGTAAAACATACCTGATTTTTAAACTGCTATACAGTAGTAGGTAATACTTCATAACTTCATCATAAAATACCATGCATTAGGTGATTATTGCTTTTAAAGAGTCCTACGGAGGCTCCAAGAGAAAAATATTGCCCTCAGGTTCTATCTATAGGATTTTGGCAAAAATCATAAGCTTTTTATGATGTTGGCATAGATTTCATTTTTTTTCTCTTTTTTTTTTGCATGCAAAAAACGTTAATAAGAAAAAAAGGTAAACAACAGTAATAGGAAAAAATAGTACTTAAAAAAAGTGACATATGCTTTGGCCTGTAGTGATAGAAAGAGGTTGGCAAATATCCTACATACGTATACAGAAATTAAAGTGCAACAAATAAGTTAACGGTATCACTTCGTTGTTATCAAATCAAGTATAAATACAACAAATAAAAAAAGGAAAAATGCCAAGTAAATAAATAAGTAAATAAATAAATAAATAGTACTTTTACCTCAGTAGTAGAGAGAATATGGTCACTTGGTGCAGCAGAACATTATTATTATCATTATTATTACTATTATTATTACTATTATTCCCCCAAAAAACAAAATGAGAAGGAAAAACTCTTTCACTGCGTTTCAGTGCAGGGAGGAACTCAGTAGCTATCGGCTTGCTATTGTCTTTGTCGTCATCCTCATCACCATCAGAGTCCCAAAATATATGGTGCCATACCGTATCTAGATGCCAGAAGGAAGCCATGTTAGTATTATTGTCTCTATCAGAACAGACAGAGGAAGAGGAGTTTTTGAGGAAGTGCATGCGTAGATCCTTAAGTGGGCAAATCTCAAGGAGAAAAAATTGTGCTATCTTCATCATCTTCATCATCATGAATAGGCTCCAAGGGAAAGCAAGGTGTGGGGGGAAAGTGAGAGAAGAGGAGGAGGAGGAGGAGGGAAAGCAAGGTCATATTCTGACCAAAAATAGATTGTTTGTGTCTGCAGTTCAGTTTGTAAGGATAATGGTAATTTATGTCTGCAGTTTTGTCTGTTGTTTTATCTATGCAGGGGGTCATGCATCTAGGGGACCTAGAGGAGAGAAGGGGCCTTTGAAGCAGGCAGACTCGTAGTGCTTGTTCAGGTAACTCTTGAGCGCGAAGGTCTTGTTGCAGCGTTTACACTTGAAGTGTTTGAAGGCAGAGTGGGTCTGCATGTGAGCGCGCAGGTTCGAACGATCTGCGAAGGCCTTCCCGCAGTGGGCACATCCAAACGGCTTCTCGCCCGTGTGAGAGCGCATGTGGCCCTGTAAAAGCCAAGGTCGACTGAACGCTTTCCCGCACACATCACACTTGTGCTTGAGGTCATGAGTGAGCAGGTGCATGGCCATGGCGGGCATGGACACGTACACCTTCCCGCAGGTCGGACATTTCTTTGCCAGCTTGCTGTCCAGCGAGCGGTGTGTCTGTTTGTGCCGGCTCAGGTTGGAAGACGTGGCGTACGTTTTGCCGCACTCGTTGCAGGTGTGCCTCTGGATGGTCCTGGGACTGCTGAGAGCTTTCCTCCTCGAGCGGCCATCGGTGATGAAGAAGGCATCCACTGTGTAACCCTCACTCACCGCAGCATCTCCGTTGATGTATCCGTCAGTGATTTCTGACCCGGGACTGTCAGGGGACTCAGAGTCAGGAGCCCCGTAGTCACTGTGGATACCATCGTAGAGGGGGTCAGGGGAGGGCACCTTGATCCCACTGTCACTCTCTCCATCGTACACAACAGGGTTGATGTAGTCACTGATGTAACCAGCTGACATAAAAAAGAGAAAAGAGTGTTAGGTTAACAACAATGAGGTGGGAAGCTTGTAATAAAAATGGGTTTACACCGAAGCCTGGCCCGGGAATCAGAGATATACAGATTGTCCCTGATGTAGCCATGACGTAACTTTTAACAGATGAAAATATAGGATATCAAAACTATCTTAAGCGGCACAGAGGGGCTCAAAATTCTACCTGATCACAGCAGAGACCCACACTTCATATACCACTAGGAACTATGATAGACATTTGCTACTGTACGTCTGTCTAACAGGGAGTCAGCAGGGAAAAAGTCTGGATTAATGCCATCAGACTGCTGTAGCCAGCTGGACAGGAAGAACAGAGTGAAATCAGATAGTTATTTTCTTTTCAAGCTTTCAAGCTCTTTCTTCATAGAGAACAGTAATGATTGAGATGCCGTATAGTGACCAGCATTACACGGTCTGAATGACTTGAATTAAAGTGCTTACTCACTGATGTTAACCGCTACATAAGCTGTATGTTTTGTTTTTTTCTGCTTCTGCATCCCGCTTGAGTGATAAACGATACAACACGTAGAGACGTCAGGTCAACATAAATATTCCAAAACAGCCGGTTCATTCAACCAGCAGCTTGTTTCTAACATGTATGCTGCATGTCGTGCTATGGTTTGACACAAATGCTTACATGACAGGCGGCACGGGTTTTGTATGTGTTGAGAAACCACGTGCATTTTAGCTTTAAAGGTCATGTGTGTATGATTTAGTTGCTGCTAAGCCCCTCGCCTCACCCTCTCCTTCCTAGCTTGAAGGAGAAACTATGGTGGCTGCCAAGTGCTTGAAAAACGCCACCGGCCCTATTTAGAGCTAGTTTGTCTATTCTGGGCTACATGTTGGTTCAGTACGGTGGACTCTGTGGAAGAGGAACCGTGGTGTCTGTAGATATAAAAGGCTTAATCTCGTGTAACTAATACATAACGATTCTATCTTCAGGTCATGATACACGGATGAAAAACTGAACGTTATTTTCCATTTCTGCCGCGTTCTGTAAATAGAGCCCCTTAAATCGTATACACACTGGACCTTTAACCTAAAAGTGCAGAAAACCAGAGATCAGCAGGGAAACAGAAGGTTCCAGTAAGATGTGATCTTAGGTCAGCAGTTTTACATCCCAGACCACAAGATCATCTGTGGTTATACACAGCAGGAAAAGGCAGCATGCTGTTTTAAGGAGGCACTTTCTCTCACCCTAAATGTATGGATAAAAACTTTAATAAGCTGTAAAAACACACCGTTCTTCTGCATGTATCTGCCCTGTAGTATTGCTGCAGCATCTATGGCCCATTCGCTTCAATTGCCCTGCATAGGGATGATTCTCGACTCATCATCAGTAAAGCAGCACCAACTGTAACTACTTTTAACAGCTTTCAACATATGTGAAAGTCCTTTATTGTAACACAGAACATCTGTCTCTCTGCTGCGCACCTGTGGCCAATACTGGAGTGTGAAGAAAGGAAAAAAAAAAAAAAAAATAAGCCTGCAGTATTAGTCCAGACATAATTCAGCAGTATAATTCCTCTCCGTTCTCAAAGGTTGCAGTTAAAACACTTCTCTCTGTGAAAGATAAATGAACACAGGCTGACCCTGAACTTGAAGAAAGCTGATTTAGAGTGTGAAAATGAGCATCAGCACCGCGGACAGATCCAGTGTGGCGCAGGTCGCTGGCACGGTGACAGCGAGGCTGCTGTGCAGGCTCAATCAGTGCAGTCGACAGTGTGGGGGGCTTTTACAGATCAGGGGGGGTTGAAGGCTTGCACGGCAAAGCCTTTTGGGCAAAGTGCAGAGACTGCGGCTCATTTTGAAGCACGACAGGCGCATATACGAAGAGTTGGAGGATGTCATTACTCCCTCTTGATAAAGAAAAAATGCAGATTCTTTGCAGTTTTACATATGTTTATCAGCTATATCATAAATATGTGAATACGTTCATACAAACAACTAAATATAGAAATGCATAAACAATACATAAATCCATACTAAGTAGCATATTTAGAGGCATGCACATTATAAAGCAGCTTTAGATTTGGTTGACTGACAGTGTGGCTCTACAAGTGTGTCATTACACATGTTGTTTTCTGCTCTTTTAATCTTTGTTGATCATATCTTGTTAAACACACAAAGCCCAGATAGTTTTTGTGTGTTTGAATCTCTTTTTAGTGTGACAACATTGGTTTGGTTTGAGTGAACACAATGTTAACAGATTGAATGCAGACTAAACTGTCCCCAACAACAACACTGCAAACTTCAGATTATTTTCTCCACCTTTTCTCTTCCTTAAACATTTACACCTAATTTAGACGCAATTACCACCCATCATTTCACTTGTTAAGAAGTTACATTAAGCCAATCAAAAAGCAAGACACTGCCCACAGATATATATGAAGGAAAAAATAGATACTCTGTGACAAACCAAGATTTGAATCATGTCTTTGCTTATGATCATGACTGCTTGGGATTAAGTGGACAGTTCATATATGTCATCACAATATGTCTCATAATGTAATCTGAGGGTGGGAAAAAAATGTCGTAGTTAACTTTTTTTCCTCCAAGAAATCCCTGTTATTATTTACCCCGGCCTCTCCAGTGCTTTCTATATAAGATGCAAAAGCAACTGTCACACGGTGCTGTGTGTGACAGCACATATCTGTCTGCATATGATAACAGCTCCTACATATCTGCAGCTGCATCCCATCTGACTGCACAGTCCCATCACACACAAGGCACAGAACACGAGGGTGTGATATAAATTATTCCAAAAGCAGAGAGTCGTTCCTAACGTGGCGCACTGCATGTGCTGAGCTGTATGTAGAAGCCGCATTAAGCAGTTACCATCAGATGTTGGGGATGGAGACAAAAGGTTGCCGGGACAGACAGCGTTTGCACGGTGCTGCTGAGGCGGCAGATCGCGTGTCAAGCCGAGCAGGGCTTGTTAACCTCGACATTAGAAATACACCACTAGCAGCTTTTTTGCTTCACGAGCGGAGAAATAAAGGCAAGGCCGCGCAAGGAATACACATGTTGATGTGCAACAACCTGTCAATGACACTGGGGTGGAAGCAATGCAGTGGCTTCATTTACATGGCAAAGGCATCTCTGAGGTTTTTTTGGGGGGGGGGATAAAATGTGACGCACGCAGTCACAGGGTGTGAGGAAGTTCACAGCTTCAGAGGAGCATAGGGCAGGAACAATGACAGAACAATGAATCACACTGTCCAGTGGGGACTAACAAAGCATTGTTGGGGCCTAAAAAGTAATCTAAAAATAATGTTATAGAAATAATATCCATATTCATCAATTATGCCAAGACAGTCAACACATCCCCCGAGCCCTTCACTTCTATTCAACAGTTCATCTGTGGCTGTAAAGTGAAATAAGAGCAGTCAGGAACGTCGGCGCTGATCCACTTTTTTTGTGCTTTTGTGATAACATATAGACGTGTGGGAGCTGCTGCAGGCGTGCAAGGAGGAATGCATTTATTTGAATGTGCAAAAATATGCCAGCACTGCAAAAAAAAAAACAGGGCAGGCATACCAGCAGAAAACACATGCAGATTGTAGGATATAAGCCCGTGATGGGGTTTAGTTTCATATGCAACCAGGAAAACACTGGACCACTGTGGTCAGAGCAATGTTACATAAAGGATTACTAAACCGCTGCTTATTCCTGCTGCACCTGGAGGCGGTCGGTGGATACATTTGACAGTGGATTACTAAAGATTATCTGTGTGAAGTGTCACTTTGTTTTCGTCAGATGGTTTCCAACATCTATTGCAACATCAGCACAAGCCTCCATCTGAAGCGTGTCAGATACACGTAGACTGAGCTTTGCCTTTGTTCGTTCCAGCAAAGCAAGTGAAAAGTGGACCAGATATTAATAAGCACCGTCCCGTCTTTATCTCCTTTAACCTTACTTAGCCTGCGTAGGGGGGAAAAGTCCCCGCTGACTATGAGCCAAAATCGATGAAACATGGGACGCGCTGGATTTAGTTGATTTCTCAAGTGACCTTTCCGCTCCAGTGGCAACTCAACTCCCACAATGCGACCAAACGCTTAAAATCAAGCCTACTTCATCTGCTCTTCCCCCGGTAAATAAAGCGTTAGATTACGTGGTGCGGTAACACTCACTGAGCGGGGTGTAGTGGCTATTGAGATTGGCAGTTCATCAGTGTTTCACCGTGTCCATCTCATCCGGCGCTCCCCTGAGCTCTTGCAGTCCTCTGAAGTGGAAGTGGGATTACTTATTTGGCAGAAGACTGCTTAGTGTGCGGCTTCGAAGCTTTTATTGCCCATCAGGAAGGTAATAACTATGTGATAACTCTGTGCTGTCCGCCGTTGTCCTGTAATCAATGATTATAGGCTACTTATCTGCCTCAAACAAGTTTCGGATGGAGAGGCTGCAGATACGCCGGGTCAATATGATGCCACAGGAGAGAAAATACCACATGCACGAGTGAAATAGTTAGATTTTGAGTTGCACACCGACGTGCCAACCACTCGGGTCGATTTAAAATATCCCAGCGAGGGAATCCCTCCAGGACACAACAGGTAAAATCCACCTCCTATTCTGGAAACAGTCTCATCAGACTCCCTGCCTGTCACCCTCCACCTCCTCCTCCGCCCTCTTCTCTGTCAGATCGACTTATGTATTTTATGTTGTTTTGTTGAGACACCTGTTAATGCTCGTCGTGTAGGCAGACCTGACCTACCTTTGTCATGGAGCCGCAGGCTGAGGTCTGTCCTGTGCCGGTAGGCGTTCTCCAAATCCGCCCCGGTGGAGAAATCATCCAGTTTCACCTTTTTCACCAAGAAAGACCTTGGCATGTTGGTGCGACACCGACACACTCACACTGTCACAAACACAACGGCACACACTCACAAACACAGCCGATCGCCGACGGCCTGGCCAGCGTGGTGATTTTTGTGTTTTTCGCCCGTTACACACCGACAAGACGAGGCGAAGCTGGAGGAAGATTGTCTTCAGATTATTATTATTATTTCTTAGAGGAACAGTTGTGACCAGCGTTTTCTTTTCTCTCCAGTTTCAGTCTCTGTCTCCTCCGGTTTAACCCTCGTGCAAAGAAAAGAAGGCGAGAAATGCAACTTCAGCACCGGACAGCTCCTTCCAAGAGGTGGTGGTGGTGGAGGAGGAGGAGGTGGAGGTGGCGGTGTGCCTCGGGGTCTCTTTGCTCGCGGGCAGAGGCTCGTGAGCAGTCCACAAACAAAAAATAATAATAGTTTTTAAAAAAAATAAAAACAAAAAAACAAGAGGCGGTTGGAAGGCACCCTGCGGCGCGCGGCGGCTCTAGGGCCTCTTTAAAGAAGAGATGTAGGAGAAGGAGGAAGAGGAGAAGGAGGAAGAGGAGGAGGAGGAGGAGGAGGGAGGGATGCGAAGAACACAAGAGGTACAAAAAATGTGGAAGGGACGATTTAGGGAGCTCTTCAAAAAATAAAAAATAAAAAAATAATACAAAAATGTCGGACACCCTGTCCTTCCTTCTTTGCCGCAGAAATAGTCCTTAAATCCGGTTAATGATGACTTACTCAGGTCGGCGCAAAAACACAGTAAGACTCCCTGCGGCCGAACGGATCAACAGCATCCCCTCTTTCTCTCTCTGTATCCCTCTCTCTTCTCTCTCTCTCTCTCTCTCTCTCTCTCTCTCTCTCTCTCTCGCTCTCTCTCTCGCTCTTCCCCTCGGTCTCTCTCTTTCTGCAGCTTCCGCGAGGTGTTCCCGTGAGTGTGCCGTCTCGCGATCAGCTGTTGGCATTTATACGGCGCAGGGAGAGAGAGAGAGA
The DNA here is from genome assembly GCA_014281875.1 of Nibea albiflora. Lineage (NCBI taxonomy): Eukaryota > Metazoa > Chordata > Actinopteri > Sciaenidae > Nibea > Nibea albiflora. The sequence continues at coordinate 14,467,259 of CM024804.1, forward strand.
GAGAGAGAGAGGAGAGGGAGAGAGAGAGAGAGAGAGAGAGAGAGAGAGAGAGAGGATGGAGGGATGGATAGACACACGGGTAGAGGGAGTGCTTAATTTAATCCATCCCACATCCCCGGGGAGCGGCCACTGGCCCGGATGATTTATTGAAGCTGTTATCACCCACCCTCTCTCTTTCTCTTTCTTTCTCTGTCTTTCATTCTCCTTCTCCCTCCTTCCCCCCTTTCTCTTCATTTTTTTGATAATGTGTGTGTATTAGTTTCTATATGTGTGTGTTAGTCTGTGTGTGTGTGTGTGTGTGTGTGTGTGTGTGTGTGTGTGTGTGTGTGTGTGTGTGTGTGTGTGTGTATGTGTGTGTGTGTCGCCATGTTTTGGGGAGATAAGAATGGAAAGTGTGTGTGTGTGTGTGTGTGTGTGTTTTTAAAGTACTCATCGATTTGATTCAGCTATGAATTTTAAATCCTGCCTGTTTTTTTGGGAGAGTCCATACACTTATTATTTTATTTTATTTTTAATTTTCTTTTGGTTTCTTTCGTCTTTTATCACCTGCTAAGCATATTCAATCTCTGCTTTCTCCGTGATGACATGGATTATATGAGGGAATATTAACTAGCATGCTGAGAGCCTCGTAATTATCATTAATGTGGCCCCGAAGGCAAATGGATGTAGACCAAATGGAGTGTTTTACAGTGACTGCTGGATTAATATGGGAGTAGAGTAATATCTGTTCTAGGGTCACACTGGGTTCATTGACAAGTTTTACTGCAATATGGAGGATTGTCTCTGCTGATGTTACGTAACAGCAACAAAGATCATTTGACAGATTAATGAATCATGTGCTGAGTAGACTTTCTTAATTCAGCCTCGCTCTCTCTTTGTCTCTCGAATAATATCGCTTTAATATAAATGTTAAAAAGAAGTCATAATTCAGAGGGCATGACAACAAGTCTGATTAAAGTCCAAGTCAAGAACCTCGTTGTCAAATCTGACATTTAGCCTTGAACCTTAAAATGAATGCTGGCAGGTTTAAATGGTTCCTGCAGGACCGTCAGTCTGAGGCCAATAATGATGGTGTATAAATATGTTTTAATTAGTCCCAAGGTTTGTGAACGTACACATTACTGAATGTGTTTCCTCCCAAGATTTAAAGGGCATTGGTGTTTTTTTTTTTGTTGTAGGACACACTGACTCTGGTTTGTGGGCTGTTAGAAAGTTGTTGAACATCTGTTAAAGGTTAGAAGAAGCTCGGTGGATTATTTCGATCTACTCAGATCTACGGAGATAAACCAGGCTGAGTGTTCATAGTGTGTTGTTGCACAGACTCAGTCTCACTGAGTTGCTAAGTTGATACTCGAGACTTGGATATTGATGTACATTCACCATATTATTTATTTTTACTTTCATTTTTAACATTGCACCCCATAAGCTGCTAGAAAGCTGCTCTCCCATTTACTGTATTTTTAATATTTATCCATTTATTTATTAGTTCTAATGGTGTGTGTACTTAATGTACTGAAGTACATGCTGTATGTATAAATATCAATATTATCCAGCTAAGGACAGATAACAACAAATAGTCTTCTCTTCCTTCCTCTTTCTTTCTGTTCTTGCTAACAATATTAGTTACGTTGAAGGTGATTCAGAGACATTTTATGCAAAGATTGAGTCACTGCTTGTCAGTCAAAGTAAATGAAGTATTTCTTTCAAATGTGACTAATCTTGCTACAGGAAAGGAGATTTCTGTGCCAGTCACATTGTTAGTTTTGGGGCATGTCTTACCTGAATTAGACAAAAATCATATTAGGTGTTGCTCGTTAGTTACATGAACTAGTCAAACAGATGGAGGAGGACAGTGGAGATGTTGTGTTGGGGTGGTGATGATGAAGACTGAACGGACTGAGGTCATTCATGCTTCACGCATGGACTGAATCTACTGAAAGGGTCAGATATATTTCCGCTATGTGTGTATTTAGTATTGATTACAGGCCACAAGACGTGTTCAGTACTGTGTGTGTTCAGTGTGTTTGATGATGACTCATGACTATGGGAAGTATTCTGTGTGTGTGTGTGTGTGTGTGTGGTGTGTGTGTGTGTGTGTGTGTGTGTCTGGTTGTGATACCAGTCCATCTGTTGTCCTTAATCAGGGGAAGAGCAGATGAGTTCCATCACCTGGAGACTGGCTCAGGGAGGTCCAATTAAACACACACACACACATGTACACACACGACTGGCTTAACACAAGCACACAACATACAACCACCTCTACAACAACTGTCAGTCGACTGAAATAACCTACAACATTAACAACATATTTCATCATCATTAGAGGCCATGTGAACACACACACACACACACACACACACACACAGACAACCTATTAGTTAGACACATGTGGACATGCACATTTGCACACAGACTTGACACAAAACCAACAGACAGGTTTCAGCACACACACACACGCGCGCGCACACGCTTACATGTTCTACTGAGTGTTTCAGAGCAGAGGGAAGCAGCGATCCATTTTCAAAATTAGATCTACCTCATATTCTACGAGCAAAGACTAAGTGCCAGAGTGACGGCGAGTCACTCACTGTGTCTCCATCAGATTGAGGATGTGAGAGTAATTTCTAAAGATGGAAGGGACAATATTTCACTGCAGCGCACACGAGTGTGAATTGCAGCCAAAAGTGGAGAGCTCTGGGTGTTCTCTTGTTGGTGTCATCCTCACACTTTGCTAACAGCGCCTCACTTTATTTTTGGGACAAACGGGAGATTTTCTTTTTATCATTATTATTCTGTCAACAGGCCTTGTGAGTAACTCCCTACAGATTTGCCACTGGTATTACTTAATCTGGTGACTTTGATTTGATTTGAATAGTACAGGCGAGACATTTGCTTTTCGCTTTATTTCAACCCAGACCATCATGAAAAAAAGTCCCTTTGTCTATCATCATCAGACCGAGCTTTTAAAGCTTCACTGTACAGGAGCCGTTACACGATTGTTGTAACTGTTGCCAGATTTTATGTATATAATCTAGAGATGAAGTGTAAGTGACATGATAGCATAATACGTCCCTGCAAGGACTCAGTGTTTGAAAAGAGTTTAAGAATGATTCATTGAACAAAAAGCAAGAAAATAATCTTTTTATTTAACTAAAGTTTGAAGAGCATGAATGGATGTTGCTTATATCTGAAGAGGGATCCCTCCTCTGTTGCTCTCCATGGTTTCTTCCATATTTTACTGATTAACGTGTTTTTCCGGTCTGGTTAAACTCAGAGGTCCTCAAAGTCCTTTTGCGGCAAATTTGGGAGCTGGAATTTAGTTCTCTTTATACTCTGAGAGAAGTGTGTTTGTGTGCTCTCTGTGTTTGTGTCAGGTTAGCTGTGATAGATGTCCTGTTTGGTTTAATTGATGCCGTGCCACGTTGAAGGCCGACACATGCGTCGTACACAGAACACGGAGCCGCTGCCCAGCTGCTCTGTGTACGTGTGTGTGTGTGTAGGTGGATCTGAGTGTGTATATGGTGCATGGTGCATGTGACAGGCAGTCAGCTGCTGCCATATGCCTCGATATGAACACATGCACACACACACACACACAAAAGAAAGGTTCACTGGATTAACGCATAACACTTTTAGAGTTATGATTCATTATCACACATCACCCCTGACCCCTAGACACATATCTAATTGTCTACACATGCACTGACTTAAAGGGTTCATTAACCCCATTAAGTTTTCTTAGGGTGACATAATAAAAAGAAAAATCAGCGATGCGGAGTGTTGGAATTAGTTTTCCTCTTCCTGTTGTTTGTGGACAATTCAAGGCCACGCAAAAGGTCATAAGACTCTCTGACTTACTTCTCTTTTTCCAGGAGAGCGGAGTGCAGGTGGCTTTAATGTTGTGGCATCGAGATTTTTCCTCTTACTTGAAGCAAAATGTTTTATCAAGGAGCATCAAGAGTCAAAATATATTTGTCTCTTTCCCTCTCCCTATATCGCTCTTTGCCTCTCATTTTCTGAAGGTGAGCCTTGTTCTGTTCTGTCCTAAAGCTGTTCTGTCGCAGTAACGCTAAATATTGCTGAGCAGCTCTTCTCATCAGGCACACACACACACACACACACACACACACACACACTCACACACACACAAAAAGGCACATACACACGCACATGCACACTTGCAGACACACGCAGAAGTGCTGGGCTAGGGGAGAAATGTGGCCTGTTTCTTTGCAGTTTTTGATGACTCCCGCTGTACTGGTGAAACAGAATGCAGCGTACATTAGCACAGGATAGAGTGTCCCAAAACAGAGGAGAGGAGAGGAGAGGAGAGGAGAGGAGAGGAGAGGAGAGGAGAGGAGAGGAGAGGAGAGGAGAGGAGAGGAGAGGAGAGGAGAGGAGAGGAGAAAAGGGAGGAAAAATCTCATTTTGATATTGGATGTCAGGAAAGTTTCAATGGCAGTTCCAAAAAGATAATTAAAAAAATCAGATCAGTGTTGTCCACAATATCCGCCCAAGGTCAACTTACTCGCATGCTCTGGAGCTTTCAACAGTATGACACCTTCTTCATTAGGAGATGAAGACTGCGCAGTTGTCGTCAAAGCGTAGGTGTTCAAACTTTTCATTATTCTGGGCACTTTGACGTCTTGTGCATGTTTCCTGAAGGCATAATACAGTTTAGTCAGCCTCAGTGTTTGGCCTTTACAGCCTGATCTGGGAAACCGGCGTAATGCTTCATTAGTTAAATTAATCTGGGAGAAACATAGGATTGATGTGCTTTTCGGGAAGTGATGAGCTCCAGTTAAGAATGTATAATGCAGTTTTATAATGTTCATAATGAATCCATGAGAGAAGATTTCACAGTCTGCAAAGTAGGATGTAGATTAATGCCCCTGGCATTTATTTCTGTTGTAGGAGTCGCACATATTCACAGTATCTAAACAAACAGCTCTTGTACACATACAAACTGCTGGTCTGGTTGGAAAAGCACTGAAGTGGCCTTTCTGTCTGTATATTTCCCTAAACTCTCTCTGACCCACAATGCCGTTTCGGGGGATATTTCTCTTCCCCTCTCTATCTTGGGGTAATTGTGTGAATCAGGAGAGATTGCATTTGCCCAGACAGCTGAGTGGTGAGCTGGCAGGGTAATAAATGGCCTGATAACCAGCACTACTCTGATCCCTCTCAACGCAGAAATAAGAACAAAAAAATCATTACCTGCTTCAGACAGGCCTATCCTGCGATGTCGCATGTGATAAAGAGAGACATATTTCGGGAACGCAGAGAGGGAAAGGGGAGGGATGGAAGGAAAAATGAAAGACGAGATGAGAGACAGTGAAAGGGTTATGGAAATGTTCCAGGTAACATTTTTATTTGTTTTACAGATTTATTCAGGGACTTTGGAGCATAGAGCAGAATTATGGGGGCTAAAGTCAGAAGAAACAATGAATTGAAACACTTCTGGTGAAGTGAACACTTGAACTGTGAGTTAGATTGTGAGAAGTGTCAGAAAAATCTATTGCACCTCTGAATTTAACCAGACATTAAATGACATAGAGCCTGATTCATATTCTCTTTGTTTTCTGTCCCTTCCGACCCTCTGTATACCTTTTAAATGGCAAGATCAACCTTATCAAGCAAATATTTAGATATTTGTACACACGCACACTCACACACACACACACACACACACACACGGTCTCAGCAGTGCAAATGCAAGCTTTGGCTTTGAAACTCACATTACTTATTTACAGTCGCTTGCATTCATGTACACAACAAAGGAAGTCACAGCAGCATCAGGTTGATGTTTTTAGGTTTCGTTTGTGCCAGGACTGGATCACATGACCGCAAAGCATGTGAGTGAGTTTGAGCTGCAGCCAACAATTCATGTACAAAATCAGAGCAGATGTCAGATGTGTGTCATTACTTATGCTAAAACACAACCTTAATTGAAGGTCCAGTGTGTAGGATTTAGTGGCATCTGGCTGTGGAGTTGCACGTTGCAACCATCTCGCCTCACCGTCCCGTCCGAGGGTGAAGGAGAATCTACAACGAAAAAATGCAAAAGGCCTCACCTAGAGCGAGTCCTCTAGCTTTTGTCTGTTCTGGGAATCTGTAGGTCTAAAAGGTTCATTCCAAGGTAACAAAAACACGACCGTTCTTATTTTCAAGTCTGTAATAATTAAAACAAGTTTTTGTATAGTGTGCCAATAGATCATCCTAAATGTAACACACCGGACCTTTAAAGCTGCAATAATCAATATTTTTATATTAACTATGGGCAATAAAATCTTTGCTTTAGTGCACTCTGCTGTGTAGTTTTGGCTCTGCTGCCTGGTAATTAGCCCAGTCTTCACAACATTCTACATTTAGAAATACAAACTGCTATTTATATTATGGCTTGGCTAAATACTTGGTGGTTATTATTTACTGAGAGATATGCATCCATACTGCCCAGTATGCCCAAACTAATCTACATTTTAAATCCAATACTTAATGAATAGTCAAATCTATTGTTGTAACTTAACCTTGACCGATAGACCAGATAATCGGTGTCTTGTTTTAAAATGACGTGCCATCATGTCCGGACTGGTCCCCGTGGAGGCTCCTGCTGGAAAGTTTTATTCCACGAACACGCATATGAACACTTGTCCGTGCAGATGTGGTTGTCTTTTCAGAGCAGCAGTTTATAAACACTATTAAATAGTAATAAATAGTTGTATCTCGCTCTCACATTTGTCAGACACAGAGTCACAGAACACTGCCCACACAGACAGACCAAGAAATGCATTGCCTGGCTAACAATAGCAAGACAGACCAGACTAGAGAGAGATGCACTGTGAGCAGCAGTGCATAAACGTAATGTTACTGTTATTTACTGACATCAAACTTGGAGAGAACAGAAGTTTACGCTCGCTGTTCTTGCAATTCACTTTTTTTTTTCCCCGCTCATTGTGACCAGAAGGATAGTTCCGCTTCATCCTCTTATCGACACTTGCTTTGACGGAGCGGGAGACAGGGCCCTTGCATAAATTACATCCTGTCCTTGGGGGTATCAGATCAGGAAATACTTGTATGTGTTGTTTTAGAGGGGCAAATGTTGTTATTTAATTAGCAGAATTTGAACCAATTTTACAGATAATTGTATATCAGTGTTTATTTTTTTTACAGTACCAAAAGCTGCAGTTCTTCGAATGGCCACTTGAGGCGAACAAAACGATCTACATAAGCAGAAATAAACGCTGCCAGATGGATACTATTATGGCTTGTTTGAGCCTCATTCGCCCCACCACAGGTCCACCGATCATCCACATCTTTGACGATTTTTAGATCGGCTGGTTGGCGGAAAACGCAGGACTGCCAACATTGCGGCGGCCAGAGCCACACGTTCTGTGCTTCAAAGCAGCTCTTCAGAAACAGATACAACGTCCTTTCTTTATACTTCACAGCTTATTTTCACTGCTCCCCAGTGGCTAGAAACATCAGTTATTGCAGTTTTAAAGATCTAGTGTGTAGGATTTAGTGGCATCAAGCGATAGTAGTTGCAGATTGCAACTCCCTCGTCTCACCCTCACCTTCCTATAAAGGAGAAATTACAGCAGAAACGTGGTGGAAAGAACGACTGAAAAAAAATCCTGTAAATTGTTTAAATATTGTTTAACTTTTACACTCAATGCTCCGAACAATAAACTATTCACAGCCCCCAGTGCTGTTGGTAGCACATATCAGATATACAGTATTTTTTTTTATTGAAAGTCAGAAAAAGAAACCAGCATTGTTCCTGAGTGGATTCAGAGGCTCAGTGCTCTTCCTCCCCTCCCTCCTACTCTTCTCCGAGTGTTTCCAATATTATCAGAGGTTTCATTCTTTTATTCCATCCACACCACTGTTGTGTCTAATCTGTCTCTCGGACACACGCAGTCAGTCATACACACTTGTTCGCGCGCGCACACACATGCATGTTCATGCTCACATGATCACAGATACACATAACAACCCCACGGGGCACATGCAAGACACAAAGTCATGCTCAGAGACACACACACACACACACACACAGCCTGTATCTATGTATCCCTCAGGCGGTGCTTTAGCATCAGTAGCCGCCTGATGTTTCATCAGCAGGACAACGCATTACTATTCTAACACTCGACTGTTCAAATGTCCTAATGTTTTGTCAATACTGTTAAATCAACTTTATATGCCTCCAGAGGGCAAACAGTTTACAAACACACTTCTGTTATGAAAAAATGAAATGACCTTTGAATGAACCCATTACATGATCATATTATTTTATTCTCATATAATGTGTTTTTTTAGAGGAAGTGGTTGAGGCTTTTCCTATTTCCCGAGACTATTTCCACGTTGTCTCTGTTTTATGAAACAGTACGGCTTGTGCACGAGCCCCTCTGAGGCGCCGCGACAATGTTTGTCACTGTACTTAACCCGACTTCGGGTTGGATTTGATTTTGTCAGTGCATGTTCATATAAAGCGTTAAATACTATTTTTGACGGGAAATATGTGAAGGTAAAAGCCGCGTTTACATAAACGGGGTGGGGAAAGCTGTGAGAAGGTGAACTGTTAAGGTGAGCGCTGAGTGAGGACTTGACTGTTTCTAATTCAGTGAGGTCCGTCTCCAGGGTTTCCCCCCAGTGTTTGCAGAGTGTTATGTGAAAATGTCGCCGCCATTGTGCTTTTTGTGTGGCGGTGACCTTTTACGGATCACAAGGAGGCAAGAGCTCCGCCGTGGAAAGGAACACTATAGGAAATAAATTATGTTTAGGTTTATGCAATGAAAAATACAAACTGTCCCGTATAGGTCGTTTCACGTCTTACCGCGGGTGGTGTTGCCACCCTTTTAAGTGCCCCATCTCCCCATTTCTATATTATCTTTACTGCTGCATTTACAGCTTTCCCTCTAAACTGGAGTGAACAGCTTTTGTCATTTACAGAACACACAACTGGAGCCACATTTCACAGTAGATGTTTTTAATAACACAAAGAAGTCAAGATAAGTGGTACTACCAAACAATGGGGATCATAATTGGTATCATATTACAAAACCTCTAATTACATTTTATTACTACAAAGTAATGCTAAACAAAGAAAACTGCTCTCTCTCTCTCTCTCAGTGGTGGGCAAAATCAGCTTTATTTGTTTGTTTAAACATTAACTCAACAGTGGTTGTTAATGGGATCTGTGCAATTAATTTGCCGCACTGGCAGGAACGGGTTTTGTACTGAAGAGGAAGAAATCAGTAGAAGTGATTCAGCAGATGGAAGAGATGAAACAGTGTCAGATCTGTGAGGTCAGTCACACTGCAATGCAAATGCAGGACTGAGGTGGTGGGACGGACTGCTCATAATACATGACAAATGAACCAATTTAAGAAGATGTCTGAAAACTTACTGAATGATAATGAGTGATCGGGACCAAGTCCCGGAGAGGAAGAAGATTTATACTGAAATCCTATCTTCCGCGTTGTTTGTTAATTGAATCAAATCACTCTCTTTAAAAAGTTATTTGTAACCCAACCACCACTTTCACTTGTTTTACGCAAGTCTGTGTTCTATTTTAAATAGTGCTAATTATAAAATGACCATATGATCATCCATATGGCTCATTCTAATTGCATCTCTTCTCATCTGTCATTAGACACTGATAATAAGCCACAGCTTTCTCTGTGTTTATACCTGTTCTCTTCCAGTATACTGCCGTTGCGCTCTCCGAGTTAATGGAAGAATCTGAGAAACAAATAAAAATATCACCTGGACTCGGTCCATCGTCCCCACTCTGTCTCACTCCTTATCATCTATTTGCCAACTTCTCTATTATTATCTTTCTGTTTATGCTTGTTTGTTTGTATACTTATTTCTTTCTTTCTGCTCCTTCCCTCTGAAGATGCAGGTTTCTTGCCAACACAACTCTATTCTCCATAACATCCCCACGCATGCCAGAAACCTGCAGAGATAAAATTAAAAGTGTATTATTTACCAGTGGCCATGGGTGTCAGAGCTGAAAGAAAACTGTTTTTTTTTCTAAATCATTTGAGGGAATAGTTTGACACTTTGGGAAATACACTTTCTTTCCGGGAGTTAGAAGATCAGGGCTGATGCCTGGAGGTTATTAACTTAGCTTAGCATAAAGACTGGAAAATAAAGCTTGGGTGTGTCCAAAGTTCCAAAATGCATCCATCAGCACCTCAGTTGTATTTCCTTTGTTTAATCTATACAGAAACTGTATGGTTGACTAATGTCAAATCAACAGTTTGTGTACGTACCGGGCTATACGCTAAGGTTTTGGGTGGATGGATCTACTGTTGCTGCTAAAACCACAAATTGTTTTTCCATTTTTATTTGTGAACAGGTTAAACAAAAGATATAAACGTGAATAACTGAGCTCTAGAGCTTCTGACAGACAGAGCCGGCTGTTTCCTCCTGTTTACGGTCTTTATGCTAAGCTAAGCTAATTACCTCCTGGTGGTAGCTTTATATTTTATGGACTGAAATTAAAGTGGTGTCAAATTTTTATCTAACTCTCAAAAAGAAGCAATACGCATATTATCCATTAAGGCCACCATCTCATCAAGAGAAAATAGTTAAAGGACCGGTAGCATCCAGAGGTGTAGTTATGGCTTGCATCCCCCTTCATTCGCCCTCCTATTGCAAGCATGAGGGAGAAAATACAGTAGCTGGTAAACACATGGGGAAAAAAAAGCTAAAGTGCTGATCTAGACCCAATGTTTAGATTGCTACTGTAGAAACATGATGGTGCAACATGGTGGAGAGAAGCCACAGTGTCTGTAGATATAAAAGGCTCATTCTGAAGGATGATTATACGCCAATGAAAACATAGTTATGCATCTTTATTTGAATACTAAAATCATCATCCCATACATCCTTTCTTGCTTTCCGGAGCCACCTGGCTATTTTACGAGAGAGTTATCGCTTAATTTAAGGAGCGCTGTAAATATGTTATGTCTGTCTATATATTATGTTGCTGACACTGCGCTGTGTACCGAGCGTTTTTTTTCCCCTGCTGTACGGAAGACAAATTCCACTGACTCTGGTCGTGGAGCCATTAAAAGTGACGTGAAGTAAAAGTGCTGAAGAGCAACAACATTTTTATTATGATATGGTCATGTTGTAAATATCAAATAATTATTTTCATCTAAGTATTGTATGATTTACTAAAAAAAAATGCCAGAGCGTGTCTGGGTGGGCACTTGGTTTGTACTAAAATATTAGTATTTGCAGTAAAATAATAAAACCACTATTTATTTATTTAGCTGTAGCCCCTGGCAACTGCAAACTGGTGCCCTGTCAGCTACATCAACTAGTGGAAAAGTCCCTTTGCGTGTGCAACCGTGCATACAGTATGTCTTGATTGTTCATAACCACAATGGACAGAAGCAGAGCTAATGCAGAGCAGAGTAATAATAATTCTCCTTTACATACTCTCCCTCTCTTCACACCTCTCTCCATACACACTAACTTTCTCTCTCTCTCTCTCTCCCTCTCCCTCTCCCTCTCAGTCTTTTTGCTGTCCTTCCCCTCTCACTCTCTCTGTACCTCTCTCACCCCCCATCTGTCGCTTCCTCCCTCTTCCCTCCTCTCTCTACGCTCGGTCGGTGAAGATGGATCACTCTGTGTCTGTCAGCAGTAGTATCACAGAATGAGAATGTATTGTCTGCTGTCTCAGATAATAAATGCTGCTATCTACGCTACTGTTCCCGGCCATAATAGATGGCCCATATCTACACAGCTTCTGTTTATGAGATTATCACAGCCCTCTGCCATCCCCCAAGCCCCCGACAGGAGAGATGGAGAAATTACTTTATCGCTAGGGGGCCTGAAAGTTATCATTCGTGAGGAATTCGTCGAGTGGGAGCTTTGTGAATTGGCAGTTACTGCCACTTCTGCTGTGGCGTCACACGCGCTCAGAGTGTGAGCACAGAAGCAGGAGAGGTTAAATTGTTCTGTGATTGCTCTTTTATGCTGCTTGAATCAGTGATGTGTTATTGAGAGAGGCCACCTGAAAGGAGGGAGAAAAAGATTAGCATCAAGCCGAACCCTCTACCCTCGTCTTCACGGTGCATCACCATTTATCATGTTTTTATCTTGTTTTGATGTCCGTGAGCATGTACTTAGTTCATGCAAGCAATCACACATAGATCTCATACTGTGGGGTTTATACACATGCAAAGACCCCGGTGCCGAGTGCATTATTAAGACGTTTGGAGCTCTTTCCAAACTCTGTAGCTGCTCATTCAATTCGGTGCAGGTCATGTGATAAATGAAGGTCTGGGCAGCAGAAAGAATCAGTCACAGTCACTGGTTACTGTTGGACAGAGCTGCCACTCATTAGAGAGTGTCTGTGACATTTATTACTGCTGGTCACTGAGGAAGTCTGTTGACAGTTGACCCCAGTCTTGACCACGCGACCCCGGCCTGACCTCTCTGTCTGGCTCCGACTGCAGAGCAGAGGGTCTTATTGGCTCAAGCTGCTGACTGATGGCTTTCCTCTCCTCTCTTGGCTAAAAGCCTCGACCTGTGCTTGTCTACAACAGGACAGAGCAGGATGGGCCAAGAGGGTCGGCTCAACGGGACCGGTATGCACAAATACGATGCACTTGCAGGGGCCTGTAATACGCAGCTAATTTGCCGGTGAAGTCTTCTTTTTCTTTGAGTTTTAACATTCAATTATTGGTATGTAAAATGCCTCAATGTGTATTTGTCAGCATATCTGACCTTATGGCACAATACATTATGACATTGTGATAGTTGACAACGTAAATGTTCTGAATGGGAGTCTATAAGAAGCAAACTAACCACACTGAGTCAAAACTGGAGTTTTGGCTAAAAGCACTGACCACTGCTTCATACTTGTCCAGAGCTCTGACCAATGGCTCTAATTGGCCAAAACCTGAACAAGGCCTTTAATTGGCTGTTGGCCCTGTCTGTGAGCAGAAGGGATAGTTGGCTCTAAGCCGTGCCGCCTGCTCTGCTGCACATGGCTATTAATCTGAACCACTGTAGAGTTTTGCTTGAATTTCATCTTCACACACACCAATTTTTTTTTTTTTAAAGAAAGAAAGAAAAATAATTTGCACATTACTTCTACATGATAATATGACTAATTTTACAACAAAGGGTGTAGTTAGTTAAATGTGTCACCATGGGAACAGTTTTGGAAATTCACTTCTACACTTCTTTCAGATGTATCAGGAACTTTTCTGAGTTCATTTTTATATTTAATTTATTAATTTATTTATAGATAAGATAATATGACATTGTGGCCTAAATACATTTGTGTCTATAGTGACCGAGTACAGCTTCAATTATTGCCAAAAGCTTGAAGTTACATTGAAGTTTAACTTATAAAGGTCATCTGTGCTGCATCTAGCTTCCTGCCATGCAGCCCGAAGTAGAAAAGGTTCTTATGTACAGAGGAAAACCCAGCCAGAGAGATGAAATTCAATGCGTCATGTTTTAATACCCCCCAAAAACACAATCACGTTATAATGAAACGTAAATCGAACATAAACATTTTATTAAAGATATTTTGTGGAGCTGGGCTGAATTTTACTTGCTTGCTTTAAGTCACAAAACAAACTGAGAACCTTCAGAAGAGAGAGTTGTTCTTCCGTTACAACGTGTCATGGTATACTCTATAGGCACACTGTATAGAAAGCTGCTGTATAAACTTTGTCAGGTTGCAGATGAATTATTTGGATAGCTATATAACTAGCTGTCTCTTCTCCAGATGGAGACGCCATATGTAGAGGAAGGGATTCTTCTTGGTAATTATGATCTGTTGTCCAGTCAAAAGCTTCAGGAACTTACAATTAAGGGGCAGTTTGTGGTGTACTCACGTGTGTCTTTTCCTTTAAGCCAGTTGGTTCCCTCATGAGGGGTCGTCGGCTTCAGATGAAGTCTTTGTTTTAACTCGTGGCCTGAGATCAGACATAGATTTTCACAGTTAATTGGCCAACTGTTCACATCAATCAGAGGACACTTTCAAGTTTCAACTTTAAAAAGTCCCAAACTTCCAATGCCGCAGCTAAAACAAACTTGTGCGAGGCAGTTTGCAGTAAAACGGCACGTTAAAGTCTTGTCGTGTTTGACGCTCTTAAGTTAATCACTGGCTTGGGGGTTAGGGTTAGTGGCTTGTGTGTCTGTCTCTTTAATGCATTATTTAAAAGGAATACATTTTCCTTTTTTTCCTCTACTCTTGATCTTCGTTGCTTGAACAGTCCAGAAAGGTCAAAGTTTTCAGTTATGAGGGTGAGTCAGGATTTCCCGAAGCTTTCAAGCTCACAGTTCGAAGAGGAGATATGGTCCAAAAAATATAGTTTCCCAGTCGCCCGTCTTCTGCTTTCTAGAAATAAAAATGTGCCCGTTCTCTAGATCATAATGATTTGTAGACCTTGACAAATGTTAGGCCGGGCCAGGTCCAAATCAGGGAGCTCTACATTGTCATCTTCTTTATGTATCTGTTTACATTTCAGGGAGCCTAACCATGAATCTGCACCACACGTCTCTGACACATGGTCATCCGGCTCTCTTCAGTCGTCGTATGTTTTCACTGCATGTGTAGTAATCAGCTGGTGTTTGAGGGCAACATCCATCTAACTGTCACGCTATAGTCCACAGGGAGAGACAGGCTAACACTGGGACTACACACACACACACACACACACACACACACACACACACACACACACACACACACACACACACCTCATCTCTGTCTGGCAGACCATTGGTTACTCATTAGATACAGAGGGTAAAAAGACAGACGGGGGACAAAGAGCAGCTATGCTAATGCTCTTTGATTTTTGTCTCCTTTCTCAGCGGCTGTAAAATCTATTCTTCTCTCTTACCTTTCCCACATTCTCATTTTCACGCTCTGTATTCTTTATTTTATTGCACTGAAACGTTAACAACATCTTTGTTGTCACCGAGCTTAAAATATGGCACCACTTAATGTTTACATTTATTCCTCCCCGACAACTTCAAAGCAGCTATGGCACTTTTGCCCATAACTCATATCGCATGTCTGCCTCAAGTAACCCAGATATTGTGTGTGTATTAGTGCATCAGGTGACTTACTGTCTGTTATTTTATTTATCTGTGAGTCAAATAATGAGCTGTAGCTGCAACTGCAAGTGCAACTAAGAGCTGCTGACCCCTCGGCTCTCTCATCCCATTTCAGTAAACAGATGAAATAAAAAAAGGACTGTTTGATATTTGCAGTTCAGGTGTGGGTGTTCATGTAGGTTTGAGAGTGGAAAATATTCATAAAGAACTGAAAGAAGAGGATTTAGTAACGTATGACTCTCAATTTCACGAGCGACGGTCTACGTCTTAATCACTAATTAGGCACCTGTAGCAGGAAACATAGTACTGTACATATTCATCTTTCTGATGCTCTGTCTAATGAACAGTAATTGGTTGACCTTAATCGTGCACCTGCCTTTATTAAAGCACTAATTAAGAGTCCAATTAGGATCTGTGAGCTTGCCAATTAATAGGTTCCCGACATACAGAGATTTAGGTCTTTGCATTTGTGTCATACTGAGCTATTCAGTCATTATGAGAGGCAAATGTCAGCTTATGACACAGAAACGATTTCGTTGGCAGTGACATTACTTGGAGCGTCTTTAAGCACTGAACATTATCAGAACTCTTGAAATTAGAGGAGAAATCTGACGACATCTGGCTTGACAAATGTGGTCATCATTATTAGATTAATTAGACGTTGCAACAATAAAACTGCCTCTTATATGGGTTGATGCATATTTAATTAAGTTGCCGTCCCATCACCAGACAAGAATGTCGTTATTGGACGATTCTGCATGTTGTTTAATTACAATATTTTTACCTCAAATGCCAAAAGATTTTCTGTACAGGGCAGTGTTATGGTGAAGGTTAGAAACACATTGTGGTTACGGCAAATATCCCGTGGTGATGCTTGGATGAGGTTACCGATTATCATGGCTACAATGAATAAAGGGCCACTACCATGGCAAAGGGCCACTACCATGTGACCTTTTGGATGACAGAAAGTATGCAGGTAACGTGTTTTGTCAACGTGTTTCATCCAGTTCCAGTTTAAGTACAACACAATCAGACTTCATTTGTCAGCTTCTTTTGCAAAAGAAGTTGACGAGGGGAGAAACATCTTGTCAGGATGTGAGAATTTAGAAGCCTGCTACAGGCAGACCTGTGCTGAGTCGACTGATCTAAAACAGGATGGGACATCTATTGCACTATTTTAATAAGTTTCCTTTTTAAGTGACAAAAACAAAACATGCCATTTCTTATAGGTCATCCGATCAAATATAGCACTGTGACGGAGAGGCTGCTTGGATTTTTGAAACGAAGACGTTTCCAGTGTGAACAGTAAGAGAACAGACCCATCCAATCACACACATCATGTCTTCATTTTTCATCTAAGTATGGCTTTGTTTTTCTTTGGCCCTGATGTCTCCTCCTTTTCCCTTGCTGCAGTGCACCCGTCTGCCTGCCTCATAAATCCTACAACATGTCACCACATTCTGTCTCCAGTTTACTGTCTTAGCTCGCCTCAGGGCAGACAGGCTAAACTGACATAGTGGGCGGTGAGGCTGTCCTATTTAATGTTTCCATTAGGAACAAGATTTCTAATCAAATGAAAAACAAGTGCGAAACAACACACACCTTGTAGTTACTGTAGCCACTTGATTTCATGTGTTATCGACTTAAAGGAGGTTGTGTCTCCTGTATTTGGAAGTATATTGCTGCTGAATCGGGTTAGCCGAACTTCATTTGAACTTGATTTGCATAAAAGGACGGGATACTGAGAAAACAAACGTACATGCACGTGCCACACATGTCCACGTGTGCGCTGTGACTGGACAAGTACTGCCCCGCTGTCCACCTAGCGTTCATCAGTGAGAGTTGAGAGTCATCTGATAGCACTTGGTGTCAGCCTATGGCAGAAAATATATGAAGGATGGAGTGTGGGAGATTTATGAAGTGTGGCTGGATTTTTATCCCAATTTGATGTCAATGAAATTTACCATTTCCTGCTCTAAATCTACCAACATGTATATTCGGTGACATTTTTTTTCTAGCCAGTCAAGAAGGCATTGTTGTGCATGTTACCTGTTGTTCTGGGTTTCTTCTGTCACTCACACGCCTCACACACAGATAGCTTGACTTGATATTGCCCCTAACTAACCAGTCATCACGTCATACAGTACTGCGATGTTGCAATGTTCATGTGTGTTTATATTTATCCCTTTGTAACACAGTTGCTTAGGGCACACTTTTGCAACATCTGATGCTTCTTTCCACATTTTGCACTTGGCAAGTAAACAAAAAAGTAATTGGTGCTAAACTTGTGTTTTATTTCTGAAGGTTTTCGCAGCCACAACACATTTTACATTGAGGTATTGTAACCAAACTGAGAAATTAGAGAGAAAAAGAAAAAACATTTAGGTTGAAATAATCACATACCAAGTTATAAAACGCTGTATAGGGAAAATTTACTGTAAACACATCAAATGTGTCTAGACAATGGCTTTCATTTGGACCACAGCTCTAATAATAAATGAACTATTATGAATATAATCAATATCAGGCAAACACTGCTTTATAAAAGTCACTTATTTGAGATTATGTTGAACATCTGAGTGGTTTATTATTTCTTTAATGGCCGTTTCATTGTATTTAAATGAGTGGATTGCTTTCAGCCCGGGTACTGATATAATTGACAGGGTCAAACACAATGGCCACACATACATAGACCGTCTGCTCTGAACTACACACACACACACGCACGCACACGCGCTTACCCCATGTGGAGCTATAAGGAGGTTTGGTGAATGGAGTTGTTGGGATTAACATGTAGACAATAGTGTGAAAAAAAGGACAAAAACACACTCACTGGCAGACGCACTGTGTGTGTGAGCCTGTGTGTGTGTGTAGTGTGTGTAGTGTGTGTGTGTGTGTGTGTGTGTGTGTATTTTCGGTAGGAACAATGCGGGGGTCCTCTCATTTTCATGTAGATGATGAAAGAACCCCCACATCACACACACACACACACTCACACACACACTTGCAGTCACAGCAAAGAAGAGAATGTGATACCCTGTGTTGATAAGGTCAAGTTCAGCGCGTTTAAGTGCTTATTACTTGTGTCTCTTAATTCATCCACACCTGATAAATTGCTATCACGACTCAATAAATGTGTGTAATTTCCATTTAATGGTTCCATCAATGCAGAAATGTGTGTCTGTGCCCCCTGTGACTGTATTCATACATTCATGAACATGGATGTCTAATTGACTGGTCTTTTGCACGTGTCAGACTCTCGTCACAATCATCTCGCTCGTCATCGTTTTGAAGCATCTTCACACTTTACAACATGTACAGTAGAGGCATCTGTTTCACTTCCCAGCACACTGTGTCGCCAGTCTAGGGCGGTTATTTCCTGTATTGATTTTACGAGGAAACATCCCAGCCGAAGCTCTCTCTTTTGAAATTGTTCCTGAGCAAGCCTCTGGATTATAGTAATGACATTACTCAGTGTGCTCCCAGAGAAAAGCCCTGCCTTTAGACCATGAGGGGTGCGTCCTCCTGTGTTTCTGTGTGTCCTGAAAGATGTTCTTTAAAACATAAATCACACTTCCAAGCAGTGATGAATTCTGAAGAGTTCCCGTGATCAAGGTTATTGTCCTCAAGTGTGTATGCAGCCTCAGACTGTGCCATTCTGTAAGCTAAGACCTTTCATGCCTTGGGACTACGCTAAATTAAAGGCATGCTGGCATCTCTTTCAAGACCTCAGATCTCTGTGACTACCGCTGAGCAAACCCTCAGTGTCTGCACAGCTCCTCTGAATCTTAATTTTTTTTTTCACAGTCCTGCACACACTGCCATGCAGACCCAAACTGTTGTCAGCGGGTTTCCAAATAACTGAAGAATAAGAACAACCGAGTCTGTGATTGGTTTGATTGAGGATCTAAAGATTGTGGTTGTAATTGCAAATTTTGATTTCCATCTACTGAACTTGACTTGAATTTACTGATCCCGATTTATTTAATGTAGTGCTTTACATCTAAATGGATGGATATTTGTGCATTCAACAGGTTTGGCTTGTTGATGTCAGAGAGCAGTCAGTATTGGTTTCTTTGTATGTGGGTGGTCTTTCCATAACCCTCCATTTATTGTCATTTTTTTATAGTCTTAAGTCATTGTTTTTGTCATCACTGACATCCTTCTTACAGAGCCAGGCTATTTGTTTCCCCCTGTTTTCAATCATGATGCTACTTTATGCTAAGTTAGGCAAATTGCCTCCTGGCTCCAGCTCCAGCTTTAACGCACAGTGGTACTGTACGGCAGAAAATAAAATAGATCAGCATATTTTACAAAAAGTTTAATTAAGTACCTATCCAAAAGAGACGCATCAGAAAATAGAAGAACATTTTTTTTTTGGAAGGCACTTACAAATCATGTCCTTTCGATCGGGGCAGAGGAAACCGCCCAACCAAGAAGAACGACAGCATCAATCATCCGAGATCTGACAAACCCCTCTGGTGGCCGTAGTTATTATAACGGGAGCAAAGGAGGCAGTCAGTGTAGAAGAGGAGGTCCGGGTGGACGAATGGGTCAACAAAATATCAGACTTTAACACATGAGAGACAGCTGCTTGTTTCCAGTTATCAAACCAACAGTGAAGATTGTGAGTTTTTTTTTTTAAAGCATGACCACAATCGGGCACTGAGCTTAGTCGCGTGTTTGTTATTGTAACCATGAGGATGAACGTCCCCTAACCTGATCTTACACCTAACCAAACTAAACCTTAATCACTGGATTATCATATTGTGATTTAGGTATTGGGAATTGTTGCGGCACATTGCATACAAATTTACAAATTCACTCCCAGTCAAGATACAAGTAAGAGACATGAATCAGAAGTCTACTACACTGTAGTACTAAACAGTTAAATACAGCAAAGTGAGAAACAACTAACAATGGGGAGTTAATGGCAAATGTAGCGACAATAATACCGACATTTTAGTGGCAAAATCATAAATCAGAAAAAAGATTAGATAGATTTCTACAGCCCAGGAAAACCAAATCCAATTATTACTATAATGAAACTGTATAAAAATTGATTTTTGCAGAGGTGTCTCTGTGGTCTAGTGGTCTAAGGCATGTACTATGTAATCACAATGTCCACGGTTCAAGACCTTATTGTATGTCATCCTCCTTCGGTGTCTCCCCACAGTTTCATGTTTGTATCTCACCTATCAAATAAAGGTCAGAGCAAAAATGAAAGATCAGCCTTAAAAAAATTATACGTTGGGTGGTTGGTGGTCCCAAAATGAGGGATTCCTTTCCCAGCAGCATTCCTCACATACACATACACTGACAGACACCTCCGAGCATGTAACAGAGACGAGAACACAGGTGTGAGATGCAGGCTGTGATTACGGTTAGTAATGAACACATAAATCTGGGTGTGTATGTTTGTGTGTGTGTGTGTGCGTGCGCGCGTGATACGCGTTGCAGCTTGAGGGGGACGTTACGAATGTGTCTGTGTGTTTTCAGAGGACCCCCTCTGTGTCGCAACATGCTCTTGCATACTCTCCTATACTCCAGATGGTGTAGGTGACTCACACGCACACACACATTCAAACTGCTAGACAGACATATAGTAAGCAGCGGAGATGTAAATGATTACAGATTGGTGACAGGATTTGATTAATTACTCCTGATAGAGGGTGAGTGTGCATTGATGTTCAGCAAAATGCATAATTATCCACATTAAAGACAAAGACGGGAAAAAAAAATATGCTCACATAAAAATATTAAAACCTTATACAAACCTTCACAGAGCTTTCACAGAACAAATGTTTAAAAGGGTTTTATGATACTGATTCATGTGTTCGCCACGGTTAGGGTGGAAATGTGGTGGAAAGAAAAGGAAACACTTGAGATGAAGTAAATGTAAAGATAAATATAGTGGAAGGAGGTGAGAACAAAGACTGAGTCAGAAAAAGAGAAAATAGAGAGGACTGATATGATGATCTCTGTGTGTGGGTTAAGTATGGAGCTAGAGCCAGGAGGCATTTAGCCTAGCTTAGCATAAATCTTGAAGCAGGAAGAAACACCTAACCTCACTCTTTGTTCAAAAATTCTCACTTATTAACACTTTGTCCCATGTTTGTTTAATCCTTAAAGAAAAACGGTGTATCATCAGAGCCAGATTATCGTTTCCACGTGCTTCCAGCCTTCATGCTAAGCTAGGCTAATTGCCTCCTGACTTCAGCTCCAGCTTTAATGCACAGGCATGAGAATGGTACAGTAGGGTGGAGATAAAGTGAAAAACAGGTACAAGTTACAGAAGAAGATATATCCAAAAAAGAGAGGGGGGTCTAATTTTATTATTTCCGTTGAAAAGACTTGCTTACACTAACACGTCTCGTTGTTGGTAAAGGTTTCTAAAACTGTTAGCTGGGGAAGGCATTGATGCCAATCAGAGCTAATGTATTTTTATGATGTATTAAGCCCATCAAATGTTTTTTTATTCTCAATCATCCTTTTGACTGCCAGGAATTAGATCTTTTCATGGCACATCCTACTGATGGATGGCATATTTTTTTCCCTAGTATTAGCAATAGCAAACATTAGGGGATAAATGAGCATCAAATGTGGAAACTTTTTCCCTCACTTCTCAGCTCAGTTTTCCCTGTGAAAGCAACCTACTTAGATTGAAAATGTCAAGACATCGCTTTAACAAGACGGATGCGATCAAATTGTACACGTCCTGTTCAGCAGACCAGGCATTGGGGATTTCTGAGGATTATACGAAAGGTCTACTGTGCAAAGTAGGAACTCTAATCATATCGCTCCAAAAACTTCAACTCTGACTCTCCACAATGCGTTTCACTGAAAATTCAACAAATGTGCCAAAAGAATGAATTTTGGTGCCCTCTATTTGTTGGAGTGAGTGAGTAAATGGGTCCCTTAAGGCCGAGCTATGTGACCATGGAGACAATGGGGTATTTTACTACTCCCTGCAGCCATTTAGACGGCTATTTCTAAAGCAGTGGCAGCCACTTTAGCCGGGGTCCCACATGGTGCTGTGGGCGGATATGGATAGACAGGGCAATTACAGTGGATTTTTCATACACACACTTCCACACAAACACATACTTACATTGCCGTTCTAATAGCACTGTGATTTCAAGCACCTTGGGAGGTGACCACGGGACACGCGGCTGCCCTTTGTCTCGGCTATCCTGTGACATCTAACGCGCTAATCTATGGCATCATTATCAGCAGTAATTAACATATGTTATCCATTAACACCTGATACCAAAAATTAACCAATCAGTCTGTCTCTCTTTGTCTCCCTCCCCGCCCGCCTGTTTTTACTAATCATTTAAGAATATAAGACGGCGAGCATCAAACCCGCCCAGCTCAACACCTCCTCAGGAATATACAGTTTAATCTGCGAGCTCAGAAATCCTCATTCTACTTCACTGTGTCATAGGAAGAAAATCTGAGATTGAGTGGTGTGCCACTTAAAAAATTGTGGCTAAAGATAGTACTGTAGCTGGCAGGACCTTTCTCTGTGTATATCTGTGGGTGGTTTAGAAGCTCCTCTGAACCCCTGCTGTTATTCTGTAAAGAACCGAACAGCCTGCAGCCCGATAATGACTCCACTGAATAGCTGCATGATTATACCTCTTTCTGTGAAATGTTTGTCTTTTTCCCCCTTTTTCTGCGTTTTGTCTGCATCTCTCCTCTATTTCTATTTTGTATCTATTTGTCTTTCTATTTCTCTCTCTCTCACTAAAAACAGATGCTGAAACAGCATCATTTGTTGTTTGTTCAAATTCAAACTGAACCTGTACTTACACGTATCGTGCAGTCAGATGTGAATTATGGCTTTTGTTTGCCAGGTACAACAGAAGAAGTGCTGTTACTTTGTTTCAGATGTGTTATAGAGAGCATGCAGTTGATGCACAGCAGGCTGTTTGTTTCCTATCGATAGTTAGCAATGTCGTCAACCAAGTAACCATGGTGATAACATGTGGGGTTTTTTTTAAGAACTTGCTTGTCTGCAAGTATTTTGTAGCTAATCTAGCCAAACCCTAAAGACATCAGTATGCTTCAGCCAAAGTACCATCAGTGGTCATTTGAATTGCCTAACGCAGTCTTCACACAGTTACAATTATTTCCATTCGAACACTTATCATCACCTAGCATCTCCCAATGTCTGTGACTAGGACTAATTTAACCTTCAGAAGTGGTCACGGTGTATGAACTAGTTTATTTCAAGCCTTTGACCCAGACCACAGCAGATCACATAACAATCATATAAATAATAATTTTTCATTGTCATTGTCATATGTAACAGTTACACAGTGTACTGGCTGCTGTTTAGTTTTGGATGATTTGTTGCAAAATCCTTCACCTTCAGTGAGTTCAGTGTGTTAATGTGCTAATGTGCTGTCCTTTATTTTTCCGCTTTGTTGGCAGGACAGTATAGAGAGACAGGAAAGACAGGGGAGAGAGAGGGGATGAGCAAAGGGCCATTAACGGTATAATTAGTGGACCGACCTTCCAGGTCTGTGAAGTGAAGCCAAAGCAGGTTTAATGTCTTAAACCTGCATTCTTTCCAACAGTCAGCAGGGGGCAGTGCACATGGCTGCAAAAAAAGTCATATTGTATTGAACTTTGCGGAAAATTTATCCTATTTCTAATTTGATTTAATTACCTACAGTAATGAGCGTATTGTCTGAATTGCTTTGACGTCTTCTTCTTCTCATACAGCATGATGCTCATTTTGTAAGTTACGGCCTCAATACAGGAACAAAGTTCAGTTCTGACTGACTGGTTGGGAGTCTGTGTATTTATACTAGGAAAGCTTGTAGATCTGCCCATTGTTGGTCGTCAGAGTCGTTGATGGTCACCTGAGCTTGGGTGTGGCCGATGGTACATTTTAAGGTACGGATACCTTGGGGTTAACAAGTCATCCTCAGTGAGCCTGTCCAGCACAACACAGCAAGCTCACTGAAACTCCAATCAAACTATGAATCAAGCTTCTTTTTATTCAGTGTTTAGCTGTAATATGAGTATGTTTCTGACCAGGCAGGCCGCCATATTTTCGTGCTTGAAATGGGGTAAAAACCATGTGCAGTCCCACTCGGAGTATATCACCCACGAGCTCCACGGTATCACCCAGAAATGGTCATTTTCTGTCTCTGCCAAACTCAAGGCAGATTTGCTAAGGACACTCGGTAAGGACTCAAACTCGGACTTGACACATGGTGTGCGCTCTGCCTGGTGAGATACCGGGGCTACCCCTGTAGATTCACTTCTGTTCTATTTTTCAATTGAACTTCCTGTGGCACATGAGAAAATGACATATCCTTTGCGGGATGACCTTGTGTTTGTGTGTGTGTGTGTGTGTGTGTGTGAGTGTGTGATCGCTGCACCGGCACCTGCTGTAACTAATGCATGCTGCTACACACTCTGTTAAACCCCTCACCTGGTGTGGCCTCCACCCTCCCTCCTTCACTGTCTTTAGTAACCTTCTATTGTCTCGCTGTACATTTTCTGTCATCTGCTAATGCATGCTCCTATACACACCGCTGGCACTGACATACAGGTACCTACACACCACCTACACACAGAACAGTCATAGACCTCATGTACTCTCCTGTTCATTGCACTCACACACACACACACACACACACTGTCACACATGCTTATCCTGTCCTCTAACACACATACACACACATAACGCATGCCCTATTACGCATGCTAATCTTACAGCATCAAATTATTAGCCGTTAATGTATTCTGGGACACTATTAGCTGCTAACACTAATGCTAGGACACTATTAATGCTTAATGCTAATGCAGTAACAGTGAGAGTTCTGAGCCAGCCCGCCCATCCAGGATTATGTGAAGCTTCATAATCCCTTGTTAGCTAGCAGCGGAGGCATACATCACACCTCCAAGCTAATCTGAGCACTGTGTGACAGCTATACACCATGACTTGTCCTGATCTACTCTCGTAATCTACTACTTCTGGGATAGTCTATCTCTATGATGATGTGTACACACCACCGTTGTTGTCAGGACAATCTCACTTCAGTCTAGAGCAAACTAAAAACTGAAGTGTCTAGGTTGGCATTATCGGTTCTCTGCTTGCCAGAGGGTCAGAAGCCATTACACCCACAATATCCACTTGATGTTATGTTGTAGCATTCAGAGTTTCTATAGTGTTTAAATGCCTCTGGAAAATGGAAGTTCAGACTCAGTGGACAGACAGCTATTGCCTCCTTTCACTCTCCATTCTGTTCTCAGTTGTTGTCATTTAAGTCTTCCTTTCTGTGAG
This sequence comes from Nibea albiflora, assembly GCA_014281875.1. NCBI lineage: Eukaryota > Metazoa > Chordata > Actinopteri > Sciaenidae > Nibea > Nibea albiflora. Next base: position 14,492,670 of record CM024804.1, read on the forward strand.
AAATAAGTGCTTGAGTTAAGCTACGTGCTGGCGAAACAAGGCTTTAACGCCAAAAGTGAAGGTTCAACTCATCATGGCTGCTATTTTCCAGTGGACAGAGCAGTTGTGCTCCCTCTCAAGTAGCTGTGCAATGTGTAGCATGCACTTCACTGATTTTCTGACAGTTTGCCGTAGTTCAACGAAAACTGAGCACTGACCCCCAAATACATGTGCAATGACATTCTGGTATTGACGGGAAGCAGAAGCCATGACACCTATCATTTAACTGGAGATAAAGAATCACGGAAAAGTTAACACCTCAAAGCATGGTAGAAAAGACGTATAGTATAGTTATCTACATCCCAATTCAGTTAGGAGCTAGTTGGTATACGACTATGATGGTAAGTTACCTTACACTACCTTGTGTAAATTCTACTTTTTATCTTCAATCACTGAGAAGGATTAAATTATTGTTGATGTGATCAATTCCCCGGGTTGTTAAATCCTCTCTCATAGTGTTATAAAGTACCGTGCAGTGTTTTAGTATCTGATGAGACTTCAGGAGACAAACTCACTGATCTATGAATCAAACTGTCCGTCCTGGTTGTTGTTGTTTTTTTTCCTCTCACACTCCCACCATCGCTGTTTTCAATCTGATTGCTTATGTAGTAAGGCCTGCTTGGTTGGTTGTGCTGTCTGTGTGGAGAAAAATTGCCGTCTACGTTAGCCATTTGAAAAAGAAGAAGCTTACGAAGAGAACCGGTGAGCTTGGCAGAGTTTTACCAATTGTGGCGAAATGCAACAACCTGGAAGGTTTCTCTCTTTTGCAGAAAAATTATACTCGCTTCTGTCATATATTTCTTCCGCATGGGTGCAGCAAAGATGTAGTGCGGAGATCAGTCCAACCTTTCTCCGTACTCACTTATCCTGTTTAGGGTCATGGAGGCGTGAATCCCAGCATGCACAGTGCAAAAGGCAGGGTACACTCTGTATAGGTCACCAGTCTGCCACAGTCTGTCATGTGGGTATAGTCTATGTCTGGCAACTGGAGATTAAGACAAACCAGAGCCGTCTGAGTCCGGTCAAACCGAAGCCAAAATGAAGATACATTTTTGCCCGCTTCAGATCTTTTTCTTGCCCTCTGTTTGTTCCAACGCTGTTTCTTTTATTTTTAAATCTCTTCCGATCTTACTCGCAGAGTTGACCTTGCAGTATTGTGGCTGCTATATTAAAGTTGCTGTGTTACTCTTTAGACTGGCAGGCAAACAGATAGACAATGTATCTCGATAGCCAGACGTTCAGGTAGGCAACATACATACTTAGTAATGCCCTTTTCTCTTCTGGTTATCGCACCGTGATAAGAAAACAGCGGATGGAAAGCTGAGACCCGTGATAGGATGGGAGGAGGGGGTAGAAGAGTAGGGGGGAAAGGGGGGCAAAGAGAGGCAGCGGAGGGGAGAGAAGAGAGGTGAAAGAGGGGCGATAGGGATGAGAGGAGGTGCAGGAGGCAAAAAGAGGGGGAGGGGGGGGTCCGGCAGAGGAGTGGGGAGATAATGTACTGTAGGCTGATTAATGTCAAAGGCGCTGAGTCCTGAATACTTATGAAGCAGATGTCAATGGAGCTTTACCCCGCAAGGTTACACGGAGGGAGGGGTGGGGATGGGAAGACAGAGGGGGGTCAGAATCAGAGGTGATGGGAAGGGTTTGAGTAAATGAAGGTGAGAATGAAGCGGAAGAAAAAGTTGAATGAGGGAGAAAAGAGAAGCAAACAAAGCCAAGATTGTGACAAGCAGGCAGGTGAGGGAGGCCATGTCAGTTCGTCGTCGACAGTGAAACTCCAGAACAGCGGGGGAAAAAAAAAAACTCTTGGGTGTGTACAGGCCACTCGAGCCAACAACCATACACCATTTGAATGCAAGCAGCTTTTGAGGCTTTGTTTGTTGTTTTCCAAGAGCGAACATGAAGAGCAAACTGTACCGGAGAGAGCCATTTTGGATGTGTCATGGATCACATGACAATCGGACACCTGAGATCAAACAGCATTCATACATCAGCATTTTTTGAAAAGCTCTGTGTCCCCATCTACATTAAAAGGCAAATCCGGACTTCTCAGATGTATTCACTTTAAAAAAAATAAAAAGATTTGTGTTTGTTGAATCGGACGGCTAAAAAAAGAAAAAGGAGGCAAAAATTATTCATTGAAGACATGAGGCAGGGAAAGCGAGTGGTCCAGGCAGTAGCCAGAAATATATGCATGTGTGTGTGTGTGCGTTCGAAAACAAGAAACCTGTGGACTGAATCAGCAAAGCCTGTATGCCTGAAAAAGCTACCACATCTGACTGAGCACCACAAGGTGAACATTCATCTTAAGCGAATGGATTCAACACCAAAAGGGCAACACATAGTGCAGCTGTGGTGCATAATGTATTCTGCGTTTAAAAAACTGTCACAGACAAACAAACAAAGGCCGAACTACACTCCTGAGCCCGCCGAGGTGCGCCTGTGGGACCGGACACCTCCATCTCGGCCTGTCACTACTTGTAGACAACAATGGACCTTACACCCTGTTTGTTATTGATGACAGAGCAGCGGCCTTTCACCTCTGACCTCAAGGAGCAGCCTTGACCTCCGGTTTGACCTCTTGGGGCAGTTTAATGATACTGGGATACATCTAATGACCACTGGGCAGGAGAAAGGTCATTGATGAAAGGTCAAGAGCAGATGTCCCACAGCCATGGTGACCTCAGGAAGGGACTGGATCTACTGATTAACTGACCAGACAGTCAACTGAGGGAAGAGAAATTGCACCGGGGAAGAAAAGCTGGGCTCCTGCTATCAAAGATTACAGGTTAGCGCTGCTCAGAGACATTCAAAGGACACTTTGTGTTTGAAACATGAGTCTGGAATTAGAGGAGGACTGAAAGAGGGAGGAGCAGGGGGGGGCAGAGGGATGGAGAGCATCAATGGTAAGATGGCCACTGACTCCACTTTATGATTCATAGTTTTCATAGATTGTTTGTTGACAAATCTGAGACCCGAGGAGAGAGTGAGGGGTCGAGGGGCGGATGAAGTATTGATACAACCAATTGTACATCTTATTTTAAGTATCAATACTAGCGTCAATAAGATTGATAACAAAAATAATCGATCCACCTCGTGTTAGATCACGTTGTGAGCAACTCTTCATGCACTCAGCTCATATGAAGACACAGTAAATATTTGTTATTTGCCATTTTAACAGTCTTGTCCGTCAAATCATGTTTTAAAGTAGCCTGTTAATGATGCATTTAGTGCTCTGCTCTCCCCATGATCACTTTTTACAGTGAAAAAAAGTATTGGTTATCCTGGCCACCCAGTATTATTTAGTATTGGATCGGCCAACTCAAGGGGACATGAGACCACTAAGACCTCCGGAGTACCAGTGGTGATCTGACCTCCCTTTACACATTTTTTCCCCTTCTCTTATCATGATTTGTTTCTCTTTTTACTATTACTGCACAAACTATTTATTCTTTGTTATGTTTTTTTCTTAAAAATCTGAATTCTTAAATTTGAAGGAGAGAATGTAACTAAAGTAGATAAAGACACAGTGTCATAGGGAGATGACAAACGTGTATGTCTGAGGCAAATACTTCCCATGTGGAGTCTAATCTAATCTGATATGGGTTAAACCTATAACCTAACCTTTTATTCAGGTTGCTTTCCCGAAGGCGGTAACCACGAGGGCTGATCCTACTAAAATGTAGCTCACAGTCGAGGACAACTACCGCAGCTTGTTGAGGCAGAACAAACGTGGAGAAAGGTATGACAAAAATAAACTGCCACCGCATGAGACGTCTGTAGGCTTCCTGCTGTGGACCTTTGTGTAGGGCAGCTAACAGTTGCGGTGGTGACAAACTGACATATAAAGGCATCTAACCTTCACACTGAAGTCCAACTTTGCTGCTACAGGTGTGACATGGCGGGGGTCCCGCCCATGTTTAGTCAAATACAGGGTTAAACTGTGTCTCTGCTGACATTACTATTCCTCGCTCATCTCCTTCTTCCTGTTCTCTTTCATATCTCCCCTCTACTGTCCTCTCCTCCAGTCCTCTAATCTCTCTCTCTATTAGTAGTCTATTTACAGCGTATTCAGTCTGGGGTCTGCCAGCACTTACTGCTCTCCAGAGCTTTATCAAGCCACTGATAAACTCCACACACACACACACACACACATTTACATACAAACACGCATGCATGCAAACGATTTTATGGAGGGGTTTTATAGAGTGTGTGCGTGTGTGTGTCTGTACAGGACATTCATACTTGGGTATAAGTACATTTCCACAGGTATATAGCACATACAGCCTGGGTTTCTATGCGTTGTGGGTATGGATGTATACGTAAACGTGTGTGTATATATATATATATATATATATGTGTGTGTGTGTGTTTATATGCGTCCATTTTGCGTGTGTCCGTGCACATGTGTATATGTTATCAGCAGTGTCCCAGTGTGCTCGCCGAGGGCCAGTCTATTTAGTGTTCATAACAAAGCCTTTTACCGAGGCTCCAATCAGGATTAAACCCTTATCAGCACACACAGACCACAGGACACAGCCAGCGAGTGTGTGTGTGTGTGTGTGTGTGTGTGTGTGTGTGTGTGTGTGTGTGTGTGTGTGTGTGTGTGTGTGTGTGTGTGTGTGTGTGTGTGTGCCCCTGCCTGTGTCTGTGTGTGTGTGTGAGACAGAGGGGTGGGGGGTAAAGGGGATTATTTGCACGTGTATGTATTGTATACTGTGTGTGTGTGTGTGTTACTGTGCGCGCATGTGAATTTAATTTGATCATACAAGCTCACGGGTGAACGTGTCACACTGGGTCATTGTGTGCGTGCGCGTGTGTGTGTGTTTTAGATCTATGGCATCTATACTTGTGTGAGTCAGTGGACTCAAGTGTTGCAGTAAATATAAAACTCTGAAAGCACATTAAATCCAGATTCAAAGCTGGCATCCCCCCTGTGGGTTAGATAATTATCATCACTGTGTGTGAGTGTGTGTGTGTCTGCGAGTGAGTGTGTGTGTGTAGGTGTTTGTGTGTGAGGTGGAGAGAGACAAAGAGAGATGGATGACAAGATGAGTGTAGACGTAAATGGCACATATGGGGAGGAAGAAAGAAAGGAAGAAAGAAAGAAAGAAAGAAAGAAAGGACCAGGAGAGACACTAGAAACAAACATGTAACATTTTTTTCTGACTGAACATAAAAAAGTTTGACAGGACCATAAACTCTGAATTGTGACCCAAACTGTCTCATAAAACATAAAACGTCTTAGAACAGTTATTCTGTGATGCTCTATGTATTTTCATGTTCATGTTTGTACAGAGGAGCTCAGCTCAGACAACTTAGAGACAATAAAGTTTTGCGCGTCTGTGCCTCTCACTGCTCATGGCTGCAGATCCGAAGAGGAATCTCGGCGGTACAGTCATCTTTGTTCTTTTCTAGGTCAAAGCTCAAAGATTTGATCTGAGGTCTAGGATCCTATAAGAGATACTATATACTGTAGGCCTTTATTATTATGATAACACTGCATCTAATTATGCAGATTCCATTCATTAATATGCATGAGCCACACCGCCGCCAGGGAGGAGCCTGCGACAGACACAACAATGAGCTGGCAAAATTAGAGTAAACTGAATCTATGAATAAAAATTGGAGGCCACAGAGGATTATTTACCCCCGTCTGTCTGCTTACAGTGTGTACTGTACAATGAAGGTACGTGACCCACTGTTAAAAAAAACTAAAAGAGTTGAATCTCTGTTGCTCTCTGTGTGCTTTATGTCTTTTAGTTTAACAGGGTTTGTAGATGAATCATTAACATGCATTACTCACAAACATGCATTAGTCTGATATTGTGCTTTTCATATATTTAATGGCACTGTGTTGCTCTTGCTCTTTCATGGGGCATGACAGGAGTTATATAAGAAGAATGAATTACATCAGAGGAAGAAAAGAATCCGCAGAGGATAATTTAATATTGCCTGTTTACTCCGAATGTGCTGTGCACGAAAAGTGCATTAACTTCTAATTAAAACAGGAAAAAAAAAAAACACACACACACACAATTTTGAGAGAATCCCCAAAGAAGACAATCAGTCAATTTAAAAATGTCCACAGGGCTTTTGCTTTAAATAAGAATGTGTTTTCAGTGAAGTTGACTGATTAGATAAGCACTGAAATTCAGATATGTCTAAAAAGAAAAACACAACATCGAGACGCTCATATTAATTTGCTCTCTACGTGTGCGTCCACAACCTGGAGTCCTTTAAGTTACATAACTCGCAGAACACACATATAAATACACAGTGAAAGCAAAATAAATACATTTACATAAGTATATAATAATTATTGAAATATAACAGTGGAATATAACATTATTTTATTCGGTAGATCAATGATGAACTGATTCTGTCAATATCTGGACAGAAAAACAGCATGTTTTTCTGCACATAAATGCAACTGCACCACAAAGGCAGAAGCCTCCTTTGGAAAACGATGATGAAGATTTAATGTGACACTTTCTGTCCGTGTGCTGCACCTGAGATACAGTAAAGGTACATCAAAACAGAGCGAAAATTGGGTGGGCCATCACAGTGCATTTAGATATAGGAAGAGAATTAGGCTGAAGTGAATCCATGAATAAATATCCGAGTCCTTAGAGGATCATTAACACCTGTCAGCCCGCTCATAAGTACTACTGTATGCTAATGTGTTGTACATTTATGACCTGCTGGTAGCTTTTAAATGCAGAATAATGAAACTCAGGTGTATTGTGAAGCCGCACAGACTGGATCAAAAGTCTGAAGAATATTTCTTGTCACATTCAGTCGTAGCATGATGGCCAAAAATCACTATCACATTAAACATTGATGAAGTGAATCTATGAATAAATATGTCTGCCTCTGTGGAGAAATAATGTTCACTTCTTCTCTCTCTGCTCGCTGTTTGTATTCTCATTTTGGAACAAACGAAACACTTGGCTTGTGATGCCGACTGGTGCTGGTTCACTAAAATTGTGTTGTTTTGGGGTAAAATTGTGCAAACTCTTTCTTTCGTACTTGCAAACGCACTCCCTTGTAGCGTGTCTTTAACTTAGAGGAGATACAGGACCAGTTTGGGGAGAGAAAAGAAAACAAGACAGGAGAAGATTAAACTCGTATAATCTCCATGGAGAAACTGGGACATTGCGAGCCCCAAACTCAACAAAACATAACACAATAGGAATAAAAACGCAAATATATCTCAGGGGCATTTTCAAATTATGATTTCATCATAGGCACAAGCAACAACTTCAGCGGGAGAAGTGTTGGAGACGTGCAAATAAAAAAAGTATGAAAGACTGTATTAACGATACAGAAAACGAAGAACGTGTCAGATTATAATCATTCTTCAGGGAGCCATAGTTGTGAGGTGTGGGTGTGAGAGTCGAAGAGGTGGTTTTCCCCAGCTCCCAACCTGATTATTAGTTATAAATTTATGGTAATCACATCAGATTGGCATAGTCTTCACACACTGTCCTTGTCGCACATTGTTAAAAGACATCGTCCTTATTTTCTAGATTTCGCAGGGCGTATAAATGCTCAATAAATCAGGGTCTCTGTGTTTTCAAATCAAAAGTGCGCACTCTTGAGTGATGTTCACTCTCCCTCCGAACAGCTTCCAGAGGTCCAACGCTCAAAGTGTCTGAACTATTCGAGTGAGGAGAAGCTATCAAGTTATCAGCGTCTGTGCATGTGTGCTTGTTTGTTTTAATGAGCATCTGTCAGTACAGACCTGATAACCATGGTAACACCCAAGGTGATTTTCTGCCCGTGTTCACAGAAGCTCTGAGGCTCTACAGTGAGGTCAACATCTGGGCAAGAAGAACAACTGTCACACCCTGCAACACTTTCATCACTGATTAAAATGTTGAAACAGAGGCACACTGCTATCTGTAACACTGGTGGTGCTGGCAGGGATGGGCGGTGTTTCTGTTAAACAGATCTAAAACACGCATATTTTGATTGACATTCACAATTTACTCCATTACTACATTTTCCTATTGTTTTCACCACACGTGGATGTGCATATGATGTATGAAAGCTTGCTTCCATCCATTGCCATTGTGCAATTGTTAGTCGGTTCATGGAGATAAGCAGCAGTTAGTGCCACTTCTCGGGTGCCATTAAACAACCGCAGGAGTGGAGTAGGGCGCGATGACGTAGAAGACACAACAGAAACGTGGCATTTATGTCAGGTTTGTTTCGCGTACTAATTTGAGCAGCATTGCCGTCACCTTCTTATTTGTTTTTTTTTGCTTGACTTCTTAACGTGACGTGATGTCACTGCTTTTCGCTTGAGCTTAAATCAGGGAGTAACAGTCTCACAGCAGTCAGATCAAGTCAAGTCAAGTCTCTTGTGTTTACAACAGTGTACAGAAAATGACACTATTCTCAATAGTGACTGTTTTAATGTACTATAGAGATTGTAGACAATCGTGCAAATGCTTATACCTGATAAATGATTATGTTGTGTAAGTGTTTATTGTTCTCCAGTAAATACTGTTGATCCGTTTTCTGTGTGTGTGTGTGTGTGTGTGTGTGTGTGTGTGTGTGTGTGTGTGTGTGTGTGTGTGTGTGTGTGTGTGTGTGTGTGTGTGTGTGTGTGTGCGTGTGTGTGTGTGTGTGCGATGTGTGTGTGCAGGTAACATCAAATCTGTGTGAGAGTGAGGATTTGGTAGTGGAAGGTGATTGTCTTTATTTGGACACCTGTGTGACCAGCCCCTGCCCCTGGAGATGGAAACGATGCTGTGTGTGTGTATTGTGTGTGTGTGTGTGTGTGGTATGGTAGGCTAATGTGTGTTAGTTTTGTATGTGTCCGTGTGTAAATGTCTTTCTATTGGTCCATTAAAGTGAACAACACAGAATGTATGTCAGTTTGAAACATCGCAGGGGACAGAGTGTGTTATCCCGAGGCCCCAAAGGTATGTGTGTGTGTGTGTGTGTGTGTGTGCGTGTGCGTGCATGTGTGTGTGTGGTGCACAGAGGCGTGACTGAGCCAGAGGCAAAGGAAGGTCACCTCACGTGCACGGCTCAGTGGAACAGTGCCTGGCAAATGTGCACGAGAAGCCAAGCACCAGCAGTCTCCCAAGGACAACAAAGTGCTTATCCAGGAGAAAAAAAGAAGAAGGCTGTAGAGCTCTCTGATCACACACACACACACACACACACACTCAGTATTCAGTATATACGCTCAGATGCATGGACATAAAAAGAAAAACAAGCCTCTTAACTCGTGCATGCATGCACACAGTTTAAATGTCTTTCTCCTTGTCCCTATGTCATTCTGTCTCTACCGCTCACACATTCACAGTAATCTGTCGGTGCTGTGTCCCTGCTGCAATGTCAACACACAATTACTTTGTACATTTAATATAGTTAAATCAACATGATGTAAATTTGTGTTGTTTTTTTTTTTTTACTTCTTTTAAATATCTTTGCAAGCAGCCAAACATCAAGCAGGTGCAACCACACAGCCAGTCAGCAGTCAGCTAATATTACTTACTAGTCCAACAGCAAGAAGCCAAGCTTGGTATCTGTCTGTCTGTCAGCCTTTTATTTCATGAAGCTCTCGCCAGTGCCAGATTTACCCTCGTCCAGCAGCCTCTCGCTTAGTCGCTTTCACCTTTTTCTCTTTTTGGCCTCCGCTGTTAACTTCCTGTTCAGATCCCTCGCCTTTGCTGTTAGCGCCACCGATCAGCCTGGTGACACTCTCTGCCAGCATCCCCTTCCCAGGCCTGAAAACCTCCTCCTACCAGCAGTCCAAAGCTCTCGTGCTACCCAATATGATGTCAGACAGCACCAGTCAGTCACGCTGCAGCTCACTGGGCTAAGAGCAGCAGCAGTTTATTTGACTGTCCATCAGGAAACTCTGTAAAGAGAGGGCCGAGGGTGGAGCAGCTGGAGGACATCAGAGAGAAAACCAGAAAACATTTTCTGGAACATAAACGTTACTCACCAAAGTGACATAGTGCAAGGTGTAACAGGTGTACAGGAGCATCATTCACCTGATTACAAATCAGTGTAGCATCAAGATATATGAACAGAAAAATAATACAATTAATCATAGCCGACTAAAAATACCTGCAAATTCTCCATTCCAACTCTTTTACCTTTTATTTATTCATTCAAACATAGTTGAAGTAGACACATTTCTTTTAACATCAACACCCATTAATCTCCTCCGCTCACAGCTACATCTCTTCAGACCCATGATGAAAAAAGGCCAAATAACAAAAATAGATACGGGACGTCCTGGGAGCCTCGTGGCCACATGCCTACAATGTCACCAGTTCAATACGAGCCGTGCGGCCCGTTGTTGCTTGTCATACTCTTTTTCTCCTCATGTTTCATGTTCTAATCTCAGTTGTCACTATTTAATGAAGACATTTAAATAAAGGTTAAATGTTAATATCTAATGTGTGTTAGAGGGCTCTATATACAGAAATGCATTATAATATATATACGATATTTTCATTAGTGTAGATATATTTTCAGATATCTGGAAATAAGAATCTTATGAGTTATTGAGTTATTTAATGAATTTCAAGAATGGGTTTAAGGTTTTTAAGCATGTTTTGATGTCCTGGCATTATGAATATTACAAATTACCAAAATGTTTAAACTATTTCAATATTCAGTTTACTGTTTCGTTATAATTTCTGTAAATTTTATTTCCCTGCTTGGGCATGTAAATGCTGTTAAATGAAGCCTGTATTTTTTTAAAAAAATTTTAATTGGGGTAGGAAAATAGTTCGTTTTTTATGTTTGTGTTGAACTAAAAGTCATCAATGAGCCATAAAATCAGTCCGGAATATTTCCTGCATGTTGATGCACCACCCCGTCCAAACATTATAACTCGCTTTTTCAATTTGAGCATTAAAAAAAAAGTATTAAGGACAAAAAGAAAAGCATTTTGTTGCTTGACTGAGGAGATTCTTACCATAACTGGTCCTGAGACTTTAAATATAACTGATAGCTGGTTCATAGCTAGTTCATAGCTGGTTATACCAGGTAGGAGTTGCTGCCAGTGCTCACAGTAAATAACAAATGTGTAACTGATGTTCATTGTCGCACAATATCTCTACAGCTTGTTAGCGTTGCCACCTGGCACCGTAGTTTGTCATCAGTAAATTCTCAGTCATAATACCCTTCATACATAGAGCCAGGCTTTTAGTCAGAGATGCATTAAACATCTCAGTCTCCATTTTTTTTTTCAGTAAGTATAAGTGTCATATAACAACTTTCTATTTCCGTGCAGAACCTTGTTTTGTACAGTAAGTGGAGCTGTCCATTGCCTGCAACCCTCTTCACTCTTCTCTCTGCCATCGGTGGTTCAGCTGTTGTTTCTCATTATAAAAACCACCTTATTGTGTTTCTTATTATCCCAAGCTGCTCCAAGCAACCAGTACTCTGTGCATCTGTGTGTATGTGAGCGTGCGCGTGTGTGTGTGTACAGTAGCTGCCAAATGGAGTCTTTATTTGCCTCCAACCTTCTCTCTCTCCCTCTCTCCCTCTCTCTTCTCAGGTGTTTGTCTGTTCTGTCCCCTCATTATAAAACCACTTTATCCCCTTCTCCCCCTTCTCTTCTTCCCAGCTCTTTCTTTCACCCCCTCCCATCTCCTTCCCCTTTATTCTCTACCTCCTTTTCTTCACTACCCCTCCCTCCCCTCTCCTTGTCTTTACCTTTCTCTCACTCATTATCCAACAGCTTGAAGCAACCAGTCAGCCATATGTGAGTGAAAACTGTCACCTCACACTGTTAGCTTGTATTATATTGAGACTGCTCTTTGCCTTAAACTTTGCCCTAAACCTTTGGCTATTTCTGTTCTTTTTAACAGTAAAACTAATTAACCGAGCAGCTCGCAGCCAGCATTCAGCCATATGTGAATGTATCTCATAATTCTAGCTGGTTTTGAACTCGTGTTTGCCTTCACATCTTTTATATTGTGTTTTTTTTTTTCTCCCCCTCCTCAGTATAACTAATTAGTGAAAGAGCTCACCATCAGCCATGTGTGAAGCCTGTTTGGTAGCCTTGTTTGGACTAAAGCTGTGCAGGCCACAAGCTATATTTCCACAGTCCTTCATTAAAGGATACCATTCTGAATTTTACATTTAATCGTTTTTTATTTCCATGTGTCTTAAAGCTGCTGTAATTAATCTTTATAAACTATGGTAAAAAAAAAAAGGTTAGCACTAGACTAAGAGTCATTTTAATGACTGTTTTGGTTTTGCAGCCCACAATTTTTTGGCTCACTCTGACCACTCTTATCAGAGAGGAAGCTGTTTTCATCAGAAAACGCTCTGATAAATTCACTGTTCGCCACCTGCTCAGCACCAAACGGCCGACATGTTAGCAAACTATAGGGAACACAATGGGTTCAGCAATTAAATATTTCTGTCAGGACTCGGACCGGATGTCCAGAAATATAACCCAAATAAATAAATATTTTGCTCCATGTCTGAATAAGTTAATGTAACTTAACAACAACAATAACAACAAGGTGAAAATATATCAGTGTTGTAATTACAGCTTGTTGTACTGTCTCCGAGGGACCAGTCAATGCAAATATAATCATATATTTCTGACATTAGTATTGTAGGAGCTGAAGCGTGGGTATATAGTTTGAGTTGTTTGAGTTGAGTAGATCACACACTATCACACACCAGTCATGTCTTACACTGTAAGCTAATAAAGTTGGGTTTTTTTCACTAAAAATATCATTAACCTTCTCTGTATTCCCTATTAAAGAAGAATCGAGAGACAAATTGTTTACCCAGCTGCTGTGAGCACATGCTGAACTAAAGTGGCTACTATGCGTTTATGTACTTCAAAACACCCTTGTGACAGCTCTCCATCAGTTATTTCGGAGGTGTAGGAGAAAACCGTTGTCATTGATTGTTAATTTAATTCAGATTTGACAGTCCGTCCTCTGACAGAGTCACTCGAGCGAAACTGTCTTTCAGTTCACTTCGACTCAGGTTAACAAGATGATTCTATTTCTTAAACAAGCAAGTCAGCAGTCTCTGTAAAACGTCCACTCCACAACGATGACAACGCTATAATTCACTTCCTGTGTCCCAGAGGGTCAAGCGTGACTCGATCCAATCAGAAACCATGCCAATTAGACGCCTCAACTGGCACTTAATTACCACTCTGAAGAGGCTGATGGGCCATTAATTAGCAGGACATTAACGGGACTGATTGTTCATTAACAGCAGAGCATATTAGAGGAGATAAGACCCGATTGTAATGGACTCTGGTGGAGGAGAAAGGCTGAAGCTATCTCCAATAGAATTAGACGACCTGCTATGGCAGTCAACTCTGGGATATTAATGTTAACAATGGCCATTAAAGAGGAATAGTGCTTCCTTTTAATGTTTAGTGTGTCACTCATATGGCTGAGGTCTTTATTAGTGCCATAGACTGTAGATAATTAGTGGACAGAGCATCCAAGTCTGTGAAGTGAGGACAACGTGAAAGCGTCTTAAACCTGCAGGGGGCAGCTCAGTTGGCTGCGGCAATAAGGTCTGATTGGATGGAGTCTTATGAACACATGACTCTTCTCTCCCATTGATTCATTACATCAGCAAACAGTTTCCTCATGAGTTTATGGTCTTAACTCTGACGTCTTCTTCCATACAGCATGACTTTCTTTGTAGATTATAGTCCCATTCAGAGTAAAATAGATGATGAAGCACAAAACTCAGATCAAACTATAAAGGTGAAATTTGAAAGAAGATTCTGTCACTGCATTGCCTCTCTCTCTCTCTCTCTCTCCTCAAATGTTTTCCCAAACATATTTTAGTTCAGCCGTGATACGAGCGAGATTTGGACCAGACTGGCCGCCATTTCGGGAAAATGCTGATGTGTAGCATCATGGTACTCACCAACATCGTATGCACAGGGTTAAGGTTGGAAAATGTCATACTCTACCCAGCAGGGGGTGTGCTGATGCGGTAAGATTGAAGGTTTGATTTTGGCCGTCCTGATCTGTCTTGGCCTGGTCTCTGTCAGTCCGTTGTAGAGGATCCCTGGGGAAGGAATGTTCTAACATCTCTGACTCTTCATTTCACGCTTCATTTACCATCACACTCTCCCAAAACACTAACTGTGCTTCTGAATGTGTGTGTGTGTGTGTGTGTGGGTATGTGTGTGTGTGTGTGTGTTCAGGGTCGTTCTTTCTCTCCATATACATACTCTTTGTCTCACTGTTTCTCTTGCACGAGCAACACATACACAAACACACAGTATACAGCCACATACTTAAAAGGTAAATTATAGTGAACGGGAGACCAGCTTCAGACTCGCAGCGTGCTCCAAGGGCAAGTAGAGCAGAATGGGCCAGAGCTCTTATGTACAGTGATATGGATGGATGAAAGGTTTTGACACACACACACACACACACACACACACACACACACACACACACACACACACACACACACACACACACACACACACACTCACAGAGAGAGTAAGCCTGTAACTGTTTAACTTCTAAAGTCAATGCAATTACCTCTTTACTCTCTGCAGTGTGTGACTATGGCAAAGAGACATGCAGTGTGTGTGTGTCTGTGTGTGTGAGAAAGGGGAGTAGTTATTGGAGACACTGTAGCCCCTCAGCATCAATATAAACTTGCCCTACAGCCACGGTGTAGAGGATTTCACAGCAAGGTGGTGCTTTTATTGTCGTTTTGCAATATAAAATATATATATGAGTTTTGATAGTCCTGTTTATGTATAAATGTATTGATTTACGTAAAATATAATGGCTTTAAAATCAGCACTATACACAACAGGAGGAAAGAGAATGTTTACAAGTTCGTTCAAAGTCATCCGAGATTATATTTCCAGTCGGCAGTTGAGTGAAACACACAACAGCCCTCAGACTTTAAATTGGCTTTTGGAGCCGAGCCGGTGATAAAATATCAGGTCTGAGACACAGGTTCAAAGATGCACACGAACAACACACTCAAACGCCAGCATGAAAGGTGGTACACTATGATTACACACACACACACAGACACACACCATGGTAAGTATGAATAGATGGTCTGTCTTGGATCAGTGAGATTGGTTCCATCTGTTGTGGAGAAGGTTGCAGGGTCACATCCCTCCTATTACCTCTCTCTCTGTCCGGGGTGACACTTTATTCACCTGGATGTACATAGGTCTGGCAGCATGCGATGGATGGAGCTAATCTTTGCAACAGAGAGAGACGGGGAGGCAAGGATGGATAGATAGATAGATAGATGGATAGATAGATAGATAGATAGATAGATAGATAGATAGATAGATAGATAGATAGATAGATAGATAGATAGATAGATAGATAGATAGATAGATAGATAGATAGATAGATAGATAGATAGATAGATAGATAGATGGATTTTATAGTATTTTTCTGATGTGTTTGGGTGTAAATGCAAATGTCACCATTTCTACAGTAATATGTCCAAAAATAGTTTTTGTGGTGGTTGAGGAACGTGCCAGAAAACTCTTGGACCTCAAACAGTCTTAGCGGGAAGTCAACACATAATGTAATAATAGCAGTGTCTGTTATTTTCTACAGGAAACAGTCACAGTAGGTGACCTTTACACATATAAAGAGGCCTGAACCAGTACCCCCACTGCTCGCCACAGAAACAGAGCATGCATATGAGTGCCGGGCAAAGAGAGAAGGCAGGCGATGACACAAACATACAAGGAGAGAAACAGATAGGCTGACAGAAGTCTTATCAATCAAAGACCAAAGCAGAGTGCTAATCCTCCAGCCAACAGAGATAGAAGAAGAGCCAGGTGAGGAGAGAGAAGACAGGAAAGGTGAGGAGGAGAGATAGGAGCAGACAGAACAGGAAAATGGAGAGAAGGAGGACGGAGAGGAGACGCTGAATGTGGCCCATTGAAGGACAATCATTGTCTATCAACATGAAGAATTACCTTTCTCTCTGTCCCTTATGCCTACATGTGAGCGCGCATACACACACAGAGGAACAAGTTGACCTGTGAGGGAGCACTGATGGAATCTTCAGTGGGATTAACAGGGATTTAGCCCAGTGTAATGATATCTGAATGAGTTGATTAGCTATCTGATGACACTTTGCTGTTTGACCTCTACAGCCCAATAACAACTGGTAACTCATCACATTCTCTCAGGCTGCATTCAAACAGGGAGAGAGAGAGAGAAAAAAAAAAGAACTCCTCGAGGCAACGATCTGTGTTTTTTCTCCGAAATGAACCATGAAACTGTGTCAATGTGTGGGCAGTCATGCTATGATCACTTATGGTTAAACATCTTTTTTTTTATGTGCTTTGTACCTGTTAAGACGGGGATGAAAACGTGCAACGGTGACGAAATACGACCATGAAGGAGGGTGGAGGGCAAAGGCTTCCCTAGAAGACAAAAGTACAAAAGAACAAAGATGGTTACGAGCGGTGATTAAAGAAGCCACACACATGAAAACATGGTGAGGATGGTGAAGGGAAAAAGGGAGAGGAGAGGACCTTTGGCATCTTCACAATGACGACAAGAAATAAGTATATTTTACAAAATGTAAGTTAATAGTTGCTTATCCAAAAAATATGCTGTAGTAATAATCAAATGATCAGACTTCCTCCCCCAGCCTAAAGAAAGGGGTTGATTTTAAATTGGTTGTTTTCCTCCATGTATCAGCCCTGTGATGAACTAGCATCTTGTCCAAGGTGTACTTTTAATTAAAAACAAGTTAAAAACAAGTAAAAGCCACACAGACCTGAATATAAAATACATACAAAATGTGATAGAAATGAGCATAACATATGCTAAAACCTACCACGCACAATACAATATATGTAAACTGATAGCATATTATAATACCTGGAGTATATCAAGCCACATGCAGTACAATCATCGGTGCTTAAAACACAGTTCTCATCATCACTCACTAGTTGCCATATTAAAGACTCATTATGAACTGCTACATGAGCATTTAGCGGTGATGGCATGAGAGACTAAGAAATTGATCACCCAGTTAGAGCCGCCTGTGTTACTCTAAATCTCTGTCCAGAGGAAAGAGACAAAATTATTGCATTTACAAGCAGGCCCATTGTCCACTGGTAGCCACGTGTCCTGGTGTGTGCTGAGTAGCAGGTGGTTCAAAAATATGGAGTGGCGGTGCAGGGAGAGTCCTTCTGGCGTCTCTAGGCAGATCTGTGCCGGCTGCTCAGAACTTGATTTAGATTTCAGTCGCTCGCCTCCCATCTCTAACAGAGGTTATGTGAGGATGCCGCAGGCCGGCATTTGAGAGCACATGGAGCTCTGCCCTCCTTTAACATCTACCTGCACATTACACATTACAGAGAGAGAGAGAGAGAGAGAGAGAGAGAGAGAGAGAGAGAGAGAGAGAGAGAGAGAGAGAGAGAGGATGTGATTAGTGTGACAGTTGGTTTCAGGAAGTTTCAAAGGTGTGAGGAGCTTTAGTTTTGTTGACTCCTAGATGTCACTGCATGGACATCAACTTCTGTGAGCTTGGTCTTTGTTTGTGTACAGCCTATTGGGAGATCGTTGTCAAATAAAGTTAAAAATCTGATCATTCTGCATGTGTCTAAGTCTCGTCGCTATCTTTAGCTAGGTGCTCAGTGTCGTGCTGAAGCTACTGCAGAACTGAAGACGCTGTCAGACAAAGATCTGCACACAAAATGAAGCGCTCCCAGCTATTTTAATTGTCAGATTTGACAATGCCTGATGAAAATCTCTGTTGATCTGAACAAAATTGATGATAGCTATTGGTACGTTTTTTTATCTTTACTAGACACACTGTGCTTCAAAGTGGTGGTCATTAATACAGTAAAGTAGCATCAAACAAATTCAACTGTTATGTCTTTGTTAACAGGGTGCAAAGAAGTTCACTATGCTACTTCTGCTGCTCCAATAGGTCAAAAACATAAATATGAAAGTTCCCCTGCTGGCTCAGCAGGCACTGGACTTGGTTTATTGATCAGCTCACCAGAGCTGGTGGTGCAGTCCATTTCTCTGACTTGACATTTGAGGATAGTTCTCGTGAATTTTTCTCACACATTTTAAGAAGTCAAACATGTCAGATGAGTAATGTAATATGGCTTCCATCAGCGGCTTGCGAAAGGCTCGTGCTCGTGCTTGTCCACACGCTAATGTGTCTACCAAATACCTCTGCAGAGGCTAAATTTGTCCAGTGATGATGCTTTTGTTGCTGTATGTATATAGTCGGTAGGTACACTGACACAGGCAAAAAGCAGTCCTGGAAAAACTGCATGTCCTGGGAAGTGAAAGAAACTATATAATTACTGTCTATAGCCATTATACTGCACAGATGCCATTTCCATCATCACTAAAATGTGACAGTGACAAAAACCCGCGGGCAGGCAGGACCTAAATGAGCACCAAGATGACATTAGTTCACAGAGTGCATCTCCCCAGTGTCAGAGAAACTTGCCTGCAGAAGTTCAGCAAAGTATACATTGGAAAACAAAATCGACAGAGCAGTGACTCATTGATTTCAGCTAAGTTGGTGTGTGCGTTTTCTTGGGAAATGCAGCAGGTGCCAACTCCTCCATCAGAGGAAGATGAGCCATTTTATGCACACACAATCAATTCTTAATGATGGTTATTACATTGCTCAACTGTAATCCTTAATTACCCACATTCATTTCTGTGCACATGCTAAAATGAGTGATAATGTTACCATAATTAATAATCGTCATCAGGATGTTTAAATCAGTCATTTTATTATAACATATGCATATGGTCACTTTTATGAAGGCATATTGAAGGCTAAACTAACAGTATTTATAATATTTATGATGTCAATTATAATAATTACATTTTATTTAGCCTGTTCACTTGATTATAGACAGCCATTCATTAGTTGGTAGTATTTATTAATCACCTGCTGATGTGTGGGCGTGGATAAATCCCAGACTTTGCTCAGAAACTGACATGCTCGTGCGACCTGGCCGCCTCACCGTGGGACTGAGACACTTAAATAGATTCAGCGAGGTTGGCTGGATGGCACAATGAGCAGAGCTCTGGCACCTCCAGGTGGTGACAAAGTGTGACTGCAAAGACAGGTGTACCTGCAGGATCTGTTGGCTTCATGATGAGTGAAAAACGGGCTCCATACACTGCCGTGTTTCCATTTATCTTAGAGTCAACCCAGTTAAGCAGACATATGTGATAAATGACATGTATGAGCCACGTATATTACAGGTTTGTATCACTACACGTTTGAAGACTTCTAATAATGATGTCCATTCCTTAAATCCTAACTCTGACCCGATCCTGACTTTAAACATTGCCCTAAAAACAAACAGACAAACTGCCCCTGCATACCTTCTTGGGTGGACAAAGGTGCAAAGATGCCCCAAAATGTAAAGAAGTGCATACACACATGCTTGCATACACACACACAGACACACTCTAGTGGGTCGTGTGCTTGGGTAGCAGAAAGCCCTGGCACCGTTCATTAATCACTATGTTGAGGTTTTGATGCCACAGCAGGAATGGAAATGCTGGTCTGACTCTCATAGATATACTATACTGCCTCCATCAGCTTCACAAAAAGTCCAGAGCTGGGAGAAGTTAACACTCAAGGCGTGTGTGAGACTGGTCATTTGCAGAAACACGAATGTTTGTACTTTGGCAATATGTTATCCAGTGTAACAATATCACTCATTGAAGTGTTTTTACTAGACTGGATCTTGTGGCACAGACGAATATACTGCAATTAGATCAATTCATTGTTTGTCTTAGTCTTCATGAGATTTGTTGATAATAAGACATATATAGATCTTCACCAGCCTTTTATGTACAAGTAAATATATTACCTTATTACTCTTTATTGGTAAAATATAGAGCTGACCTATTGCAAACACATATTGCTGTGTACCAAAGCAGTGGTGTATGCTATTATTATTATTATTATTATTATTATGGCCCTGGCTGCGTTATATCATATCATCTTGTCACATGATTATAAAGAAACATGACACTGGACAACGTCAACATACATATTACCCAGCAGTCATAATAGTATAATTGTATATGAAAAAAAATACCAAAGAAAATATGAAATTATTTACTTAATTGAACAGTGTTTGCTAATTTGTGTAGAATAAGCATATGATTTTGTTATTCTGTTGGAGGGCCCTCTTTGTCTACAGGCCTCCACCCAACAGGCCCCAGTACAACCGCACCAACCGCATTACCTCAAACAAGCCGTCAAGGAAGACACAAAGAAGCTTGATTTAGACCGGTAAGTGCATCTCCCTATCTCAGCATGACTCATAGCTCGCCGGTTAAGAGAGGTGTAGGTTTGATTTTTATTCGAGCTCCTTATTGACTGTGCCGGTGCCTTTATTCTTAGTTTTTTGCATAATAGGAATCATTCACATGAGAAATGCGCGGGTCCTCATTCATCAAGTTTGTGAGAAGAAAAAAAAAAAGAGCATAAAATATACCATGGAAATGATCCTACATGCCTGCCATGTGTGATTAATGAGACGTCCTCACTCTACCAGTCGGAGAGCAAATCATACATCAAATGCAGCTGTGGAATTAAAACCATGTGGAACCAATTCTACATTTACATATGACACATGTGAAATTAGGCCTGCTTGGTGACTCTTGGTCTAGCTATATTTGCATAGCTTACATATATGCAGGCGACCGTGTATAACAGAAAATCCATCCAAACAGCTAACCACAGTAGAAGGTAGTAGAGTGTATTATATCCATTAAGTCCAACGAGTGCGATTAAAAGGTGGTATGTAAGGAAGATCTGAAAGTCTGAAAAAGACTCACATTGAAATCAAAACACAAAATCCAAGTTAGCTTTAATGAGATCCATATAATAAAAGTAACTGACAGTCAATCTGAAATGGACAAACTTCTTTTCAACTTTTCCTCTACCCCAACATGACACTGCTGGAAACAGATGTCCTACTACAATGGGACATCCCAGCAGTAATGCATCAATAGAAACTGCATGT
This sequence comes from Nibea albiflora, assembly GCA_014281875.1. Classification (NCBI taxonomy): domain Eukaryota; kingdom Metazoa; phylum Chordata; class Actinopteri; family Sciaenidae; genus Nibea; species Nibea albiflora. Next base: position 14,513,728 of record CM024804.1, read on the forward strand.
CACCTAAGGATTTACAAGGAGCAGCGAGCTCCCAAACTTATCCCATGTGGGAAGTGGATTTTAACAAATAAGCAAATCATATCTTATTGCTGACTTTTCATCACAATTCACTTGGTTGCAATCTGCAACTTTTCACTGCTGGACCTTTAAAGTAATTCTTTCTGATAGACTGTCCATCCAAAAAACAAGAATTTTACATTTGTTTCATTCATTTTGTCATACAGTAACAATTATGACTTAGATTGTCTTCTTAAAGACAGCAGTGCAAATGTTTAGCCTGTGAGCTCCCGTCCTTTCCTTCGTTGCCTCTCTGTGAGCATCCTGTGCTCCGAGTCCCCAGGCTGGCCCAAAAGCTTCTGACACAGAGGTGAGTTCAATTCTGGTTTGAAACTGTTTCAGGTTTCAAGCCTTGCTCAGCTGTCAGGGTACGATGCAAGTTGCCTTTCGAAGAGCCAGGTAGCCGGTAACTACATCAGTGGGGAGGAGGCGGATGTAGGAGAACTCCTCAGAGGATGTGAAGCGTAGCTTTGTCTGAGGGTCTGTGTAATTTGCCTGAGGAAAGACACAAGAGAGTATTCATGGTGTGCTTTATACAAAACTTAGAGGTCATTTTTCTCTCTAGTACAGCGAGGATTTTAGCAACGTGATTGCTCACAGGGAGTCCAGAGATGTCGGAGTATTTCTTGGTTGGCTTCAAGGAGGGTGGGGCGTCGATGTTGTAGTCTGCAAACACAGAAAGGTCATAAATTGAACGACTGATAAAAACTGTACTACTAAGAGAATTTCCTGTAAAAGTGATGATGACTTATCTACAGTAAAGACAACATCACAGGTGAGACAAAATCATTAAAATCCATCTAACAAAAACAAACGTAATGTTTTGAATGTAACAGTTTTTTGACACAACTCACTATTAGTGAGGTTTAGTTTATAAAATAATCAAAGTAATTGGCAGAATAAAGTCAGTAATATGTCATTTTGCTCTAAAATGGCAAACTTTCAATGTAAAAATGGTTATACATGTTAAAATTAATTTTTAAAAATGAGCAGAAATGTGGTCAAATTTTGAATATACACAAAAACTTACAGTTGGGATCATTCAGCTTCCAGGGTAAAGTCCGCTCCAAAGCCAGAATCTGTTTGAGATTTTTCCAGGTCCGGTTCTTTTTACCTGCTGCTGCTCCACCGATCCCAGAATGCTGCCATGATTAAGAGAGCCAAAAAGGGGTGCACATATTGAGGGGAAAGCGACAGAAACACAGACAAACTTACACCCAGATAGACACAGACACTCACCATGAATGTAGGGTCTTTGAACGGTGGAGGCTTTGCCGTGGACTCGGCGGTGGCAGTTGGACCGCTGTCAGCCGTTCCCGCTGCCTTCACCTCAGCCACAGACTCCACGGCTATCGTCTGATGAGACATGAAAAACGACTTCAGACAAACAGCAATCACATTTGATTTTAAGGTGCTTATCTTACATGTTGAATGTAACATTACATCAACAAGTCTACAGTTGGCTAAACAGAATGCAACCTGAACCTTGAAGATACAATTTAGGCCGAGTTTAAAAAAAACAAAACAGGATATTTATTTCAGTTATATTTGGGATAGTTTTACATATAAACAACCAGCAGTAAAGTTGTCATTATGGTCTCAACTTGTTTAAGATTTTATGCTGAGCTCAGGAAAACATTTCCGTGTGTGTGTGTGAGTGATGTACTGTTAAATTTATATGTGCCTTTGTATCTGAGACAATTATTGGAATAAGTCTGCATCTATTTAGATAATTAATAATTGATAACACCAAAAAACTCCCTGCTTCCAGCTTCTCAAATGTGAAGATTTGCTGCTTTACTTTCTCCAATATGCTTATGAGTGCACTGAGTATCTTTGGGATTTGTGCTGGCTAAAACTAGCAATGTGAAGATGCTCTTGGTCTTTGGGAAACTATAATAAGTACTTGATTTTCCTCGTTCCCTGATATCCAGTTATTCAAAAATAATCTGCTCATTGTTCAGTAATGAAAATAAGATTTGCAACCTTACTATTTTTGCAATGCATTTTAGCTGCGTTGCATATTTTCTTGCACACTTCTTTGGCCGTGTGTGGATTTTGCTGTCAGTAACTCAACTCTAGTTACAGTTAGCTTCTCCATGCAGACAGAAACAACAACATTACTGTTATTGTTATAGCCCACACAATAAATAATTTAAATAATTCATATAGATACTAAAATAACCTGATTACTTGTGTCTGTGTTGCTGGAGTCACTGTCAGCTGTCCTTTCTTTTTCTTGCCACTGTTGCTGCTCCCGGTAGCCTGCGGAGCGGCACAAACCGCCGGACTACCGGGACGTTTCTTCCCCCGGACAGCTGGCTGAGCAGGGCTGGCTGCTGCCTGCTGAGCTCTGACGGTGATGGGCACCTGAGATGCCATTTTCGGTGAGCAAAGCGGCTGTAATACACGATGTAAACGCAGCTTTCTAGTCCTCGGCACTCAGCATTAGCCTACCACCACCGGAGTGAAAACACCGCTTCACCCGGATGTGGAATTATTTAACTTCCGGTGATGACATGTAACGAAATACTTTATAAATTACTTTATAATTTATATTTTAATGTCTTTATACTGTCATTGATTCATTATAATCTACTATATACTGTTATACTTTTTTGCATGTATGTAAACCTAAAAAAATATATAAATAGTATATGTGTAATTCTTCCTGTCAGATGCTAGCAGTGAAAGTACTACAGTGTACTCATGAATTCTGATTTTTACTTGAGTAATGTACAAACCTACTGGCATCAAAATACTCATTATGGAGAATGCAAAGGTGGTTTAATTACTTTATATACTTTATTTGTTGGGTAGCATGCGACTTTCCCCCTGAGATCAATAAACTCAGGTATTATCTTAATAATATAATTATTATATAATTATAATATATCATAATTTATTTGTTAATTATATTTCTACCGAGTAAACAAAGCTGCCAAATAACTGTATAGTGCAGGAATGTGAATGAGTAGACATATAAAGTAGCGGAAAACAGAACAGGTACTAAAGATTGATCAAGAGAATTTACATTTTCAGTCAAGGTGAACAGTGTTGTGTGGTAGATGTTTTTGTGTATTGTGACACAGTCAAACACATAACTTAGTTTATACCTGTCAGCCAGGTTTTAAGAGTGGAAATACCTCAAACCAGCACAATATAAAGTGACGTCTTTGTTTTTGTTTCCTCAACAGAACTGCTGCAAATGTTCAATGTTTTCACTGTTTGATACTTCAAATCGCTCAAAAACAAAATATTGATTTTTACAAAGATGTTTATGTATAAAAATGTTGGACCATGTGGGCTTACTTAGGATGGTGTTCATCTAAAGTGAAAAACCATAATCAAGCATATTACACATACAGTATGTTGTAAGTATGTGTAAACCACTGGACTTTCTCAAAGGTTAACAACAGTTGGTGATGAGAAATTTTGAAAAGCATTGCATGAGCACCAAAAACAGACCAAACAAATATAATATTTATTGTTTATTATCAATTTATTGTTACATTTTTATATCATATTACAATACAGATCTGACAGAGCCAATTAACCTAATTTGCATGTTTTTGGGTTGTGGGGGAAACCGGAGCACCCGGAGAAAACCCACGTAGTCACGGAGAGGACATGCAAACTCTACACTGAATTATAATACAGATCTGACAGAGCCAATTAACCTAATTTGCATGTTTTTGGGTTGTGGGGGAAACCGGAGCACCCGGAGAAAACCCACAGTAGTCACGGAGAGGAGCATGCAAACTCTACACTGAATTATAATACAGATCTTACGGAGCCAATTAACCTAACTTGCATGTTTTTGGGTTGTGGGGGAAACCGGAGCACCCGGAGAAAACCCACGCAGTCACTGAGAGGACATGCAAACTCTACACTGAATTATAATACAGATCTTACGGAGCCAATTAACCTAACTTGCATGTTTTTGGGTTGTGGGGGAAACCGGAGCACCCGGAGAAAACCCACGCAGTCACGGAGAGGACATGCAAACTCTACACAGAGAGAGAACCACAAACGGAACCGAATACCAGTCCTTTCTCTGTGCGGCTACAGTGCTAGCCACTGCGCCACCGTACTGCCCAGAGTGATGGTGAATCAGGCTGAAAACATTTGTGAACATGTAGGACATTACCTATGGTGGAATTTACAGTGACAGCAAATGGCCAATGACAGTCACATATCTCCTCCGATTCACATGGCGCCAACAGTAGCTACCTACCTCTTTATTCACAAATGTTTTCAGCCTGATTCACCTTCACTGATTCACTTACCTCCTAGGATGTGTTTTGGGAGGGAGTTCCAGAGGGAGGGGGCAGCTGCAGAGAAGGCTCTGTCGCCCCAGGATCGGTGCACCTTAGTCTGCCAGATGTCCATGGATCCTGAAGTCGTACAAACAGGTGTAATCACGATTCCCCCAGTTGCTTTTGACAATCAGTTTCACAAACTTGAAGACACCGTAGTCCTGAAAGACAAGAGAAATTAGCAATGAGTGAGTTAGTTGGGTGGTCCAAAAACACTGATTAAAAAATCAGATGTTGGGAAACAAGGGATATAATGAATATAATAATGAGAGACACACAGAGAAAGGAGCCAAGGCAAACTGCAACTCTTATACTATATTAGCGTATGGATGGAAAAAAAAGTGCATGTGCTGAATTGCATGATGTAATACTTACAGGTACTTTGAAAGTCTGTACTGAGTCTCCATCCTGATCGTAAAGAAAGCTCCCAAGATAGACTCCGACCTCTTCCTCTACATTATACAATCCCTGCAAAAGAGAACGAGATCCAGTTGAACATTTTGATCTTTATGTATATGCAGTGAGTGGTGTGCAGGACTCGTGCACTGTAATAACATTAAATCTGTGACTTACATAGACAGAAAACTCTTTCGGGGCACTGGAAATGGAGCCAGTTGGGGACATGTTCTTTGAAATGTGACTCAGTGTCACATGGCTGATGGTGAATGGGCGGGACGGGGCGATGAATAACTGTCCTAGCCCACCTGGGAATGCCCAGCACTGTCCAGGAGTAAGATGTGAGTGTCCCTGAAGAAAGAGAATGAAAAAGTGAAAAATCCCATCATTTAATATAGCCATACCACATCTGTTTTGTATGTGTAGTATTTACCCGTATAACGATCGTTGGGCTGACAGGTCGTCGATAGATGGGTATCCCGAAACATTTAATTTCTGATTCTGGTGTCTGGTATGATTCAGAAGTCCGGAGGTGTACAATTTTGGTTCCTAAACACAAAAATCCAAATAAAGTGAGGCAGCAATCTCAAAACCGAAAAGCACATGCATGAATTGAAAGACAAGGTGATATAGATATCTCACCTAGACTCTCGAGAGCTAAGTTGGGCAAATTGTTGGCTTCCGGATGCAGGGAGTTCAACTTATTCTTCAACTCCAGCAGTTGGTCCTGCAGCTCTCTCAGGTCATTGTTGCCCAGAGTTGAAACCAGGTAGCCACATCCTAGTGGGTGGAGAGAAACAAGGTTGGGGATGTTTTATTCAAAAGTCAAACACTTTATAAAACTCACAAGCTGATGTACTAGATATGATTAATTGTGGAAGGAGAGTTAACTTACCAAAACACAGAGGGAGTAAGAAGAAGCCCAAAATCTTCCAGCTGAACATGGCTCGGTCACTGGTGATGATTACAGTGTTATCACCGGCCTGTGTTTTGGCCCGAAAATTGGTCTTGCGCTGTCCTGAAAATTCTGGATGTAATGAATTAGAAAAGTGTGTGAGCTTTGAAGATGTATCGTGACAAACAGATCACTGTGAAATACATGCATACGGTGTTTACACATACAGCATGACTGTGGGCTACACCCACCCAACTCCCACTTACCTGTGTGTGGTCTCCTTATAAACAATTAACGGTTTATTCTCACTGTCGTAATATCCGGCAGCTTCCAAGCGAGTGCTTCTTCGTGACATGACTGTAAAGAGGTGTAAAGTTTTTGAATAGATCAAATCACTAGTGTGCTACAGCACTACTTTCAAGTTTAAGCTTGTGTTAATGTTCAAACAAGTAGCTCACAATTGCCCTACAGTACAGTACAGTAAGCCAGTTAAATAAAGGTTTGTAGTTTGCACTACTATTGCAAATGAATTGCAAGCCAAGTCCAGTATAAATTCATGTCAATTCAAATTCATCCATGACTAAACTGCACTTTCTTGTTGCATACATTGGACGTACACAGCTTTTCACACACTCTCTAACATACATTTCCTAAATATTTAATATTCTTACTTTGCTTATTGGGTGTGTTTTCTACAAATAATGACTTACCTTCACTGTGTGTGTTTGTATCGTCGCACGTAGTAATTTTGAGTTGTTCTCACTGTGTGATCAAGGAGTGAAATAAGAAGTGAGGAGGCGTCAGTGATTATTAACCGAATGTTCTGTTCTACGTCATAAAGGCCGCAGAACTCCACCAAGTTCGGCTTCTTTGGACACGCCAACGCGCGCGGCGCACACACACACACACACGTGTGGTTAAAATTTCATTTACTCAGATACTTTCTCCAACTACGATTTTGAAGTACTTGTCCTTCACTTAAGTGTATCCAATTCGTGCTGCTTCATAATTGGACCACATGTCAGAGGGGAATGTGCTTTTTACTTCACTACATTTCTTTAGCTGCTTATTTAAAGTCCCACATACCGTCACAGTTGTGATTACGTAGCTCAGGGTGATACTCAGTGTTGCTATGCTGAGATTTATGTAAGGTCATCGTGTACCAAACACAGTATATATATTTATGTGCAATACTTGACTACATCATAATCCTACCTGTTCTCATTAAACATATACATATATATATATATATACATATATACATTTACTGGCACAATCTGTCTACATTACAGTCTATTAATTTTATCACTATTGTACATTAGTCCACCACTGTATTGTATTTTACAATATATTAAATTTAGTTTTATTCTCTTTTATGTTCATTCATTCCTCTTGGCCCAGCAGCTGACTCCTGTCAGTAGAGTGTTGCTGCCACCATGTGTTTAATGGGCGGTTCTGCATGCAGAAAGCTGCAGGCAATCTGTGCAAACACACTTAACTGTCTATACTACTTTCTGTGTGTACTACTGATAGGAACAGGAGGACCACATAATGGATGAACACTCACTGTGAAGACAATTACTTTTTTTTTTTTTTAGCTCCTCAGTGGGCCCAAATGATAAAGCTGCTAAACCCCACTGTAAAGTTCACACAGTTCTTAAGCTACTCAGCATTGAGTTTTTACTGATCTCCTATTTAACGTATCATCTTAAAGATATAACCAAGGAGCCAGTTTTCTTATCCACTCTCTTTTATTATCACCTTTTCTTCTTTTTTTTTTTTTTTTTACTCTTAGCTGCAACTGAGACCTTATTGGATTGATAGGATAGGAGATTTTTTTTTAGAGGTGACTCATAAAAACAGTCTATGGTTATGGACCTCTGTCCTACTGAGCTACAAAATCTTTTACCCAGTTCCAACAAACAACATTTCCTGTTGTGTCAGTGAAATAACCTGTAAATCACTTGTTCTTAAACACAATGGAAGAACCTGTTGTTCTGCTCGCATGATGTATTTTTGCTCCCTGTAAAATATCAAATGTCAAATAAAGGATTTCCTTGTTGTTCAAGTGACAAAAATAACAAATAAAAACAAATAAAGCTGCAGGGACCACATCTACTGTTAGCATCTAATGATATATTCATTTTCTTAAATCATATTTTTCTTGGTGCTGAGTTGTTTTCGCAAGACATCTCTTTTCTTCATGTTCATAAATCATCTTTTCTTTTTTAATTTATTGTGCACTCAGGAATATCAATCAATCTTGGTTTATTCATTTTAAGAATACATTTATCTGTTTCCCCACAAATATAAATGTGTACTCTTTATTCAATAAAAAAAGACCTGTTCTCCGTGAGATCACAGGTCCTGTACAGCTATCTGCTATTTCCTGTACCATGAATCATTTTATGACCCCTCACATTTATTTTACAACTCTGTGCAGGCAATAAACCCAATGCTGGAAATCACTGCAGTAGCGCACTATATACTTATGCATGAAGGTCTTATTTGAAAAGCAAAGACACTTCCTTTGACCGGACCCATCAAAAAATGCAAGTGAGAAAACGTTTCCCTTCTAGAGATGTATGAAGTACTTTGGGTTAAATTAAACAAGCTTGCCTGTCAGCAAAACTGTGCAGCCTGAGTTGGCCTCCGGTAATCTGCTGGTTGATTAAAGCAGGATGCCATGCCTTGGGAGGTACATGGTTCTCTTGTCGTTCAATCACAGTGTTTTGCACAAACACCTTTGAGGGGAAAGTGCCTCTAGCATATCCATCAGTCTGCGTCGGCCCACCAGGGAAGGACCTGTCAGCATCCAGACATCTCCACACAACAAAGATCTGCCGCATCCAAATTCAGCACAGTGTACCCTGAGCTGCTGTGGAGACCTTGGTGAACTGAGGGATGCTGGGGTAATGCTGTGGGGGTGTATTTGAGACACACACAGACAAGCATTACTGCTACTTTGCTGTCCTTGTACTGTCTTATGGAGACTAGAGGACTACACTTGCAGGGGAAATGCTGATTCAGAGGAAGGTCTCTCCAAATGTCTCATTCATTTTTCAGCACTGCCACACTGCTGCTGCCAGCTACATAAATAAAGTATATCTAGAGACTCTGCTTGAGCTCAATTGCAAACAGATATGAATGTTTTATGGGTGAAGTTAAACTATGAGCTTTAACTGTAGGGCATTGGACCCGCACACACCCCTTTTCTTTATAAACACATCACCTACTGTATCAGGCAAACAGCAGGCTGGATCAGCATGCTGTAGCCAGATACATCAAAGTCAAAGACTCTGTGCTGGTTGTATTAAAGCTTACAGTCTAAACACACCTGGGTGCCACACATAGCTCTTCTGTCAAACAAGGGAAGCTGTTTTATGTTCTATTAAGCTGTTTGTGATCCTCTTGTAACTGTCCCTTCCCAAGAAAACAAACAAAAAAACATTTTAACTGTGAAGCTCATTTTCAAATTTGCACACTCATAAAAAAAAAGAGTACATGCTGCTAGGGATGTCGTTTTAAAACAGATTATGTAAGCGTGTGTTGGTGGAGTTTTCTGCTCTAGTGAATCTGAGTGGTACGCAAGCCTTACATGTAAGCCACAGCCTGAAGCACAACTTATTGATCTGTGTCAGCAGGCCATTGACTGGTGCTAGATATCCGTCAATGTTTGTAATGGGGATGGATAGCCCTCACGTGTGTGCATGCATGTGTGTGTAGGCCAGTACTACATAGTTTGAGGGCATTTGCACAGTATATATGGAATGACTACTTGAATTAGTGTGTGTGAACAAAGGAACGTTTGCATGAGAAAAAGGGTGTTTTGAACTTTTCAACTTGTCTTGAATGAAACTGGATGCAAAATGAACGTGGTGTGCCAGTGCTGTTTTGGCCAAGAGGACAGAGCCTTCCTATTTTCTGTGTTTAAAAATAGAATTTTTCCATCCCTTCGACAAAGAATGTGGACAATATTTATTTCTAAAGAATAACAGAAATCAAAATGCTTTGTGAAATTAAAACCTTCACAGCTTTAATGTGGATTTGGTGCATCCTAAAAGCAGCTGACAGCAGGTTTGCTCTTCCAAATTACAGATTATAATTATAGACAACAACAACAAAAACCCTAAGGTTGTGAGATTCATTTGCAGATGTATAATGACTAATACAAGATGACAAGCTTGTCATGAGAAAATGCAAGTAGGCTGTGTTCATCACATATTTAATCATTCACTGTGCTGAATCCGTTTCCCTGCAAGACCTGACTTAGAAGCTGTATTGCAATTCACATTTCATCAAGCCTGAGCAGAGTGTTTTCCGTCTGTGCAGGTACGTTGAGTCATAAAAATGAGACACAGCTCCTCACTGACTTCATTATCAGGGGTTTGGCAGTGATGCTGACACAAACCAATTTGCATGTGTAACTCTAAAAAAAGTGGACTGACACCACATTTTGCACATTATGTAATGGCCACTTTGAATCTTTCACAAGATCACCTCTAGGACTGCATTGCCAATCATAAACAGAATTCCCCATCCCTGTGAATGAGAGGTCAATAAAATAGTATCAACTGAAGGAAATGAGCTCACTGAGTCAGGTAACTCGCTCTGCCTGGCACTGGCCACGGTCTGAGCCCACCCAAGTGTTTCTTGTATTCTGGTAATAAATTACAATGAAAAAAAAAGGTTATGCCTGCAGTCATGACATTTAAACACTCTCCTAATGGAACAGGTAATAGTGAGCACTACTGTCGACATCTTATTTATAGCTTCTTGTAACTGAGAGTATCCCATTTGCCATAAACCGTGTTGTGGTGGAAAAGAGAGGCCAATTTTATTTTTCTCTTTTCTCTACTTTTTTTTATTGTCAATATATAGCAATATATGACAAGCCCTTAGCTGCATCAGATGTAAGTAAGTAGTGGCCCATAAAAACAGCAATAGCTATGGTCCTTTGTCATACTGATCTGTTAGAGCTTTGAACCGGTTCCAGCAGTGTTTTATGGTTAATGTGTGCATATTCCAACACAGTTATATTTCATAGAAACAAAAAGGCTTTTAGGAACATGCATGCATCTTCCTGTTGAAAGATTTTATAGTCAGTGTTGAAGATTTACACAATTAATAGAGACATGAAACCCCCTACAATCAACAACAACACGAAGCAGCTTTATTAATACAGAATGGAGATATGGAGGGATCACTCATGGAGGGAATAGAATAAATATGACAAGCATGTTGGATACAGAACTCACTAAAGGTAAAAGTATTGCTTGGTTTGAATGTGTTTTGTCAGTGGAAAAAGTTGCAGTGCATTGAAATGAAAAAGGGCATGTTGTAATGCGTGTATTGAAATTCCTGTTTTCTCAGCTTCCCTGAGGGTCTAAGTGTGGCTGATGTCTTTCTTTGATTAAAACAGGTTAAACTCAGCCTTTCAGCCACAGATGATAGCACTGCTTATTCTTATATTAAAACATGTGTACGGCATAGATCTTTTACGTGGATATAGGGTTATGATTAACTGAATGATTGGTCTTAAATTATTTCTTTAGTTGGTTACCCATCAGAACAATTTTCTTTCCTTTTTCCTGTTTTTCCAGAATGAAAACCATGAAAGAGAAAGTGCTTGAAAGTTTAAATTCCTGTCTTGTAAATGAGAAGTTGGCGGCTTTGCTTCGAGGTATATGCCTTTACCCCCTTGTGTCAATGTGTATTTAACTCCTGGAATATAACTATAACTATCTGACTCGAAAAAAAACTCGATCATGGGTATGATTTGTGTTTGTCGTGCAAATCTCATGCCAGATCATTCTCATATTCTCACTGAACCAATGCATGAATGCAAATATTTGTCCAACCGATACCACTGGCAAATATCTTTGCGAGATCACAGCAGACCCCTTTGCGGCATTTGCATGCAGTTGTAACATTTTTTGCACCGTGTAAAAGAGCATGGGATCAATTAAAGTATTTCTTCCGGGTTGTGAAGGGAGGGATGAGCACAGTGGTGATGCTGCCTCTGCTTGCTCCGCACATCAGCTGCCAAGCTCCTCTCTCTCTCTCTCTCTCCCTCTCTCTCTCTCTCTCTCTCTCTCAAAGTCACACAGAGAGCCAGGCCAGGCAGAGGCAGCGCGTCCGCCCGGGGAGACAGACCACACCGCATAGCTGTAGTGCCGACTGAACCCTAATCACATTCACGGTCTTCTCAAATGGATGTCTCCTCTGTTGCCGCTTGCAGACACCGGACAGCCCTCTCGTAGTCGCGTCAAACGCGAGAAACACCCCATCCCGAGCTTGTTTTTTTAGGTTTTTCTGAAGGTAACCGGTTCGTCTCGACGACACATAGAGGACCACACTCCCCCCACAGCCACTACGTCCCGTCCCTCCCTCCCTCCCTCACCGTTAGCTCGCTAAGCTAGCTAGCCAGCCCAGCTAACTTAGCTGTGATACTTTGTACCCGTATCGGCGTCAGTTTTCTGCCTTGTAGCTAGCCTGCGGTCTGTTGAGCCACAGCACTGGATTGAAGTGCCTCGTCACTCAAGGTAAGCGTACAATTTCTGTTTTTTTTTTTTTTAAAAACAACTGATTTGTTCCCCCCCTCTTTTTCTTCAGCTACGCTGTCTGTCAACCGCTGGCTTATTTCTGGGGTGGCGAGGCACACTAACGTTATCTAGCAGCGGCAGCAGACTGGCGCTAAAGGCAGAGGTTCTTGTTGACAGAAGCAGCCAAGCAACGGGGATGTGATGCGACTCACCGTTAAACACACAAAATGTCACTTTATCCCGCAGCGGTTTGCCGCTTCACGCCGCTCCGACGTGTGTTAAATGAAAGCACTCTTGTTTGGTCGATAATAATAAGGCTCATAAATACTTTTCAAGCCATCCTGTGTTCGCGTTTACTCATGACTGATTTATCGTGAATGGGCCACTGCCAGGTTAACATTATCTCATACTTGCCGCATTTGACTGCGGCGAGTTTTTTTTTTTCCCCTAACGGCTCTATTCAAATGACCGTTATCAGGTTAAAATGCCTTAACAATGCCCCGCCATACGTATAACGTTAAAATAAAGCAGCCCACGTTTAAAGTTGAGCACAATGGAGGCGATAATGGACTGTACTCTTCCTGGTGGACGTTTCCTCGTTTATCTCTTGAACGATTCAGAGGGTTCAGTGTTGCTTCACAGCCTGGAAAGATGAGCTGTAGCACCCGGAATTTAACCCCTGCTTGTGTCTCCTGTGTCCCCATAGAGGTCAGATGATTTAGCTTAGCTTTGGTACATATAGTAGGAACCTCTTTCCTTTTCCCCTTTTGGGCTGCAGATTTTGACTGCCCTCCTCCCCCATCTCCCCCACCACCTCCACCTCTGTTGAACAGAGGTTAATTACATTTCATGTAATTCAATCACTAAGAGACCCTTTTATAGGGTTTGGTTGAAGCATGTGGGGGCCTGACCTCTCTGTGTGTGTGTGAGTGTTTGCAGATGAGAAAGAGAAAATGAGCTTGCATGGGCGAGCATGCATTAACAATGCTGCAATTATCTCAAGAGATAAGAGAATGGATTCACTATCAATCCTGCACGAGTCTGCAGATGCGGAGCAGAACTGATGAAGATGTCGGATTGACAGGGAGCCAATTAAATTAATCCGTCATGTTCCTTTAAAGCCAGAGAATCGAGAAGCATGTATTATTTATCCCCCAGTGTGTGTGTATATATATATATATATATGCCCAGGAGGTATATATGCTGTGTAGTTGGAGGGAAGCTGCTATACCTTTTACACAACCTGTAACATTCGTCCCATGTCGCCTGAACATGAGCTGGCTGCTTTGATCATGTTATAAACCCGAGAGGTATAGCTAGCATGAAAGAAGTATCGGCCGGGCCGTGTAAGTCAATATTGTAAAATATAGTGTTGATGCCATGTGGCGGACAAGTTCTCAGCAGGTTGAGGACCTTTTCCTCGGAACTGTATATCTGAACTTGAGCCCTGCGTTAACGCATGACTGTCCAGCATGGAAAGGAAATGAATCATGTTCCTCATTTCAAGGCCGTGGAGTCGGCATGATGCGTTTCCTGCCGTGTGTGTGTGTGTTGACTGTGTGTTCAGGCGTCGGCAGATGTGCCTGCTTTTGTGTATGCGTCCCACTGCTCCCACACTTGTGAGGGTTGACTTTGGCCGTTGCTCAGGACAGAGATTTAGTGAGTGACGAGTGTTTGGATTAGGGTGAAATAAGGTTCTGCGTAGAAGTGAATGACATCAATGAGGTCCGTCATCATGTATGTGTGTAATATAGGCGCTCTGTGGGTTTAGCTCACATAGAGGGTACGTATAAGGAATAGTTGTGCGTGTTTCCACTGTGCAGGTGGTAATAATCATCATAATAGCATGCTTTGGAATGCAGTTAGTTCAAACTTTACAAAACTCCCAATTATAAAGCATGTGCACAAATGCAACCAAGATGTTTTACCTTGTTGTGTGTTTTTAATCCTGGTCATAAATGAAAAGGCTTTTTTCTTCCAGTGCATCAAAATGGAAAGTGAAAGCCGAAGGTGCAAAGCTCTCATGTCCGCTCTGTTTGTGTCTATTGGTATTTGTGGGTGTATGTGTTTGTCATAGAGGGTGGCTGTGGTGCATTTATTGCCCCGAGCCGGTCTGGAACAATAGCTCTATTCTGGCCCGTGTCTCCGGAGGGAGGCAGCAGCATTCGGCGTTCCCGGCACTCTGTGTGCCAGCAAGGCTCGGTTTGGGATTGGGTTTCCACAGCCACCTGGAGCTCAGAGCACAGGAATGCCATTGTTCCTCCTTCCAGACTATGGCTCGATCAGACACACATGCAAACAGACACACACATAAACAGACTTTTGCATGTACATGCACTGTAACACACAGCATGCAGGGGGAGCTCAAACCGGCCTGCGTGTCCCCCAAAACTTGGGTCAACCTGCTTTGTTACATTGTCATTGCTTACATAAATAGACGGTTAAATATTGCGTCTGTGCTTGCACAACCACTGAGACCTGACATTCGCAACAGAGCAGTATGCTTGTCTGAGTGGAAACCACCTTAAATGTATCTGTCCTAAACTCAGTTGATAACCTGGGACCAGAACGAAGAGACAGGAACCGGTGCTGAATCCATTTCTAAACGAATACATGAGCTGATTAACGTATAATTATTCAGCAGCATAGTTGAGAAGCAGCTGATCCTTTTAGTTGCAGCAAAATTAGCAACCCCTGTTAGCAGTGAGTAATTTCCAGCCTCTCTGTGACTCATTTTTATCTGTTTATTACAAATGAAATAGTTTTGGAGTCTGTGCTCTAGGCAATCGGGAAACACCACCGTGGGCTCAGCAAATTTACTATTTTAGTCATCAATTCATCAGATAATTAAATGAATAATTGAGAGGTATATTGATCATGTTACTCGTGGGCCAAGATGCAACTGAAAGCTGTGACCTTGAAATGAAAATGAGAATCCGTTAATGCATAGACATATTGTTATCGAGAGATGAGCAACCAGAGCGACCCGTCTTGTATTAGCTGCTCTAGCTGGCGAAATGTCAGTCTGACTTTGTTTACTACAAGTTGTCTTTTTAATCAAATCCTCCTCTCACAAGAAAACACTGCACAAACACCAGCTGTCAGTAAGACATCTGATTGCTTCTCTCCTAAGGTGGGGTTTGTTTTTAATAATGTTGTTTGATCCCCGCGCAACATCAGCTAGACTTATCTCTGCGCTGTGCTTCCGTTGGCGTTGGCAATGTGACAGTGCAGCAGCAAAAAGACAGGCCTGCTTTCACATTTACCTGTTTAATGTGTATCATGACATAATTTAAAAAGACTTTGGGGAGATTTTTTTGCATTTTCATCAGAAGGGAGATAGGCGAGAGTAACAAGAAGAGACGAAGATAGGAGATGACAAGCGAGAGTATGTTTTGTTTTTTTTTTCTTTCCATTAAAAAGGCGAGCTTGGCTGTGCTACTTGTTTTGTTCTGACTTTTAGGATGACTCTAATACTCGAGATTTAGTGTAGACTTTTATAGAAACTCACTCCGGATGTTGATAGCTAGTTAAACGCACACACACACACAACTGAAATTGCCTGCGTGCAAACCCTAGAGGGCTGAGAAAAAACTACTAAATGCTGCTGATGTCTATCTCTGTCTCTCTCTCCTTCTCATCCCGCTCTGTTTTCCTCTTTCTCTTCCTTTGTATCAAGATCAACCATTTAAGTTTCTGCTTGTCTGATGTATGACCCCGATTCCCACGTACAAACAATAAACGATACACTCAATCTTCGTGTTGCAAAAAAAAAAAAAAAAAAAAGTGGCGACGTGGGCAATAAACGACCGTGAAAGTTGTAAGACGCTAACATTCTGCATGTAAACAGGTTAATTGTTAACAGATGATGGTATTCGTGGTGAGGCGTCCTCAAAAGGCTCAGTTGTTCACAAGCAAGGATGGGACAAGGTTCAACACCACACGATGCGTGGGCAAACGGTGCAACAGTTTCAGATTTTACCATCTACAATCCTTAATGTCGACAACATTCAGAGAATCTCTGCGCGTGAGGGGGCACCATTGAATGACTAAAATCCAGCATCTGTCATGGTTATGGTGGCGTGCTGCACATCTGTCAGGGCACCACTTTTTTTTTTTTTCAGGGTCTTTGTACTGTATTCAGCTGAATATGGGTCGAAAAGGAAGTCACTGCATTGTGTTTTTATTCGCATTTTACGGAACGTCCCAACTATTTTGGAATCGGGGTCGTAGATCAGATAGCAGAGACTTCAATGGTTGATCTTGATACAAAGTGAGAGAACCGGGAAACGGAGAGGGATGAGAAGAAGAGAGCATTTAGTAGTCCTCTAGGGTTTGGAGGCAGACAATTACAGTTGTGTGTGTGTGTGTGTGTGCGTGCATGCATATGTGTGTGTTCGCCTATGCATGTGTGTCCTTTGGCTTTCCAGCGGGTCACATTAGGGATAGAGTTGCATAAAAGTGGGTCAGCCAGTGCCACCAGGGAGTCTTGCCAGCTCCCTGCTCTCTCTCAGGCTAGGACCAACTAAAGGCCAATGCAAACACATGAACCATAGCTGCGTGCATGTGTGTGTGCATTGATTCCTGATGTGTGTATGTTCATGAGAAGCGCGATCACTGCTGTTTGTCATTCAATGAAATAACCCTGCGCCTGCACCGTATTTAACATGAACTCCTCATGAACAGCTTTGCTTGAAACTGAAATACTATAAAGCCGTGAAGGCAAAAAGAAGCAGCGAAGCTATGATGCAGTATGTTTAGACTGCATATAGGCCCTCGACTATGATTCAGAGCCTGTCACACTCAGTGTGTCTCAGCTGGATGGACACACTGTTTCTGCTGGCTTAATGATAAGGAAATAGGATTTAGCCCAGTATTCAGCAGAGGTTTATTTCATCTCCTAGCTGCAGTCTCTTGTTTTCTGCATTGCTTCTCCTCTGATGAGAAGTGAACGGTCTATTTCTGTTCTCAGCTTGCCTCCATATATCCCTGCATTGTTGAATTTAGAAGTCATCTGGAGGTAATAAGTAGACTAATATAAGCATAGTACAAGACTGAATTATAGCACAGTGTGGCAGAGATCACACTTAACCTCCATCCAATGCAAATAAAAGATGCTCTTCCAAAGGAAGTGACTCTCACACTGTTGGATAATGCCAGAAAAAGCACTTTACCCGCTTTCTGCCACCACTGGGCAGGTATGCTTTGGTGTGAAAATGGGCAAGTAGTCAGCAGCAAATGCTCTTCTGTATTTATTATTCACACCGCCTGTACTACACAGTGTTGAGTGCACAGCACCTCACAATAAATAGCTCTGCTTCGGCTTTTTTCGGAAGAGCTCAAATCTGCGACGGATGATTGTGGATTGGAATACATAAATATTTTGAAGTAGCGAGTCTCAACTTGCAAGTGATCCACATTCCAGCAAATGAATGATAAGTTGTTTAGGAGAGACAGTCATCTTTCTTGTTGTCGTCCGGGTAGAAAGGTTATGAGCACGTAGAGTGAGTCATGCACATGAAACCAAACTGTGGCATTTGTAGGATGTTGCGGGTAGCAGCTTCTTCTAAAAATCTAAATATCTATAATTATATTGAACACAACATTGGATGTCTAAGATGAACTGGGTAGCTCTTAGTGCTGAACAATAGAGATATATTCAGACAATTCTGTAGTTCAGCTCCAGAGAGCTTTATCGTGTCTTTCTCAGCTCATTGTTTCAGTTTTATTGCATGCAAATTTGTTTTCTTGTTTTGGTCCACCTCATCATTCTTCTGCACTGCCTGCCCAACACCAATCACAGACGAGCAACGTTAGCCAAAGGAGCGCGAGTATTGGACTTTAATAGTTGCCAGGTACTCACTCCAAAACCAGTGCTGGGTATGTAACTTGGAAACATTTGCCATATCAGTTTAGAGGTAGTGGTGTTGTGTTCACAGCTTTGTCCAGGTGGCCAAGGTGACACTGCAGGTTTAAGAACACAAACCCCGATCTGTGGCGTAACTGGAATACTGCGGCTGGGGACCAGGTGAGATAAGTCAGTTTATGGGACATGAATTAGTGTTTCCCACAGGATTTTGTGTACCTGCTGTCCATTTAAGGAACATTTAATACAAGTTCAACGCATCAATCTGTTGTACTTTTGTGAGCAAAATTAGGAGGCTAGATCTCTAAAGATGTTGTTGCTCTTGTAAAGAAATGTTGTGTTCTAGTAAACACTTTAATCATAATTGGATGTATAGGTATGAATGGTGATGACTCTGCAAAAAAACCTTTTATTGGCAGGCAACATATTCCGCTCTCCCTTTTAGACACAGCAGCAGTTTACATTTGGTTATTGGTAACAGTTAGACACAGTGCTTTCCACAGAATGACTGTGTAACTGGGCATACTTCTGTATTTGAGAACTCCATTCTCACTTCTCTCTTTTGTGTTTACTCACCAACTGTTTATTATCTATTAGTCAGATCACCTTGTTGAACTAGTTCATTTCTTCAGTTTTTTTTAAATGATCTGCTTTATAAAATACTGAGTTTGACCTCGGTGGAAGAGCTACTGTACACAGCTGTTGGCTCATGGTCTTTTGGTTAAACTGCAAGCTAACAGCTGTTACACACAGGTGTTATTCTTTATAACTATAGGCTGTTTAACTTTCTAAAATGGCTGCAGCAGTCCAGGGTTGGAATCCTACCTGTGGCTCTTTCCCGCATGTCATTCCCCGTCTCTCTGTCCCCACATTTCCTGTCACTCTTCAGCTGTCTCTACACAATAAAGCTCAAAAAAAGGCCCCAAAAGAATCTTTAAAATGTCTCTTAGCTGGCTTTCAAACAACATTAGTTTTACTTGCTCTTTGGCAGTGTGCCACCTGAAGTGTTAAAACATTTTCTGTTCTTTATGAACCTGTGACAGGCCGTTGCTGTCTAGGTAACTAATAGGAAACACTGCATGAATAATGTAAGGGTGAGTAAAATTCACACAAATCTGACTTTTTCAAGGGGAAAGGCAAAGCCAATTTTCATGCATGTACAGGACGCTCGGACATGTCGGTGCAGCTTTGTTGGCTTAGATAAAATCCAGTTGGATCTGCAATTGCATGATGCAATTGGCTTTTGTTTAAGTTGGCAAGTCTAGTCATCCTATGATGAGGTTGACTTCACAAACGGATCCTGTTCTTGGATAGGGCCGAGCCGTAAGAGGCACCTGACACATCTATACAGAAAGCAACGGCAGGGAGTGCAACAGCTCAGCCTGGTTGCATCGAGTAACCCTATACGCCGCGTTAAGCTTAGCTCCAACAATTCCCATCTTTGTAAGAGTGCGCCGCTCACACGTCCGTATGTTGCTCACAGCATCTGTTTCACTCTGAGATATGACCCAACAGGAAAAGACAGTTTCCATGGCGACAGCCCTGCTCCTTGCCCACCCCCCCACCCCCTCCCGACACCCGCCATAAGAGGAAGTGGAATATGTCCAATTTCTGCTGACTCGTTGAGAAACAATAGTGTGACACGCTGATTTTCTTCACTCCAGCCTGGAATCATTGTTTGTGTGCCTCTTTAATGCGTTTCACACTCTTTCTGTGCTTGTGGCTATCTGTTGGCTTCCCCATCCAGCTCGTAGGCCTGTTTGTTTTGTGAGACTTCAACATCATGGGAGTCTGAATCTCAAAAGAATAGTACTTTATGCAGTGACTGCCACATAAAGGAGGAGCATATTTGTGTGCATATTGTGACTTTGCCAAGTGTACGCTTTGTTGATCTCTGTGGGGTTATTTGTCCTCTGAATTTGACCCAGCCACACTGTTTAGGAGCAGCTTGCAGCCACAGTGGAGTGCAAGGGGGATTAACTCTGGTTGTGAAGCTACTGTCTTGGTCAAGGACGACGGCAGGAGTCCTACCTACTGTAGCATACCCCGTCACCACCAGTCAGTCATAGTGGAAGGCCGTAGTAGTGATCAAAGTTAGGACCTTCTTGTTGTGAGGAGACGGTGCTGAGGAAACTCGGAGCCACTGTGCCGCCGGTAAATCAAGGAAGCCCAGATATGATATTTGGAGATTTATGACTCAGTTCCCATCAATAAAGAGAGATGGATGACATTTCTTAATTGGTATTCGCACACAGTAGTTTTCCTACTTACAGCGACAGTGACGGATGTCTCTAAAAAGATGTTTTCACACTTACTCATTTCGGCCTCATATGTCATCATAGTTGGGGGATATGATGTACCATGAGGCAATATAAGTGTGTCTACCCTCAGATATACCATTTCTATTTTGATGTCTATCCCTGTAACCTTTCTACCATGAAACAGATTTTAAATCATTTTGATGCCACACTGTTGGTCTCTGACATTTGTACCCGTTCTTCCACTGTGTAACTTTGTGCTCCGGGTCCGATCACCTGTGAGAGGAGTGTAACGCTTTGCAGCACTACTGCACACCACCAACTACTGGATTTATTGAGGTGAAACAGGATCATATTTCTGGAGAAAATGTTTTCTGGTTTTCCCTCTGATGGCCTTCCGGCTGCTCTGCATCGACTCCTGGTTATTCCGTAAACTGCTGCAAACTCCAGCCGCTATCAGTTAATGTTAACTCAGTTTATTAGCCAGGCTGCTTGCACTGTCAGCCCAGAGCTCTTGGGGAGTGTTAGTGTTCGTACCACAGGCGCTTTCGGATCACCGGGCCTGAGGCTGAAGGAATGCAGACGAGGATTTCTAGATTTTATTAGGAAGAACTCTAGCACACGCTCTTTTTTTTATTTATTTTTTTGCTGTGACAGTAGCCAACTAAAGGACAAACAAGGGAACAGAAATGCTTAAAAAGGATGCTGTGCTTTTGTCAAAACACAGTCAAGTACTTTGTTTTGCTGTCAATGACAAAGAAATAACTGTAATGCCGCACAGCAGGTTCAGGTCAAACGGATTTCAAATCAGAGTTGAGAAATTAATTTTTTTTCCCTTTTAACTTCCACAAAGAATGAGGAAGTTGAGGTTTGAGTCATCCAAGCATCATCAGTTATATTTCTCACCCTGCAATGCTATATTTAAATAGCATGCCCAAACTAATAGCGACATGGGAGTGGGATGAAAAAAATCTATAACCAAGTCAAGTCACACCACTGTTATAATATTCTGTTCTTGGCACCAGTGAAAGTTAATAGAGGTGAAGACCAAAACAATTGTGTGTTAGTTCAAGTTACTCGACCCGACACGTTGTTTCTAAACGAGCTCTGTGAATCCAATGATTTAGGTCATTAATACTGCAAATATGACAACATGCAAAATGTGCCGAGTAAAAAGTATTTGTCTTTAAGTGCTGGATCTGATACAAAGTGTAAAATTCTGGTACTGTGACAACCTTACTTCGTTTGTGAGCTATCTGCCTCAGGCTTACCCTGACCAAGGTACAGCACTCCCCCCTGAGCCCACATACACACAACCATCCATCTCTAGCTCTTATCTGCTACCAAGCTGCTGTGTGTGTGTGTGTGTGTGGGTCTGTGTGTTTGTATATCTGAGGACTGGAGTGAAGTTGTTCTGGCCCGGTCAAACTGATAGCCGTATCAACAGTTACCCCTTGCTGATGGACTGCAGAACAACAGGCCCATTGTTTTTCTGAGTGTGTGTGTGTGTGTGTGTGTGTGTGCGTGCGTGGTGTGCATGCTAAGCCATCATAAATTGCATTTCTGCAAGCCTCAAATGTCAGACGTACTGCGCTCATGTATCTTGGGAATGTGTGTGTTTGTTTGTGTGTGCCGCATGTGCTGCAGTGTAATCTGCCAGAGGCTGGAGATGTGGGTCAGTGTGGCTGCAGCTACTCTACTCTACGGGGACTAACCCGACTAGAAAATGTTACACAAATGCGAGCTAAAGCAGGAGCCAACCTACACCTGAGATTTGACTTCGTCTCTTTATATACTCTGAAAAACAGTGATTTGTTCTGTTCGAGTCATTCAGACCTTTTTTAGATGGACGTGTTCAAAACATTTTAAAACTCTGAGTGGCGCAGTTCTTTATTAAAATAGGGCCTTGTCCACAGAGGCACAGTGTTTGAAATAGAGATGAAAATCAGTATGACTCCTTAATAAGGCTGGATTGGAAAGAGGATGGCCAGATTAGTCATGCCTGGGGCTCATAGTGGATCTCACCTGCAGTCATTAAGCCAAAGTTATTGCCGAGCATTTGGAACTGGCGATGAAAGCTTATTGGAAGTTATGTAGTGTGACTAGGGGTGTGTGTGTGTGCGCGTGTGTGTGTGGGGGGAATATTGACTTCATGACGGAGCTGTTTAAATGAAATATTGATGATGCCAGCTTGGGAAGGAAATGTGTGTAAGTGTGTGCGCGTATGTGGAGTCGAATGTGTGTATTTAAAACTCTAGCTGCTGATTGATTGTCTGTTTTGCAGCGGGGCCGATAGTCTATCGAGTAGCCACTTTTTGAAATATGGTCTCAAAGATTAAAACATTGAACTGGCCCTACAGTGTCAAATAGCAGGTTTAATGAGGACAGAGTGTAATAACAGACAGGTAGGTTCGTTGATGTTGCTGACAGCCGACGACGGCGGCGAATAGAGGGCTTCTTTATTTGTCGGTAAGCGGCCTTCACTGGCACTTGTTTAACAATGCGATGGAAAATGTCTTTCTTTCCTGTAAAAGAACTACAGATAAGCTTTGAAGGCTGATGCTGTAGATATTATACACACTTGCAGTGACTCAGCACACTTTGCTTTTATGAGGTCTGCAGTTATATGATGTACATGTACTGGGGATGTTCCTGACGACTTATTTCTCTGTAGATTACACTAAATCCTCAATTTAGACTTGTCGTCTAAAAGTTAAGTCAAGATACTGTAGAGTTTTGCTACATAATCAGCATTTAATAACAGCAAACATGTTGGGATACTACTGAAATGCAAAACATACAGACAGTATCTTCCTGCTGGACAGCACAGGGAGTGATTTTGTAGAAAATGAAGATGCTATACGTGTTATTAGATGAAGAGAAGCATCCCTCTCACCGCTGCTTGATTTTTGCGGTGGGTTACCTTAAATAAATGATGCCTGTGGAGTTTTGTGATGTCATTTTTCCTGCACCAGCATCCTGACTGGATTAACATGAACGGCAAAACATAGATGACATGGCATCAGCGATGATAATATTGCAGGTATTAGCACGGGGAGTGCAGCGCTGCCTACCACGACTCCACCGTAGACGCAACATTAATAAAAATGTAATAATTAGTTTAGCCAACTGTAATTTCCAGTGTTGATGCAGCAGTGTTTAATGGACTAGTCAACTAACGCTCATCCCTAACATGCATCTTCGTCACCCCGACTCTGGGCCTACTGAAGTGGTGTTGCATTAAGAACACCCCTGCATTCGCAAAAGTCCTGCGCGGATATTAAAGTTTAGGATCATTAATATTATTGCAGCGTATGCAGATAAAACCCGGCTTCTGCTTGTGCGGATAACGTGTTAAACCCACGCTTTGCCCCTACAACACAAGAGGAGGAGATTGCATGCTGCGTTGAATTGCCAGGAGGTCTGTCCTGGATTGGGAGTGTAGCCGGGAGCATTTGAGAGCACAGCTGGGGGCACGCACACGCTTACTGTAAGCTTGATCCTGTTAATACGGCTGCTGGTCAGAGCAGGGACATCAGGGAGATATGGAACTGAGGACAAATCACAAGCCTCCAGATGTCACCAAAATCCAGAGATAGACGGTGAAGTTTTGCGCTAAATCTGGTCTGTGTAATCACTCAGGACACAGACGAGGGAAGGTAGTGAGTGTGTGTGGTATGTGTGTTGCAGTCCAGCCGCCTGCTGCTCTGTTTCTTGTTCTCTCCCCTCTCCGTAAACAGGAAGCAAGATCCCTCTCTGTCTCGCTGTGACTCTCCTTTCATCTGTCCTTTTTCTGTCCGTCCCTTCGTCCCTCTGTCTTCCTCTCTTCGCCCCGCGTCCTCCTGTGGGTTCGTACAGTATATCTAAAAAGTGACAGGCCCCTCGGCTCCCAGAGCACGTCCTTAATATTGAAAGCAAAACAGGCTGTTGTGCGAGCTGTTTCATCCAGGATAAGTGTGACATAGTGTCCAGGGAGGTTGAACCAGCTGCTTCTTACCTATTTTCTCCTCGCTCTATTCTTGGCATTCCTGTTTTTCTCACTGGGCTTCCCCTGGAAAGCTGTCAGAAATTGTGAGCTACAGCTAGGGTTGCCTGTGATACTGTTGTTGTCATCTTTTGTTGTCTTTCCTCTAGTCCCCGTTTAGCATGTATTTGGTGTTTATGCGTGCATGAGGTGCCGCAGGCCCCTCAAGGCCTTCCTTTCCCACACCACTGGGGACGTGAGGTGTTTGACAGGGCAGGAGGTCGAAGGGAGCACTGCATGGAGGTGAAGGGGAAGCGCAGTTGGCACAGGATTGGCACAACACTGCTTGTTGTTGCTAAGACCAAAAGATGTCATCTTTGGACTCCCTCTGTTACAACATGTGCTACAAACAGAGTCACATAACACATGTAGAAACCCTGGCTGGGAACCAAACACACACACACACACACACACACACACACACACACAAACACGCACACAGACATATCAAGGGGTTTTAAGAAAAGAGACCTTTCTTCCTATCTTGCCCAGCTTCTCCTCTCTGCTGTGTGTCTCTCCGTGGCAGTGTTTAGAAAGAGAGCGGAACAGTTAGGTTTAATGCTTCGCCATGGCTGTTTGGTCACAGTGTGTTCGCACTGAGCTCGGGGAACTGTGAAGGACTGATTTGACTGTCTGTTAGCTTTAGCTCACCCACACTACCCTCGAAAGTGTCCGGAGCAAAGGTTGTTTCAAGCTTCTCGGCCTTGTTTTTAGCTCTGCTCCTGTTTTCGAAGCTTTAGCATGCCAACTTTATCTTGCAAGGAGTTACATCGGTGCTGACGTGCATACTATGAACTGCATGGTGTGTGTGCTAAATGATTTCTACTCGCTGAAAGAGAACATGTACTTGCTAGCAGAGATTTCATCACCGGGCTCTTACTTACCTCTGCGTGTACTCGTCTGCCTCGCTGGGCTTTTGGATTTATGACAGGAATTACGTCGACCCAGACTGAATGGAAAGAGGCCTGCGTGGGAGAAGAGACAGACTTTGTGGATTAATAACAGGGAGTGTTCTGTAGGGACACAGATAGAGGCAAGATGAGGGTGGGAAGACGAGGGCCCAGCCTTTTGGCTGCCATGCTGCATTCCCTGCATTGGATTTCAGCTGGTCATAGCTGGAACGAAGGAAAGTAAGGAGGTGTACAAAAGATGGCTCAGACTGTAAGAGGCAGAGAGTTGGTGATGACCATTTTCTCTCAAAAATTCTGAGACCTGAACTCAGCATATCTGTTGAATACAGAATTAAAAAATCAATACACACTGCCTCGCAGCACTGTCAGTCTTTTTTTTAATGCATGTTTTAATTATAGTCTAGTGGTTTTCGTAGCCATAATGCATCAACATCAGTTAAACTTTTACCATATCCTCCTGACTTGAGAGCATCAAAACAGAAAACTCTGCTTGTTGCTGATGCCGCCTATATGATTGTACCAGATCATCCCTGCAGGAAAAACTGTGTTTCGGGATTGAAGTGTTGTGATCATGTCATACGACATAGGTCCTTCCAGCAGCACAAATCCTCTTAACCTGGAAAGACGTGAACACGCAGTATATTTCTGTCTCTGCTCTCTAGATGCTTGTCAGTGCTGGCCTACATAATGTCATGTTCCACAAGAATAGCTCACTGTCAAAGCACCGCTCACTTGCTCTGCGTTACACATCTGACTAAGTGTCCATCTGTCAGCCTCGCCACTGAGGCGTCCCATATTGATGTACTGGGTGTGTGTTGAAAGCCAGCATATTTTGTGTGTGTGTGTGTTTGAAAGCAGGTCTCTTAGCAATAGTTTTGTGGTTTTAAAGGACTGAGATCGGGGCTTACGTTTAATAGAACAATTAATACCCAGCTGAGGTAGCTGCACAGGTTGCAAGATCTACTAGCTTGCTGCACTGCTGGAGGAGAAAATGTTCAAATTCACTCACTTTTTTTTTTGGCCTTTTCAAGCTTTATTTCTGATAGAGACAGCTGAAGAGTGACAGGAATGTGGGGAGAGCGAGACAGGGAATGACATGCGGGAAAGAGCCACAGGTCGGATTCAAACCCTGGGCTTCCGCAGCGAGGACCGAGCCTTCGCACATGGAGCGGCTGCTCTAACCAACTGAGCTAAACGCCGCCCCATGACCATTATTAAGTGCAGTATTTCGATACCATGTTGTACAATAGGGTTAGTAGTTTTTTCGTCATCCATAAGATGACACAAGACAAACTGAAAGCAGAATGAGGAGAGGAAGTGGTTTACTCTGCAGATGGCGAGAGAGCGATGGGTTGTATTTGCACTGCAGTGTTGTGTGTATTTCTGTAGGTTTATTTTGTGATTGTCAGGGGGATCAGATGAGTATTTATAGAAACGTGCTTGTCCTGCTTCCAATTTGCAGATGGATTAAATTCCACTCAAACTTTGGAGGTGTGCGTTTGACAAACAAGGAGAAAAGAGCAGTAGAAAAAGAGACAGTTTGTGACATGTGTATAAGTAAGTATAAGGAGTAAAGAGGGAAGGAAAGTACAGAAGAGATGAGGAATGATGACTCACCCAGGAGCAGACACCTTTGGTGGCCGGGACCCTTCATATACTGAAGCATACCTGCACTGCAGTACAGCGTCCTCGCACTCCTCACTAACGCAGGAGTGTGTGGGCTGGCAGGAAGAGATTTATGGTGTGGCTCTTCTTGTAATACAAACTCTTAATATACACACACATACACACACACACACACACACAGGCTGGCAATCTGAAATCCCAGTGGACCAGAATGATGACTTGGCTTTAAAGTAGGCCAAGGACCAGATTGAAGGACACACAGACACACACACACACACCACACTAAATCATATTCACTCTCATCTTCATTCTCTGCGGATTTTTCAAAAATAGCAGATTAATCCAGTGAAATGAGCAGTCCTGAGAATCCATCAGTTGTCCATCCCAATATCGCTCTACTCCTCCAACGCACTGTCTTCTCCCTGCCTCTCTTTTTGCTCAGCTCCGAAGATGGAAGACAGTCTTTGGTTATGTTTGACCTTTGGGTGGGTGCGTAAGGAGGGAAGATGGAGTATGATGGATTTCTAACGAAATACAACGAGATCCTGGGCTGGGCTGATAATATGTAAATGAATGACTGGAAACTTGCCCGGTGACATGTATGTGACTCCGACTGTGTGATTATTGCGAGAGAGATGAGTGTTAATGTGCTTTCCCAGCCAGGAAGTATGTTTGAGGCCGTTAAGTAACGGCTTCTGTCACGTCTTCCTGTGGTTGCTTTGGAGTCTTGTGTCCAAAAAACCCTTTTGGAAAAAAAAATAAAAATAAAAACACAGTCCCCGGACCACGTACTGAAACTGAGATGTTTTAAACATGAATGAAAGGAAGACAAAGCTCAAGAATTTCCTGACTTGGACTCTGGGAAATTTTAAACTCCCACAAGAGTTTTTCTTTTTTTTTTTTCCTTTTCTTTTTTTGCACTAATGCTTGGCAAGTATGCTGCTATTTTTCACTTTTCTTTAGCGGAACAATATTTTTAGACTTTGTCTGTTTCTCTCTTGTTCAAGGAGCATGTTTGAGTGAGGAGCAAAAGGAGGAAGTGGGATCTCTGACGCTCCGGTCCCTCTGCTGGTGGAGCACCCTGCACATCTGACCAGAGACCCTTTAAGTCACTTGGACAGGTATGAGCACAGCTCAGACTCATATAACCTTCATATAACCTTTTTTTTTTTGCCAGACCGCAGACTAAAATAACATAATAATTACATACAGAGAGGATAATTAGCTGAAATTAATATGAAACAGCAGATATGCTAGAAGTTTAACATTGAAGAGTTACGTGTAACCTTTTTTTTTTTTTTTTACTCTGCTGGTATCGTCATGCTGCTGCAGTTTCCTTCGCCACGCTAACATCCTTCTTTTGTGTTGGAGCTTTTTGAATTGTTGGTTTTTCGAACTCTTGTTTATCTGTGTTTAAAACCAACTCAGAAATTTGTATGCTGTGGTTTAATGTGTTATTATGCTGGGATTTACTTCTGTCAGCAGAATCCTCACCGCCGGTATTTAACAGACGAGCAGCTTTTCTTCAAGAGCAGCTTTTCCTTGAAATTTTCATTATATTTTGGTAATTGTGTTATGATTTAGACGTTCACACAGGTTAATTGCATGGGAGATAGACTTGGTATAATTACAGTTGATACTGTAGCTGTATTTTTAACATGACTAGGATGTGATATGAAAACCAAAGTCGTGGTTAGTGATATATTGTCTTGCTTTGGGACTCTGACGCATTGCAGATGCTTGCTGACCCAGTGTCTTCAATCTGGGCCTTCCAGCTAAAGGATGACCTCTGTTCTCACTTTGCTGCCCTGCTAGTTGTGAATTAACTCTTGTAAAGCTTGCCCCAAGTTGTGTAATAGTAGTGAAGTGTATAATTCAGGCTTAGGTTATCTGAGAGTTCAGAGTAGTTGTTGGACTGGTTGTTTTAGTGAGTGGTGACATGAGGTTGAATGTTCTCCGTAGTGTGTATCACATGACATTTCCAAAATACCACCGTGACAAAACATGTTTCCTGATTCCTTTGGTGTTGTTTATTCATATGTTTGTATTAAAACAATCCCATGGCAGGTTGTGGCTGGCTTATTGACTCCGTTGTTCCATTGTGATTTATGGAAGTATAATCATACAAATACACAGACATCACAATGCTTGGCTGTTGAACAGAAACGTTTTTATTGTGAGGAGCTGTCAAGACCATATTTTCCTCTTAGCAATGACCTTGTTTGTTTGTTGTTTGTTTCCCTGGATTCAAATATTCGAGTGCAACAATTCTGTCAACAACTGAACATGATTCAATCAGGTCTCAACTCTCTCCAAGTGGATTTGCATACTCTGTTGAAATGAATGTTGACCAATAGTTGCCTGGAAGGTTTAAAAAAAATGTACAAAATGTATTTCATGCTTTGGAAAATGTTGGGCCTTATCATGTAAATTATACATGATTTGTAGAGCTAATGCGAAACAGTGAGGAAAAACATCATGTTGGGCTTTTCTTCAGTGGACAATAGCTGTCTCTCCCCTTAAAGGCTTCCCAGAACAAATACTTAGCAGTTTGGAAAGGACAAATATTTGTT
The DNA here is from genome assembly GCA_014281875.1 of Nibea albiflora. Taxonomy (NCBI): domain Eukaryota; kingdom Metazoa; phylum Chordata; class Actinopteri; family Sciaenidae; genus Nibea; species Nibea albiflora. The sequence goes on from CM024804.1 coordinate 14,543,198, forward strand.
TGAAATAACATCATTTGCAATTCTAAATATACTGGATTCAGATTAAAATACGTTGTGCCTCATTCCCCAGTTTCCTCCTTTAAGTTTTCTCTTGTCCATAAGAAAAGTCTAAGTCAGATTCAAAGATTAAAGAAGTGATTCAAACCGGAGAAATATTCGCCCACAGGTTCTTACGATGATGAATCCCTGATTGTCCTCATAAAGGCCGTGCCAGTTGTTCCTAATTAGCATAGATAAATGCCCTGCCAATCCCTATAAAAGGGCGTGAAACCAGGGATGGGAAGTGATACGTTTTTATCAACCCTAATGCCATTATACGTTCTACTTATCTTACCCTGATTTCTGATCAGTCTTCTGTGTGTATAGGATTTTAGCATCAACGCAACTGCTTTTTATTATCTTAGTCTTAAGTTATAATTAGTAGAGTCAGTAATGGATATGAAATGACGAATCAGAAGTCAAGCTCTTTGTTTTTTGAATGAAGCTAAGTTGATCCCGCCCGGTTGGCATGAGTACTAGTAGGAGTAGCGGAGCCGAGAGAAGGCCAGACATGCAGTTGAGCTGCTTGACCTGATTTGTAAGCATTGTGATTTGATCAGGATGAGAGTGTTAACACCAATTAACACACAGCCTGTGATGGTCTGGTAAATACAGTAGCTGTATTTTGCTTTTATGCTTCCGCTCTTTATCTTCACATGTTTGTGAGGTGAAAGCGTGTCTCCGTGAGAGTGAGAGATGAGCATCAGTGGAGAGAAAATGTGGGATTATGAGTTGTTAAAAGAGCAATTACAGCACACTGGCGTCACACAGACCAAGAGGCCTAGTGCTGTGGTTTGTGTGTTCTTATGTCTGCTGTAATTGATTTATTTGTATACATGTGGTGTGTGTCTGTGGTTTTCTGGCACTGTATGGCCAACCAGTTGTGCTCTCTCCTACCATCAAGGGAACACCCTCTGTGACAATACTGTGTATTGATTTTGGCCGAAAATGCCCGGGTGATTGGAGATTGAAGAGTTTAATTCCACTTTGAGCCCATGCCAAGCTTTGCATTGGTAATCAATTTCAGCTTGGACTATTTCGCTGTCATGGGCAGATCTCTCAGTTTTACGCTTTGCTGTTTATGCATTGAGATTTTAAACTTTCCCTCGTTCGCTCTCTCTCTGGTGTTACCATTGTAGCAAAAGAAAGTACGGCGTAATATTCCAACCAGTACTTGTTATTACTAAACATTACCCATGATTTGCGTGTTTAAAAACATGAATAGTATATATAGTATAGAGTATATATCATATATCTCAATCCTTTATATTTTACAGTTAGATCTTTGTCAGTTATTTCCAAATCTACCCCATAAAACGAAATAAGACTTAACTTGAAAGTTCGTGCTTGAGTCTGGAAAGCATTGTGGAAAAACAATCAACTCAAGACGCACCTCTGTAAACATCACCTACAGTGTACAGTTACCTGTTTTGATGCTATTCTTCCTCATCAGTGAACCACGTAGTTAAAGAAACAATAGGGCAGTTATAAAATCAAAGATCACTGCTTGCCGTCACAGTTCACGTCCTTTTCTTTTCTGTTCCCATTTCAGTTTTATAGTCGGGTCGTTTTTGGACAAGACCGAGTTTGTAAAAGTTGACTCAGGGTTCTCTAGACTGATGATTCAAATCATCAATGTTTAGAGGGCGGCCCTAATATTCAATGTCGGTGATGAGTCAAATGAAATAATTGAAGTCTCTCTCTCTGTTGGTCTTTGTCTCATTCTCCTTCCTCCATGAGTCCATTCTGTGTTCTGCAGTCAAGGTTATGACCTGGAAATGAGGTGACCCCTTGCCTTTTTGCCAGGAGTGGCTGTGTACCTTGGGTACTCCATAGAGAGCAATAAGAGAAGGCCTCGGGCCACCGTGTTCTGTTTCACTTCCCTAATATTAGCCTGTGCCTTGTTCTGCTCCAGTTGAGAGGCATTACAACTGTTCAGAAGATCACCACGCCCATCGGCGTTGTCTTGGAAACTGTTGAGCTTATCGAGCGCACATGACCCAAGGACAGCTCGAACACTTGAATAGCATCATCCATGGCTCTCTCATTGAAGATGCTTCAAACGGCATCATGCACTTTTCCACACTTGTTTATGACAGCGAAAGTGGCTAAATTAAAAGGCATCTGGTTTCATAAAGTAGAAACGCAGCTACACGGAGAGCTGGCGATAAACTATGTTAGTAGTTTATTACATGAATTAGCAGCACAAACTTTATGTTGACTGGTAACACACAAAACCTCCTCTCTCATTGGCACTCCCACATATAAATACCATCTTCCTCCCTCTTCATTTTCTTTCACACATATAAACATAAAATCCCCAGAAGGGAGGCTCCACTCTCCCCGACATGAATTGTGAAGCGAGTGAAGCTCTGGATGCTCTCGTTTCAGAGTTTTCTCCAAGTGGTTGTGAGAAACACTGGTTGTGCAATCTCTAAAGGGGGATTAAGCCTGTGCAGAGAAGAGGGGATATGAAGAGAGACACAGAGAAGGATGTGAAGGGGGAAATTGTGTTCTCGTAGGGAAGTAGTGATGGCAACCGCTCTTGAAAGGAGACGACATCACTAAGAGACGAACAGGAGAGTGGGGGTGGGGTGGCTGAGGGAGAAAGAGCGAGCGAGATGCCCAGGACGGCGAAATAAAAGAAAGATGGGGGGGAACGTGATATGTTAATGGATTAGGGAGAGAGCGCGGAGATGGAGGGAGGGGGAATTGTGTGTCTGTTTAATGTCATAGGCATCCAGGCTGTTTAAAAGAGACTTCAAAGAGACTAGCACCCAACATAAACTAAACTGACACACTCGCACACATCCAACACACACAGAAAAAAGGAAGGGCCCCGGGCCGCCGTGAGCACAGAGGAGACCTGAGGTGTCCTCTGCCATGCCTGATTAGAAATACAGTGAGAGGAGAGGCATAGCTGAAAGACAGCGATGGGAAAGTGCGTGCGCGCGCATGCGTGTAGTCAACGTACATGCATATAAATCTTCTCTGCTGCCGCTTGCAGCGCTGCCGTCTACTCCTTTTACATTTTCTGTGATCAAATAGCATTGAGGGAAACCAGCTGACATCTCTCTGACAGCACTTCGACACGACTTTGTGAGCAAGAATATTTGTGTGTTTCTGTGATGGAGCATTTCCATGTCTGCGTCAGTCTACGCCTGAGTGCTCTGTTTTGTGCTTGGCAGATGTACGGAGCTCTGCCTATGCGCCAGGAAAGTAGAAAAAAAGCGTTATAATTTTAGTTCCTGATATCGGGTTGTGTCATGTTACCGCGTGGAGGTCAGTCGAGGCCTGTACAATCCGGCAGAGGTCAGAGAAACAGAAAGAAGAATGACTGCAGAGCAGTGACTAAATTTCAGGCTTCCTACTGCTCCTGGAATTTGAAGAATTTTGAACTGCGAGAGAGACCAATTTGAGGATTTCTTTGAGGATATCCTGGAAGGATCTGGGAATTTTCCCAGTTTACAGGAATGTGTCCTGCTTATGTATCATGTTTATTTTGATTTATGTTGATTCTCAGCTGAGTTTTAAACGTGTCAATCTGGGTGCTTTCCTGTGGCTTCTAGTAAAATACAGAGATTAGATTTCAAAGACGGTACTCATACAAAACAGCAATGGTGCGAGCTACGAAGAGATACAATAACATAGCACAACAATTTATTATAACACTCAGCTGTCACTCATGCACTCCCTCTTTGCCTTTATTGCACTGAGACTAACATCTATTTGTGTAATCCATAACTACAGTCATTGCTGTGAACCTGCTGCATTGATAACACTCAAGACAACACTACAGAGCCCAGTGAGCCATTTTCCTCTCCATTAAAACACAAACACACACATACACAGTAAGCTCGAACTTGTACATGAGGCTCTTGTGAAACTGCAATTAAATGCGTGTCCTAGCTGTTCACAACTGCGACTGATCTTCATTGTATTGATTAATCTTTAAGTTATTTTATCTAACAAATACATTCAGAACTCCCGTATGAGGAAAAAATTTGCAGTTGATGAAATTTCGTCTGGCTTTCTGTTTCTGAATAAATAACTAAGACAGATTTAAAGTGCTTTGGAAATAGGATTTGAATGCAACACAAATGAAACACAAGGTTTGCAAGGAACATGTTTTCATTATCAGTTATTCCGCTGATTACTGTCTTGAGTTTTTTGTAGTTTCTAAAATGTCAGAAAATAGCAACAGTGTTCCTCAAATATTCCTAATACCCAAGGTGAGGATGTGAAATGCCTTACCTTCTCATAAATCTCAGAATTGAGGAAACCGTAAATGTTTAGTCTTTTGCCTAGAGACAGACTTCAGATGATGAATTATCAAAGCACCAAAGCTCAAAAAGTATATTTGTAATGCTTTATATATTAAACTGTGTATTATGTAACACCGCAAACAAATAAAAAATGTGTCATCTTCAGTTTAAACATGTCATGGTTCAGTGTGTCTGAGCTCCAGGGAGCTTCAGATGTGAGAAACCGGAAATCTAAGTTCAAAAGGCCACCGTCAAATGATCTGACAGGAATAACTTCATGCAGATGGCGGGCTGCTGAGAGACTCAACCAAGGTTCAGATTTTAAATTTGATTTAATCTGTAGCTGATTGAGCGCCAGGTTACACTGATATGACATGATGCACTTACATTAATCTTGTCAAAACTCTTGCTGCTGTAGCTGTAATTGATTTGATTGAGTTATTTTCTTCTCGGGGAGCTAACCAGGGCATTGCATGGTGGTTTCTTTGCACCAGTTTCACCTTGTCAACACGAGAGATCTACTCTTGCAAGGTTACAAAACTGTTGATCACATAATCTTGCTTCAAAGTACAGAGTGTATGTACATACATGAGTAAATACACGCAGTACATGCAGAAGTGGCCAAACATTGTCAGGACATTAAACTATTCTCCGTGCTCCACAGGCAGAAAAGAAAGAGGGAATACAATAGATCTTTGCTCTTGTTTTCTGCTGTGCACGGCACTTTGGCTACCAAAATCGTATCAAGTGGAATTTAGAAATGCTGCTCTGCAGTTTTCCATCCTCCGTGGCTGCTAAGCAAAGCTAAACTAAGCTAAGCTAAGCTAGCTATGCACAAACACCTTTTCTTTTTTTTTTTTCGCCTCCCAGGGGCATGAGAGAAATCACCGTAGCCAAATTAATTTTCTCCCTTCTGCTTGTGCTGCTGCAACCTGAGGGATCACTGAGGCAGAGAATCAGCCAAAGAGAGGAAAGATGGTGCTGGAGGAGAGAAGGAAAGGGGAGCAGAGGAATTTTAATGTGGCTGTGTCTGTCTCTCGTTGCCTGCCAAAGAAAAGCAATTACTATCACAGCTCCTCTCACACTCTCTCTCTCTCTGCTCTGCTCTGCTCCGTGCGTCTGTCCAGCACACAGGGGGTTGATATGTTCTGTGTATAAAGGCTTGTGCACTGCAGGGTGTTTGGGAAGTCTTATACATTGGATGTTTGTTTTCCTGACAAAGCATTGCTAAGATGCCGTGAAACATCCTCTACGCAAATGACCATGTTCACTAGGTTTATAATGGTGCCGGACACTAACCTAACCGATAAACTTTTACAAGTGCTAGATTAAGCATTTTTCTACTAGAGTGGTGTTAGACAGAAATCCACCAATCCTCTGCGCTCATTTTCAGACTTTCACAGAGAGTGAAGGTGACCATTTGGAGTGGCGCAGATAAACAGCCGACTGATAAGAGCAGAGAGTCAGAAGGACAGACAGACAGATAGAGAGACAGACTGCCAGAAAGACAAATGGAGGCATTGAGAAGATGCTCAGGCGTCAGAGCTGTGGGAAGGGTGAAGGTTGAGAAGACTGAAGAGAAAGGCGAGGGAGATGTGAAAAGAAATGGAATAGAAAGAGTGATCGCCTCTGCAGAAAAGCCTGTGATTGTGTGGAGCAGCTCAGGACTCACCATCACCCATACCTCTCTCTCTCTCTCCTTCTTTCTTTCTCTGTATACATTTTTAGGATGAGGAGGTTTGCCTACTGTAAGGTGGTTTTGGCCACCTCTCTGGTGTGGGTGATGCTGGACATGTTCATTCTGCTCTACTTCAGCGAGTGCAACAAGTGTGACGACAAAAAGGAGAGAGGACTGCCCGGGAGAGACGGTGAGCGCGCGTTGCCACACATATACAAGCGATCAAAGAGCCACACTCTTGCATCCTCTGAGTGCGTTGTATCTGTGCATATCTACCGCAGATGCCCTGACCAGGCCGCGCGACGGGCCCGGGGAAGGTGGGAAGCCTGTAGTGATTCCTAAGGAGAACCAGGAGAAGATGAAGGAGATGTTTAAGATCAACCAGTTCAACCTCATGGCCTCTGAGATGATTGCTCTCAATCGGTCACTGCCTGACGTCCGCTTGGAAGGGTAAGGGTCACCTTCTTTTCACTTACTCTTTCTCCTCTCGTTAAGTTCCCCCCAAAATGTCCGTCAGAGGCATTAGTGGGATAGTCCACACTGTAAACAGAGGCCACAGTATGTCACTGCTGCTCTGTAAAGGTTACTTATGAACAAAACATAGAGAGACAGACGTATGGATGGAGTGTAATCTTAATTATAATTAAGTTTTAGTGTTGTATTATCAAAATGTGCTGATTTAACTGAAGTAGTAAGGTTGAGGTGACCTGAAAGAATCCACAGGCCCTTCCTGTAAACCATTCAGTGTGACTCAATTCTCCAAAACAATCTACATATAGGAAATTACACTCATCTATGTCAGTCGAGCTGCGATTTAGAAATACCACTCATAATTGCACTTCACACACAGACAGCAGAATGTTTCCCAAAAGATTTATTGCTTGTTGTTTTTGTGTTTTCTGGGGTGTTCACAAAGCTGTTTTACTATCATCCACAATTCATTTGAATTTTTTCCAGCTGTGAGCAGCTCCTCCATTTCCCCTGTGCAATGCGTTTCGGGACAATACCGTTCACGCATGAGGAGTTGATGCACTCAAAAGTCAGCCGTATTTTGCTTTCACAGGCGTTTAAACCAATTCTGGTGAATTTAACCGTTTAGTGCAATTTGTTTATTCAGTTAGACTTCTGGTCTGAAACTCTTATTAAACCATTTGCTGGTTGTGAAATGTTCAGTTCTTAATATAATAAGCGATCTGCATGTGTGCATATATATATATATATATATATATATATATATATATATATATCCATGTAGTTTGTTCAAATGTGTATCAACATGTGACCACAAGGATTTTTCCTGCTCAGTCAAAAGCCGTTAAAACAGAGTTGTGTTTTGTGTCAGTACGCTTACAATAGTTTCATAATGGTTGCATAACACACAGAATCGGAATCAGATTTATGCAAGTGGGTTTTTACAAACAAGGTTTTGTCTTGGTGTTTTGGTGCATGACAAAACGTCAAGTAAAAATATAACAAAGATTTAAAAAAAATCAAGAATATGTTTTTAAATGAAAAGAGTTTGTGTGCTTGTATTTACCAGGTAATCTGGCAAAGTATTTTAAATGTGCAAGATGTTTAACCAACCGTGGCTGGTCCAGTAGCTACCTGTCTGAGAGTTAGCGGGATGATGTTTTTGGAGGAAGAAGGAAAAGTGCGTGACAGAGCAATTCAACTGTGACCCCTCCCGCTGTAATACTGCTGCACAAGACGCCTTTGTTTCTGTGCTTTTTCGACCTGTTTATTCGTAACATGCGGTTGATTTTTCACTCTATTATTGCTATCACAAGGAAACATGAATTAAAATATAGAGAAGTGTTTCTGTACAGCATGACTTGGTGTCAGGCACTGGATTTTGACTTCCCCCCCATATGGCTCCCTATTATTAGCTCTGGCATAATGACAAAGCTAGAACTAAACTACCATCACTTTTTTTCCTGGTGTACTAACTACAGGTATGAAAATGTCTTTCCACGGTGACCTTTGTGTGTCTTCATTTTATCTTTATCAAAGCTTGCTTAGACATACTATGGAGTATTAAAACTGGGACACTGCTAGCCAGGGATTTTGTGCAGTGACCTCATGCGGCATTAGCAGATGTTGCTGAAAGGTCCAACCAATCAAGTAGCTGATTTTTCAACAATCCTGCCTTTCTGCTTGTCCTGTCAAATCAAGCCGCCTTTCTCTCCTTGACTGATATCTCATTGGCTCACCCTGAAGATTGATCTCTCGCCATCCTGTTTCAACAGGAAATGTATCACATTAGGGAAGTAATGATGCAATTTAATGAGCTCTTAACAGTACCTTGAACTCCGGCGTATCATGCCTGCGGCTCACTGGTTTCCACTTTTGTTAAAATGTGAAGAAAATCAAGACTAACAATAAAAGTGAGGTTTTAAAGATAATATTTATAAAGTAGAACTGTTTTTGTTTCCCTTTTTTTTTTGTTTTGCTTCGGTACTGCTAGGCTGTCCAACTCACAAGTCCTTCTTCTCTATAATGAGGAGTTGAGTTACTTAAGTGTCTGTCAGTGCCAGTAGCAGCAGGTTGTTCATCCTTCTGACAGGCAGAGAGAGGCAGTCAGAACAGCAGACTGGCGTGCATCTGGCCGGCAGCTTGGAAGATATGTCAAGGTTAGTTCAAGCAGGTGGATATCGGCCCGACCCTTCGTCCCTTTCGCTGCGCTTCAGTAAAGGAACATGCATAGATCGGTAATGAAGCATTTCAGGGAGATAGACAGAAAGACTGACTGACAGACACAAGACTGACAGGCAGGGGCACATGCACACTAGACAGGCGGGAAAGAAAGAGGACATTGATCCGTGAAATGGGTTTTAGTCTTTGAGCGAGAGTTGATTACTAGGTGTGTTTTCCCTCAGCCTTCTCTCCGTCTATCTGCTTTTCCAATTAGGAGATAAGACAGAGTCAATATCAAGCAAGGCAACGTTTGTGTGTGTGTGTATGTGTTGTGTGTGGATCGGCAGGTTTGGGGTAACTCTGAATGAATTCATCATAGCCAAGTAGGTCACCATTAGCTGAAACTTTAAGGTGGAAAATCACTGTTTGTTTGTTTTTTCAGTAGTGTGGTTGTTGAATGTAAAAAAAACAATAAGAACAGGACAGGTCATTCTGACGTCAGTCTGTGTGTCTGTCTGTGTGTCTGTCTGTGTGTCTGTCTGTGTGTATGTCTGTGTGTATGTCTGTGTGTATGTCTGTGTATGTACATATTGGGTGGGCTGGGTCTACAGTATATGAAAACACTTTCCATGACCACACCTTTCAGAAAGCTTGACATTTTCTCCTTTTTTAGATCCTGACCGACTCTGTGTGTGTGTTTGTGTGTGTGCGCTAGTTTAATGTTGGATGAGTGATGCCGTTTAATGAGAACCAGTCTGCCCGCCCATCCTAACTATCCCCACAATCCACTGGCTGGAGAAACAGCCTGTAACTCATTACCCTGCTTTCCCGTTGCCAAACGTTGCTCCAGCGCCCTGACTGTTTGGATACACACAACTCACAACCACTCCTCAGTCCTTTAAATCATGTGACATGCGTTTGCCTTCGTTCGTCAACACGTGGCGGTTCGGTGGACACACAGAGGTCTTGTTTTCCATAAGCTGCACGATACAGATCAAGTCTGAAAAGTGGAAAGTCTTGTAAAGAGAGAAAAATAACGAACTGACGTGCATAAAAGTTGAAAGACTCAATGAGTGTCTCTGTTTTTTTTACGGTGAATCATCTTGACCTTCATTATATGTATGAACATGAACACCGCAGAGTCAGTGTGTGTGTTATTCAACGTGCTCCAGAGGCAGCTGCAGGATGGAGCATATTCCTGACCTCTCCTCTGTTGCTGTCACATTCCTTCTGTCAGAATCACAAAGAGAGAGAGAGCGCAGAGAGGGGAGGGAGTTACGAAGATGGAGGAAGAGAGATCATTTTACTGTGCGAGAAAGGAAGTCGCAAACTGATTTCAGTTATGTCATTAATAGATGACGGTTTGAGCAGCTGTTTTGTGAGAAACACTGTAAGACAGAGAGCCCAGGCTGCAGTTTTTATTGACTTACAGCCGTGTGCCTCTGTCTGCTATGAAACTAATGTGCGCTCAGGTTGTTTTTAAAATTGCAGAGTGGCATTTAACATTAATTTGGAATTGGATGAGTCCATATTTTCTGCAATCTGTTGCGCAAATCGATCCATCTGTAATATGTGTCTTATTGCCAATGATTAGAGCAGGGTGTCAAAAGCTGTTCGTAGAAATGAAATTGTTAATTTTTTGGTTGGTGAGATGATTTGAAAGACTTGTGTGCTTTGAGGAAAGGTCATTGTGACGTGATAAATCTCTGTTAAGCCTTAGCAAAGGAGCCGTTTACTTTCCTTGTGACATAAATATTGTAAGTATTGCATTTTAGCATGTGAATGCGCGCTGTTCTGCGTGGCATCTACTGTAGTCTCCATAATGTAACACTGAAATAAACCTGTCTTTAGTGTCATCAATCATGCTTTTGTAGCAACCCACAAATTGAAAGATTGTCTTCTAACCCCAAAACTGATTTTGTTGGCCAAAGTAATAAAAGTGTTTACAAGCTGCAAGCTAGAGATGCGCGATATGGATACAGTCTTCTCTTATGGTATGTGATGTGGCGTAAAAGCGATGAACATTGTGAAATACAGCAGTGGGCTTTTCTGGAAATTCATTTGAGAATATGTGCTGAATCACCAAAAGGCAGTGGTAGAACAATGACTTTTGAAAAAACAGACCGCTATAAAAGTTTACTGCGCTGAACTGGCTACATAAAGCAAGTCTCTGCAAGCTGATATCACATTAAATCAAATACACCTCAATCAGGAAGACTGCCTGGAAGATAAAAAAAAAAAATCAGCATTAAGACCATTAACTGAAAAGTGCTCAGGTGTCACTCCACAAACTTCGTACTTAGCGGCTTAAACAGTGCAAACTCACCCATATGATCATTTAAAACAGAGCGTTTCTCAGAGAATAATCTTCTTCCTGCATCATTAATACCCATCTCCACTCATGCCTGCTCTGCTCTGTGTCTCAATAAAGAGAGTTTGATGTGTGCGCTCTACACTGCTATGATAATGACTCACTCTAATTAGCATCACTAATCAACTGTCATCGGGCTGACCTGATATTTCTGTGTATGTGTCCTTCTCCATCTAAATTTGGCGACATACGCTCGGTTGCTCCCTCATTATTCACCCCGAGTTTTCTTTGTCTGAAGTCGATAAAAAATATGATTTTTCACGAGGCCATGAACGATGATCTGATTAATGCAGCCACTCCGTGACTGACTAATGGGGTTTAGTTGAGTCCCAGCGATATTCCTTGACTAGTTTGTCTCTCCCTCTCGTGTAGTCTCCTTTGAGCTGCGGCTCTTTGGCTGTAGCAGTCTCTTATAATCAGACAGAGGCTGGATTGTGATGTCTCTACTACAGTGTTTTTCCTCTTCCCTCGCTCCGTCTCTGTCAGTTGAGTTTTGTCTGGGTTCAAAGCCAACAACTTCACTTATTGCACACGTGGCTGTCTCCGTGTAGCCACGTCTGTGTTGGATTTCGATGCCGTTCACACACTTCCTCATGTTGCGCTGTGTCATTGTGACTATATGTTGTCCGTTTAGCGGTAAAATGTGCTTTGTATCCATACGAGTAGCCGCATTAAGTGTCTTTCCATGTTTTTCTTTCTCATATTGGTGCTTTTGTTTTTTCCCTCGCAGGTGCAAGAACAAATTATATCCAGATAATCTTCCTCGTACCAGCGTGGTCATTGTATTTCACAATGAGGCGTGGAGTACATTGCTGCGGACCGTCCACTCCGTTATCGACCGCTCTCCACACACACTGCTGGAGGAGATTGTCCTGGTGGACGATGCCAGCGAACGAGGTATACGCAAACACACACACTGCAGATAATTCCTCCAGTGCGTGTGTCTCTTGTTTGAGGCTTAGCCCTTTATTTTTTTTTTAGAGCTACTGTATGATTTTGCCAGGTTTGCGTGTGTGAGTGTGTCTGCACTAATAGTCAGTCAGCCTATACAGGCTGTGTGTGTGTGTGCCACTCCACCCTGTGCAATGCTGTTAATCCCTGTTTGGGGGAGATTAGGTCTTTAATTCACCAGCCGCAGGGATTACACTCTGTTATTACCCTCAATCCCCCCCCCCCCAAGTCGCCACCACACAGCAACATTTCACCCTATGGGACCTCCGGTTGGAGAGGGTGTGTGCATGTGTGTGTTTGGGGTGAATGCAGGGAGGGGAGCTCTCGGCAGGTAGAAGGGATGTCGGCAGGCATGCTAAGGCACATTCAGAAAACACAAGCGCACACCTAACCTTTTGATGTCTGCTGCTACAAAAGGAATAGTTTAGAGTAGTCCAGCTTCTGTTGTCTGTGTGCTTGCGTCTCGTCTCCTGGCTTACATGTGTACATTGGATTCTTTGTGTTCATTTATTTATATCTTTGTCTATTTGTACGTTACAAGATTTCCTAAAGCGGCCATTAGAGCAGTACGTCAGAAGGCTGGAGGTCCCTGTCCGTGTGGTGAGGATGGAGCAGCGGTCTGGACTCATCCGCGCTCGGCTCAAGGGAGCATCCCTCTCCACTGGCCAGGTGTGTGTTCATGCACACACACACACACACACACACACACACAAGCACATATGTGACACCAGCTACCCAGTGACCTGCTCCCCATATGGTGTGTGCCCTGTGTGCTTTGTCTAATGTTTTCTCTCCATGTTTCTAGGTCATAACCTTTCTGGATGCTCATTGTGAATGCACAACAGGGTGGTTGGAGCCTCTGCTCGCCCGCATCAAGCAAGACAAGTAAGACACACACACAAAAATGAAGACTCGCACATCAACGGCAAGCATTTAAAAAAAAAAAAAATTAAAAAAATCAATAAACTATTGTTGAGCCCACAGGGTGCTTGCCCTTGTGTTTATTTGACGCTTAATTACTCATTCTCACTTAACTGCTTCCCGCAAGCAGGTGCTCGCATACACACACACCGAAAAAACACAAAATATGCAGGGTTTAAAAAGGTGGGATGAGCGACGGCTGATGGGATGTCACAGCATGGTCCATTGTTTCAGTGCGTTTGGTTCTGGAGGTGCCACACCTCGCAGATGAGCACTTAGCCGTGATTGATGACCACCTGGGGTTATAAACAGCTGGCTGACGAACGTGTGTGTTTGCTGCAGGAGAACGGTGGTGTGCCCCATCATCGACGTGATCAGCGACGACACGTTTGAGTATATGGCGGGATCCGACATGACGTACGGGGGCTTCAACTGGAAGCTCAACTTCCGCTGGTACCCCGTGCCTCAGAGAGAGATGGACCGCCGCAAAGGAGACCGCACTCTGCCTGTCAGGTTGGTGCCGCGGCATGTTTGACTCGCCTTTTTTTGAAGAATTCTTGTGTAATCTCCACCAGCTCCGGGGCTGCTGTTGTGCAGCTGACCTTGACCTCTCTGTCTAGTCAAGTGGAAAGAGAATTTGCCTACAGGAACATAATTGAATCATAAGTAGAATTGTTTATGAATCGTGTACACTAACTCAGTCAGGCGTTTGCATCCTGTGAGCGTGAGCATTGCTGATAGGCATTCACAATTGATGTGTACAGATTAATCACACTTCACCAATTAATTTTCCCCAGTTAATAAAAAAAGATATTCCTCAGGCAGAAACACTAAAAGAATAATTTGAACTTTACTCTGTCGCTGAAATCAAGATGCTGAAGTGAGACTCTGTGTAATTTTGCCCGGGCTTATTTCTGCCTGTCTATCATCTCTTCTTCCTGCTTCCTGCTTGTTCCGAAGCATGTTTTTTTGACGCCGTTATTCAAGGTCACACACATAATATATCTTATGCAACGCTCCCTGTCCCTGTTTTCGGTTGTTTTTCACAGCTCTGCGTGACAAAGCGCTCCTAAGGGTGTCCTGTAAGTGGCCTAAAAACAAAATTGAGTTGTGGTGTCAGGGCAGGAAATTAAGAAGTACTTTACACTAATGACATGATTTATATAAACCCTGTCCTGTCACGAAGTCGCTCTACATCGTTGAAATCTGTTGCACAAAAACAAGTTCAGGAGAAAGCCTGTGTATTAGGTTTCAGCTGAGCACCGGTGAAGCTCACCATGCGTGGCTCTGTCTGTGGAAATACAGGAAAGAAAAGAGTGCCGCTGAAGTGATTTCTTCTCACATGTGCGTTTGGTGTTAAACAGCTGCTAACGTGGCTATATTGGGAATTTCTCTTCATTAGCTAATGCATAGCGAGCTCCACGCCGGGTGTTGTGACACCCCGAGGAGCCTCTCAGAGTGACGGCACAGGAGGAAACCTCAGCAGCTAAAACTAGCTGTTATGAGCTCGTCTACCTTGTAATTTCGAGCGCCGTGCAAATATCTGAGGTCACTCGGAAAGCTGCTCTTTACAGCCACTGGGCAGAAAAACACGCAGCATGTAGCAGAGCTCAAAGGACGACTTGAAAAGGGCCTCTGAACGTATTCAAAGAACGTGTGTCAATTAGAGAATCGACCATAGGATCAGCTGGGGGAAACAACATGACAAAGATTTACATTATTAGTACAAAATACTGACCTGAATTTATAGTTTGTGTTGTTTTTATCGCGTTCATTTCAGTGTCAGTGCGGTTCAGGCAATAAACGTATGTAAATGTTTGGAAGTGGCACTCGCTGTTTAGATAAATGTCTTTTTAATTTGACATTGTTTGGCGCTGCAGTGTGCATTTCAAAGATTTCCACAAATTAGTAGGTTTTGTTTCTTTTAATGTGTTTCATCTTGTAAAAGGAGTCATTTGGAGTTCCGAGGGCTCTGATGTATTTACAGTGAAAAAAAAAAAAAAAGCAAACACGTCTATGGCGATTAATAGTGTCATAATTCTGCACTTTGTTTTAGTTCTTTTGTTTATTATCTGTGTTTGTTCAACAGCATCTGTGTGTTGTTAGGCAAGGTTGTGTTTGCGCTGCTTATTATTTCCCACTTTCAGCCAAGTGCTGCAAGCAAAGCGTTACCCCGTGTGCTCTCAGGATGTGTTTCATCTGTGTTCGTCTGCTAGGTATTGTGTGCTCTTAAGTGAGCTTGGATGTTTAAATGAAAGCAAAAACAGGCAGCGAGAAAAATAAGACCGATCTTCAAAGGAGGAAGCCATTCTGTGAGGGGGAGAAATGGGGGGGGGGGGGGCATTTTGAGGCCATTAAACAGTGACAAAACCAACAGTGAGGTGAGCAGAAAAACAGGAAAACCATGAAGAACAGGGGGTGAGAGCGGTGAAATATAAAACTCTGATGGGATCTGTAGATACTGTGTGACCTTTAGAAAGCCGGCCATCAGTGAATTAAGTGGCACTAACCCACCCTGCTCTTACTTTACCCTCCTCTGCTTGTCTCTCTTTAGGACACCCACCATGGCAGGCGGCTTGTTCTCCATAGACAGAGACTATTTCCAAGAGATCGGCACGTATGACGCAGGCATGGACATCTGGGGTGGAGAGAACCTAGAAATCTCTTTCAGAGTGAGTGAACACACCCACAGTCAACCGACGTGACGTGTATTCTTCCATACACTGGCAGGCGTTCACAAGCGTCTGCTCAGAAACACGCACATTACACTTGTGAGTTGACTAAATTGTTGACCAGACTAATACGTTGACTGGGCGTCATTCTAGCTGGCATTCAATCAAACTTTATTCAGACTGTGACAACACAGGACCAATCTGAGTCACCCATCTCCCGGCAGAGTTCCCCCGCCAGCCCCCGCTCATTAAGGCCATACATACAGTATGTCTTTTCATGTACTGGATATGTGCGATCTTTGTGCCTTCACAGATTTGGCAGTGTGGCGGGACTCTGGAGATCGTCACGTGCTCTCACGTGGGTCACGTGTTCAGAAAGGCGACGCCCTACACGTTTCCCGGAGGAACGGGGCAGATCATCAACAAAAACAACCGACGCCTGGCAGAAGTCTGGATGGATGAATTTAAAAACTTCTTCTATATCATCTCTCCTGGTGAGTTGGGCCGTGTGTGTGTGTGTGCGTGCGCGTGCAAGTATGCATGCATGTACTCATGTGTGGAGCTTAATCTCTGTGGCAGTTGTGATCTATCCATTAACCCGGTGTGATATTGCAGTGGTGACCCAACAGTGCGGGACGGGGGGGTGGCAAGTAATTTCACGCTACCAGGCATCTATTGACTCACACAAACACACACACACACACACACACTTAGAGCTGGCAGAGGAGAGACAACCAAAAGTAAAGCAGAATAAATGGTGAATACTTTCGACGTGAAGCATTTCATAGAACTAGCTTGGAACTCACTCAAAAGACTGTCATGGGGAAAAATCTGGCAGCTCATCTGCCAGAGCGTGCAGAGGCCTCACTGCAGCAGCTCGGCTTCATTTACAACCCACGGCCCTTTGCTGCATGTGTTGGAAACATGCAAAATATGCAACACTTACAAGAAAATTAACAGCAACAGCAGTTTAGACCTGCAGATGCATACGCGTCAATGTCGCCACCTGCAGGCAAAGCAAGTAACAGCTGCTGCAATGTCGTCGTTCGCCGTGACACTGAGCTTGCGTTTGCTGTACCGTTTGGTCACAGTTGCTTGAAGCAGTTGATTAAACATGGCCGACAAAAGAAGTAGTCTGCTTTAAGATGTTGTTGTTTGGGAGGTTAGTGCAAGTAAACTCACAACAAATGCATACAGTAGATTGTCTCCTCTGTCATTTCTGTGGCCGTTGCACAGACAGACGTTGCCCCCATTCTTGACGCTGCACACAGAGCTCCTCATTGGCCTGTTCACCTGGGGAAATGAAACTCTAGACTGTTTTGGCACGAGCCCGTACAGCATGTTCAAGGGCCTTTTTTTTTTTTTTTTTTTTGCTCTTTCATGATTCAGGAGGAACTGCTCTCCTACAGTATAATGCCGCACACTGACCCCACACATCCTATAAAAAACGGAGCATGGGATTCATCATGCTTATCAGCAGAGGAGGAGGCAGACGCTCCAATGTGCATAAAGCAACACGCACGCTTTCTGCTGAGCGTTTAAAACACATTGAGCAAGCGCGTGCATAATTACTGACAACCAAGAAGTGGCAAGACTGGTTTGAAATGTGTGTATGAACTTTTTCTTATTGTGGAGTCTTTTTTTAATAGTCATGAATTCAGGCCGACTACAGCTGCCGCCTTCTGCAAAAAGAGCAAGCTTCAGCCGGTCTATAGAGCTGCGATATTCAATGTATTTCTGTTGAAGTGTCACTTCAACACTAGGCCTGTTGAGGTTCTTGACCATCAGATGAGTGAGCGCTGCATTTCAGTCATGTAATGTCTGCCCGTGGGTGCTTCAGATGATTGTGTGGCCTCGTTCTACTTCACCAATGATGTCCTTTTCAGTAATACTCAGATTATTTAACAAACACTGAACTGTGTGGATGTAGTTTATCATAGTCACTGACCTTCGTGTCTCCTCTCTCATCTGTGTGTGTGTGCGCGCGTGTGTGTGTCCAGGTGTGACCAAGGTGGACTACGGTGACATCGCGACTCGCACGTCTCTCAGACAAAAGCTTCAATGTAAACCCTTCAGTTGGTACTTGGAGAACGTCTACCCAGACTCCCAGATTCCCAGGCACTATTACTCCCTAGGAGAGGTACGTACACACACACACACACACATACACACACAGTTAGTGGATAGAAACATTTTAGGTACCGTTCCTCACTGTGAGACAGACAGACACGTCTGTGAGTCACTGCCTTCAGGCTGAAATCCAAGCATAACGTGTCTGAATGTTGTTTGAATCAAAGGGTGTGGTTTAAGGTTCAGGTAATGCTGTTGCTTCATGTGGTGTCCGTGTGTGTGTGTGTATTCTGCTCAGATCCGTAACGTGGAGACCAACCAGTGTCTGGACAACATGGCCCGTAAGGAGAACGAGAAAGTCGGCATTTTCAACTGCCACGGCATGGGAGGCAACCAGGTACCGAGACAGAGGGAAAGAAACGATATAAAGGACAGAAATACTGGCACAAAATAAAGAGACAAGTCTAACACCGTCACTGTGATGGTACAGTAACTTCTGAAACATGAAACCGAGACGTCTGTTTTAAATCTGTTTGTTTCGTGCAGGTTTTCTCCTACACGGCCAACAAAGAGATCAGGACAGACGACTTGTGTCTAGACGTGTCCAAGCTAAACGGACCCGTCATGATGCTCAAGTGCCATCACCTCAAAGGCAACCAGCTGTGGGAGTACGACTCCGTGGTGAGTGGAGGGATGAGTGAGAGCGTCGATGTCAGGAAATGATAAAATGCAGATTGACTGATTTACACCTACCAGAATAGGCAGAGGCTGGGAGAAAAGGAATTGCTCATTTACACCAGAAAAGCCTGGAAAGTTCCAGACTTCATCTCTAACACCGATGAAATGGAAAGAATGAAGGTGTCAAAATGACAATAAACAAACTACAAAACAATAAAACCTCTTTAAAAGGATGAAAATATGGAAATATTCCTGAGGTTAGGAGTGACTGAAGATTCTGAAAAATCTTTTTGGCTGCACGTAAATGCTTGCTCCAGGGGAACCCTTATTCTTATTTTTTTATCTGTCAAAACTCCAGACCTCGTGCTTTTTGTGCTCACATAAAAACAAAAACATAAATAAAAAGTGTTTTAAAAAGGGAAGATAGAAAAAGAAATATGTTCTTGTCCGCTTTCAGCTCAGTTTGCTGATTGCTCTGAAACTGTTTTCATATAATCTTGCGTGTCCACACGTCTTAAAATTGTTTCCTGCTGGAAAAGTACACACACTAATAACTGCAGTTTACAGTAAACAAGGTCCTCTTGAAAAATTAGGAGGGAAAACAGCACAGACAAATGCAGAAACAGGTTTGTGTGTGTAAACAAGTGTTTTCATCACGTATGTAATTTTTTTTAAAAAATCATGTTTTCATCTTCATTTTGGTGTCATTTAAGTTGTTTGTTAATAAACTGACACATGCAGTATGACAACACATATTTAAGACCAGCTGTCGGTTCAGATAGCGGGATATTTATCGTCTTTAACTTTGGGGTAATATATTCCAGTTGACACATTACCCAACTCAACCACAGCATGTGTCACACTGAGAGCTGAGCCAAAACTGTCAGGCTGAAAAAAAAAAGAAGAAGTTTGAGTATATGTACAGATTTGAACAGATTTTTATTTACATCCCCTCACACTCACATAATCTCCGTGTGTCTCTACCATGCAGAAGCTGACCCTGATCCACGTCAACAGTAACCAGTGCCTGGACAAGGCCAGCGAGGAGGACAGCCAGGTGCCCAGCGTCAGAGACTGCACACACACGCGCTCCCAACAGTGGCTACTCCGCAACGTCACACTGCCAGAAGTCTTCTGACCACTCTCCCGCTCACTCACAAACACACACACTCACACACACAGCGGCCCAGAGTAAGCAATCAGGGGAACGGACAGTGTTTATTACAATTGGGCACCAGGAAAGTAAAGACTTCCCATGAGGGGATTCGGGAAGAGAGGAGGATGGTTTCGGACGGTACTACCTCTGCCAGAGATCAGAGGGAGGAGTGTGTTTGACCCTCCACAGAGTGAGACGCGGGAAAAGACTCCCTCCAGGAGACGTTGGCTGTCGTTTCACGTTTCATTTTAGTTGTTTTTAAAGAGATTTGAACCCGCGGAGAGTGACTCGCTCCTGGTGGCCTGGAGATGAGACCGGTGGCTGGCGGGAGTCGAGGTTCTGCACTCACAGCTCCCCCCCCCGGACAAAGCAGTCCAAACCCCTCAAACTCATCACTTAACGTTTACTGACTGCCTCTTATGAGAGTGTGTGTGCACTCGTTTTTTGTGTGTATGTGTGTGTGAATGGGTGTGTGTATTCTGAGATGAATGTATGCTTTGAGAAGGGGGCTGAATTCCTTGTTTTCTTTTTTTTCTTTTTTAATTTAATTTTGTAATGGATTCTGAAAATGAACTCTGGTGAACTCCTATGAAGAAGGGTGCATGTGTAAACAAGCGTGTGCGTGCGTGCGTGTGTGTGTGCGAGACTGTCATGTGTGCATGTGTCAGAGCCCCTCCTACAGTCTCGCAGCAGTGTGTGTCTCCCTCTGGTGTTACTCCTCGACATTTCAACCTACAGAGCGGAGCCTCCTCTCGGAGGGACTGCACACAAAAGACCTGAGAGGAAAACGAACACGAGGACCCGACGTCTGCCACCGGCAGAGATCTAGAGATAGAGAAATATGATGTTTGTGATATCTTGAGATTTGTATGTCCAGTTTTTACATGGCTTTGTCTGTTTCTACAGTCCTGTGAGAGTGCCACAGAGCAGTAACCCTAGTCTGTCTGTCCTCTGTTGTCTTTAAAGATGTTTAACATAGAGCTAACACACACACACACACAGACACAGGACTCTGCATATGTAACTGATGTTCACTGCCTAATGTAGTGTTAAACCATAGGGATCTCTCCTATGTGGCACTACATAGTCGCACACACGCAAACACACACACACACACACACACACACTTATCCTGTATACATATAGGAAAAAAGGCTGCACTAGCCTGATACTTTATTCCATTTTGTCATATCTTCTTCTCAATGACCTCTTTAAAAAAAATACACTCCAAGGGCTTCTTTCCTCCAGCGGAGTGTGTGGATGGATGCTTCGGCGTGGGTGTGAGCGTGTGTCTTCAGTACTAATCCCAGTCCATCAGCTCCCCCCCCCCTTCACTAGAACAAACGGCTCTCAGATTCCCTCCGCCGTTGGACCACCAGAGCCCGTAGCATAGACTGACGGCAGATCAGCACACCCCCGCGTCCGTTGTACTAAAAAAGAAAACGGCAAAAAAAAAAAGCTGCTTTTATTTTCTAAAGAGAGCGCAGTCTCCATGCTCTCCCGAGGACGTATGTATCGACAGTAGGAAAAGAAACCTTGAAAGCTTTTGTTAGAATATCAAAGAGACGTCGCTGGGGTGTGTTAGGGCCGAATAAAAGTGAAGAGCTGAGGGGAGTGAAGAGTTGAACTGTGGATCACAGAAAGCACCGCAGCAGCAGCAGCAGCAGCAGGCGGCATATCTTAAATCGTAACTACATATCTCACTTTGCGAGCTCACCTGCAGTATTTCACAGTATTTCATATCTCCATGAGCCAGACAGCTAAGCAGCTACATCATTTTCATTTCAACCATCATGCTTTCTTTATCTTTGTTTTTGTTTTGTTTTTTTGTATCACTCCTGCAGCTGCGAGTCGGAGCAGGAGAGGTGATCTCATAAAGGTTTTTAACCATGTTGTCTTCCTCCAGTGGAGGAGGGGTTTACACGTAGGACACAGGTTCATCTTTGTTGTGGACATGGTAGAGAGAGGAGGCTGTCGACTGATGTCATGTCTGAGAGAGTGACTGTGTGGTGAAGATGTGAACTGTTTTGGGGGGTTTTTTTTGATCATGAGACAGAGGGAGGGTAAAAGATTGTTCTAATTTCTTTGGGGCGGGGAGGGGAAGGGTTTGAAGTTAACTGACATGTCCAGGCTTCCACACTGAGCTGATCCAAATGTAGAAAAATAAAGGCGAAAAAGTTTACAGAACAATACGAGGAACATGTTGCTTTCCGCCTCTTTTTGTCTGCGCACACTCTGAACACACGCTCAGGACCAGCTCACAAACATGTGGCTGAATAGAGAGCTGAGTTTAAAGCAGCACATCTGCCAGTGTTATTTTTCAATCCAAACAAATAAGGATTGTTAAATTTGAGCTTGACGTTCATCTTCACTGAAAGCTTCCTCTTGTAACCAAACAAAGGTTATGTTTACATCTTCTGTTTTACACACTTCCCTGAAACCTCCCAGATATCTCAAATAAATTTTCTTCCTCTTAAATAATTTTTAAAAACTCAGATTTTTCATGCATTCTTTACATCCGTGTTTACCAGCTTGACTTCACTTCCCTTGTTGGCACGTTGCCTAATCCTAATTTGTGCGTCTTCTCAGTGGATTAAAGGTGTATGTCCGTGATCTGTGTGCACGTGCCGCACGTGTGACCTCAAGCATGCGCAGTGTACAAACAAAACAGAGTGCAGATTGTAAAAAAAAAAATTAATAAAATAAATCCTTTTTTTTAAAAAAGTTAGGCCCAGTGGCAATCACACGGTCACAGGGTGTGAAATGTGACCACCGCTGCATGAGGCAACCATGGGTGTAAAAAGATGACAATCTCTGCTCTCTGCTGTAGAAGAGGCGAGTCTGGGCAGAAGCAACATAAGTCTGCAGGGAAAATGGGACTCTTCTGTCTTTTTAATAAACATGGGAGAGCGGTGAAGGTAGTAGAGACAGGCAGCGTGTTTTGTGGAGTGGATTATTCAGACTCCTTCGCCTGATGCGTTGAATTATTCATTTGTCAGGATCAGACCCAACAAGAACCATCAGGAAGACGTATTAGACAGCAGTGTTTTGCATACACATCTTTAATAAAAAGATACTGATTCTCGGCTTTTGTTTCCTGATGTGTTCATGCTGCTACAGCGCCTCGTTACAGATTCATTCAAGCTGAAATTGTGTCTCCAGCCAGGCCAAACAAATATCTCTGAACTGCTCTGGGTGTCCTTGGTCAGATAGGCACAACTCAGGTGTCATAAAGTCAATCTGCTCCTCAGTTGAAGATTAATCTGCTCCACGGATCCAAGAAGAGCCTTCTTCAAGGAAACACCTTGCTCCCTTCACGCAGTGAAGTGATTCTGCCGTTAAAGAGATTTAGACTTCATGTGCTGCAGACTTCAGAAGAACGACGTGGAGTCTTTGATCTGAAGAAACGGATCAAAGCCGGTTCAGACTGCAGCCCGCAGGGAAACTGCACGAAAAGATGGACTATACCGAAGCGTTTGTCAGAGGAGCACAGCGAATTTCTAAACTTAGGCACGTGTCCATCTAATAATTCACTTTGTTTTATTGATGCGTGTTTGCGAAAATCAGTTTTATGTTTTATTATTAAGACACTGCTGTAGATCTCATTAACTTAGACTCAGCATATGTTTCATTTCTCACAAGAAATAAAGCTTTAAATTCTTCATAATAGATTGTTACAGTAATCAGGTATTATGTCATAAAGTTTAGGATCATAATGTGTAGTTTTATTGGCACTGATGAGTACTAATGCATATTTTGTAGGATGAAAGAAAATATCATTGCTTTGACACAACTCATTACTGTTAATCTGTTCAGAAGATGATTTTATCATGCTTGACACGCTACATTAACACCAGCTTTTAAGTCACGGCGCTCATTTTATATCACTGAAGCCTGATAGACATAAAAAATATAACAACAAAAACATTTTCCTCTTCTTTTTTCTTTACAGATTATGTTATACAGAGTGTGTGACGTCACCTGGAAGGCCAGCTCTCGGGGTCAGAGAATCATTCTGGACTTTCAGAACTCACTTTGTGATCCAAATACAATAATAAGCTTCACAAAGAATCCCCCGTGGGACATTTTTCTGACCTGTCCGAAACATTTAAAACCCAACGCATAGCAGCACAGTGCCTACATTTTCTGGTGTCCCACATTCAGCACCGACTACTGTACGTACTGCAGACTTTTGTCAACTGAAATAAACTACTTTATACCTAATGAGTCGCTTTCATTTATGACCACAGAACATCGTCCCGTGTTTGTCGATGAGACGTCATCTGAAAGGTGTCGGGCTTTACCAGCAGCCGTACTGAAGCTTTTCTGTGGATTTGATTTTTATTCTGCCCATCTGTCCAGAGAATCGCTGACACACTGGCAATCTGTAAACGCTTCACAGAACAGATGACACCATATGACTCAACCCACACAAATACAGATGGACATTTTTAGCTTTTACTTATCCAGGGAAAGTTGCATTTAGATTGCAAGCTTTGTAACCTCTTTTATATCCTCATAACTATCTACACTCAATTATTATGCAAATACAATTTCAATTAAACAAACCTTTGATTTTTAGTTTTTCAATTGTGCGTCTCCCCCTGTCTGTTTAGATGACATCACTCTCAGACAGGTTTTAATTTGAATGCAGCATTTTTACATTGCTGTGCTACTTTTACTCTAGTAAAAGATCTGACTACCTCGATACATCGACACTGTATCGTCATAAATTCAATATCTTTAGATCCGAGTGTTTCTCACCATTCCCTAAAATTAAAAACAGGCAATCATCACAGAGCTGACATGTAGAGACAAACAACCAGTCACATTCACTCCTTGTCATAATGAGGTACCCAACAAAGCCAGGGCTGTTTAAATGACGTTTATTGTGTCAGTGCATAACCAGTAATAAAACGGTACCAAATGAAAACGGTAATTTCGATAAAACAGTGAAACCGTCGCTAAACTACACGTTTGTCCCGTCACAGAAAACATCACAGCCCTCCCAGCTAACGCGGGCAGCTAACACAGTAGCCATGTATGATCAATGTGTCACATTAACACACACAATTCATCTGTACAGCTTGTTTATTAAAGCTTCAGGGGATGTAAACTACTTCATACTCTCTTCAGAAAAGTGCTCCGACTGTAGTCTAAGTACGGGGTGAGTTAGGTAAGTGCAGGAGTGGATGAGGTGAGTAAAAAATGTTTTTAAAAAAACACATAAAAACATTTATAAAGGATCTGAGGTCAAAGAACAACTGATGAAATCATGGCATGGCGATGGCAGCCTCACCAAAACTCACACAAATGCTAGTCACACTCATCAGTATCGGGATATTGCTTCAAACATGTGCGTGAATACTGACAGATGAGCTAAGCGTGTTTAAAAATGAAAAGCTTGCATTGCACGTAGGGATGCGTGTGAACTCACAGTGTGCTGACAGACCAAATGAACTGAAAGTCCATACACCTGCAGCCATTAAAAACTGTTTGCAATGAGTCGACTGAACAGATTTTTTTTTAAAAACAAAAAACGGTGGCAACAACGCCTGGTCCGGGCTTTAGCGCTGCAGCTACGATGCTACTGAACAGCGAATGACACATGAAGTAAAACTTTAAAAAAATAAACTCCTCTTGAGTCAGGCGTGAGAACTTTAAGACTAAGTGCTCAACTTTACACAAACCAGCCGTCACCACAAACTCTACTAGCCTCCACGAGGAGAGAGGTAGGGAGTACAAACACTGCACAACCACACACACTGTAACACAGCCGGGGTGTGCAGGATGGAAAAAATAATAATAATAACAAAAATCGATCGGCTTACAGTTCACCACAAACCGGATTGTAAGTTGGAACCATTTTTAAATATTACAAAAATCAATTTAGGCACTGAGTTCTGAGAGATGATGAGTGTCGCATCAACATCTCATGTCATTCAGGTCATGAAGCCCAATGTGATGTTGTTGGTCCACGTTGGCGCTCACATTGGTAATTTTAGGGTCTCGAGTGAGGGCAGCCGGTGCCGTTTTGCTCAGAGAAACAGCTCTGGTGAACAGACGGCGTCATGGGTGACCAGCCACACTACGCCGCCGCCTCTTCTTGGTCGGGACGGGCCGACTCCTGTAGAGCCAGGCGGCGTAGGGAGGAGCTTCAGGGAGGGGAGTACTCCCCAGAGGAATCGGCCAATAGGAAACGGTCCACGCAGGACGCACCCTCGCGCTCTCTCACTCACTGGTCTTCTTCAGGACAGTGGGGGTGGAGTCTGGGAAGGTCCTGAGAGCGACAAGCAAGAACACACACACACACACACACACACACACACACATGATTGTATGGTTGCATTTTTTTTTTTCAAATCAGTTCTCCGATTTCAGATCCAGTCTTTACCTGAGGGGGTGGAGCGGCCAGGTGGACTGCACCGGTGTCGGCACTGCAGAGCTGGGGCTCATCAGCATGGCACTGTAGATGTTAGGCTGCAACTACCAGGATACAGAGGAGGATGGGCCCGATGATGGCGCCCTCCAGACCCAGATAGTATGCTCCGCCTGCCACCGCCAGACCTGTCAGATACGGGTGTCCGCCCCTGAGACACAGAAGACAAAGAACAGACTCTCTAACTTGCGATAATACAACCCGTTTGAAGTGTTTATTTCAGCGGTGACGGTGAGAGTTTGGCTCTTGGCTCTGACCTCATCCCCTCCCCACAGATGTGCGCACATGGAGATATTGAGGAGTGATGAGCAAATATCTTAAACCTCCTGCAGGTGGATGTTGGTGGTGGTGGCGGCGGGGCTGAAGCACACGTAGTAATGCCGCTGCAGTGCAGCAATGGCAGCGGCAGCTTAAGCGCACTGGTGTTTGGATCGGATGATTGCGGAGCGTGAGGAATGTGATGCGCGTGTGCGCGCAGCGCCGCTCGAGCTGTCTGCCTGAGCTCGCTCGCGGGGCGGGCATCGCTCCATTTACTTTGCAGCGCTAGACCTGCGTCAAACAAATGCTGCGTGACAGCGAGAAGCCGTGTTAAACAGGGAGCACCTGGAAGTCTGCAACCAATTACAATCCCCAGGTGCGGTGCGAAGACAGAAATACCAGGCATCAATTTACTGTGACAGTCTCAAATAAGAACAACAAACTTTTCTCACTCCGCGGATGTTATTTATACATTTATGTCTTCTTCTTCGCCGTCTGGGGATCGTGATTAGCTGCAGACACTCCTTATTTAAGATGGCTTCTCCGTGTCTAGCACCAAATGACACAAATAAATGTCTCATTGCGAGGTAGACAGGGCTGAGTAGGCGCTCATGTTGTTATTTTGCAGGGATCATTAACTCATGCCTCTACTGCAGCTATCTTATCACAGAGAGGTGAGACAGCTGCGCCGCACAACTTTAAAAACTAATAGACATAACCTCGATCTAAAAAATATAAATGCAGCTAACCAAGCTTTACCATGGATTGACTTTACTCAAGCTCATTGCCACCGGACAGTGAAACGACAGAACAGGAAAGGAACACTTAATAATGTGTATTATTGCCAAGCGTGAAGCTAAATTAGGTCCTAACCATGAAGGCCAGCGCTACAGGAAACACTATTCAAAGGGGGAAACAGACTTCGACACAAGGCCGGGCTGCCAATAACAGCTGAGATGCAGCATTATCTGGCCCTCTGTCTGGTGTTGTTTTCTATCTCAAACAGCTGACGGCTTATGAAACTGGCAGAGACAAACGGAGACACTGTTTATAGACCTGTATAGACAAAACTATATTCGGGTACCGAGCAGGCGATCGCTTTGTTGACATTGATTGGCCAAATTGGTGCGTGAACACTCGAGCAACAAAAGTTACATACCCCGATATGTCCGAGTAGATAGCTGTATCTACAAAATACGTCGGGAGGAGATGGCAGATCAGCAGCAGCACGGCCTTGACGCCTTCGCCCTGCACCAGCCACAGGTCACACATGGCTGGCACCGCGGCCCAGTAGGTCCCCAGGAACGGCACCGCACCCAAGATGGCAGCCAGGGCTTCAGGCCAAGAGGAAGGGATGCAAAGATTGAGAAAAGGCTGACTGAGGCTGACTTGGCATGTGCCGGTATAGTGACAGCGCGATCTGAACGCGCTGACTCACCAGAGGGAATGAAGACGATGTTGATGCCAAAGATGGTGTGAGTGAGCCACGTGTAGAGGCCGTAGAAGCCAGCCATTTTCAGGGAGGCATCAAACACTCCTCTTCAAAACACACACACACACACACACACAAGGTCAAAGATAATCTCCTAAATGTTTTGTTTAAATGTCACTTTGTGTGTGTGTGTGTGTGACTACCTGATGGCCTCCTCTACAGACTGGCCTATGATATTTGAGGAAGGTCCCGGCTGGGAGAGGGGGGTCAGGCTGATCACCCATTTGACGGGTTTGTAGTATTCACCACTGGAGCTCAGCAGGTAGAAGAGAGTGGTGAGGAAAATCACCTGCGAAAAATAAAATATGATGAGCAAAAGTCCTCACAGATCACCGGCGAAGCATGTGCAACTCAGAATAGCCGTGCGGATGTATCAAACTTTAAGATCTGTTGCAAAAGATTATTACGACCAGACCTCCCAGTGAGAACGGAGGATAAATAAATCAAACGTCTGCAGTATCTAGACACATAAAATATGTAAAAATGTACTACAATGGCTTCCACCACCAACCACGAACTTCAGCAAACTTAAGATAGCTCTAAAGGTTGGTTATGAACAAAGTCCTGGACAGTTCCTTCCCTGCTGAATGTGTCTGATATGTTGTATCTTTTTTAGAAATATATTAGATGGACAAAGATTTTGTGCTTCTAACTCTACAGCAAAATGTGAAGTTGTGTGTGTGATTTATGCTCAGTTGGGATTTTTGCTGGTCTCAGCGCACCAGATAAACACAGGTGAACGAGGAACCAAAACCACCTCATGTCATTCTCTTGCGCTAGACGCTTCGCGGCGCTCAGTGTTTCATACCAGACTCAAGGCGAAGTTGAGCAGCGCCGTGCCGCTGTGGAACAGGACGGTGAAGAGCGTGGTCGTGGTGGAGATGAGGAGTCCAACATTTCTGCTCATGACCACCCACAGAGACTCCAGGATCTACAAAGCAACAAAGGCGACGGTAAACGTGTCATGCACACCCCTCTGAGACGCACAGTTGTGAACAAGTCGGACGCGCCGCTGAATCCCAGCGCGAAATATCAGGACAAACAAATGATGTAGGAACGCCTGGACTGTAGCCAAACCTTTCCCAATGAACTGTTTGTAATATTGCATGTGATGCAAAGTACACGCAAATCCAGAGGCTGTCAAACAAACTCACGGACAACAGAGTCTCAATGTTCTCCTGCAGAAAGGAGGCGATGTCCTTCCAGTCCAGTATGTCGACGAGCCAGCTGCTCTGTCTCTGAGCCATCAGCTTGTGACCACGCTGGCGCGCATGGTGGGTCGTGTTCTGGGGACGGAATATTTGAATGAGAGCCGACATTTCAAAAAAGGTGGACAAATCTCATCAAGACGTTAAATGGACTCCAGCGTCCTCACCCTACCTTCACAAACCAGGAGTGGTACAGTCTGTCCCAAAGCTCCAGAACCTGTTTCTCAATCACAGCGGTGTGGTTCACCTTGTCCCCTAACATCTTATGAAGCTGCACAAAAAGGGGACGAAATTCAGTGCGCGACAGGCCATGACATGTTTCTCGATGGAGAAATCAATAGGTGACCATTATCCTCACCTTTTGTGTTATCCATTCTCGACCGTGTTGATAGACATTAGTAGCAGCCGAGTTCAAGGCCTTCTGCACCACACGAGCTTCTGGAAGCAAACTAGAGCAGGATAATGTGAGAAAAGACGAAAATGAGAAATTAAAAACTTCATAAGAGATAGAAAGAAATAAAAAGAGAGTACGCTGACATACTTGGCCCATTCTGGATGGTTAGACACGGTCTCGTTGATGAGGTTACTGGTTACGTCGATGATGTGAACGCTTTCGTGATGAACCTAGAAAGATGAAAAGTTCTTCCCGTTATTCGGCACGATGTCTCCGCACCTCATCCAGAGGAACTAGAGACAAACAAAGTACCATAGCAGTGAGCAGCAGAGCCATGAGCAGGGTCCCCGTGACCAGGAGGAAGATGATGAAGATGCTGATGATTTTATCAAGGGATCGCTCCAACCACACGACCATCTGAGGGCACAGGCGGGAGGAAATAGAAGAAAGAGAGAGAGGAGGGAGGGGCAGGGGGAGACAGGGAGGTGACAGAGAGCAGATCCAAAGTCAGTACAGCTCTGAAGAGGCTGTAAACATACAGTGATCAGACACATGGAGAAACCTGCGTCCTTCACATGTGAGGGAGTCATTTTGGATCCAAAAGCTCAGAACAGCCAAGTTGGTATCTTTTATTCTAAAACAGGTCTGCACGTCAGACTGTCTGTCTGTTGAAAGGTGGCGAAATTCATAACTCAGGTTTCTCAATGCTCCAAAACTGCATCGACAACTAACAGCTTTAATTATTATTTAATTATGTTTCCATGTGTTACTGGAGTCAGTGGCAAGTTACTGTCAGAGGTTTTGTTAGTGGACACCTCTCTCCTAGAAGAACACATCCTAATGTTTTGTCATTATATTTATGATAAAGCCGTGAAGGTCCCACGGCATTTAAAGCTACACGATTCAGTACTGTCCAGAATAAACGTACTTTTCACTGTCTATAAGAACGTAGCCTTACCTTACAGATGAAGGATACTTATCAGGCTGACTGATTAAATCCAGTACAGCCAAAAAAAGGTTAACAAAAAAATGGAAACACCAACATGAGTAAGGGCTCTGACTTTTAAAATCGGGTGATTAAACAGGCAGGTTAGTGCAGCATGTTAAGTTGAGAACTAATTAGCAGTAGGAGTCTGCTTTCGAGGTGCAAAACTCATCACCACTTAATGCAACAACACAGCCAGTGTTGTACAAATGATGTATTTTGTCAGTGTAGCGAGAGGAAACCCTTAAAAATCATGAATGAGTACATAATTAACAATACACACTAATATATTCTGAAATCTAAGAAACCCGGCGTGGTGGATCTGTGACTGCACGTGAAGAATTGCTATCAGGTCTTCTGATGTGACCATTCAGGATGTTTTTCATATCAACAACCTGAACATGAACATGCAAGAGTTCAAGAACTAAATGTAACCTGTAAATGTAAATGAACCTTTAAACGCTGACGATTCTGTCCTACTGTCAACAAATCCCATGACAAGACGAAAACCAACAATATGTTTACACAGCTCTTTGTCCTTTCCAACTTCCCTAACCTGTCTGTAACACACCCCAGACATGAATCTTTAAACGCAGCTCGCAAATGTAGTTCAGTTCTTCAGCTGGGCACTGTAGTTTTTAGCTAACACTGCAGAAATAAGAGTATATAAAGTATATGCTGCGGAGCTTTTTCATTCAGAAAATTGTCCATGTTCATGGTAACGAAGGAACCCAATGCATGAGTGCTGCTCTACCATGTGTTTGGACCAGTGGCTGGTCCTTAGCACAGAGGAATCGGGCTTTTTTTATTGTTGGTTTTGGTCCTCTCATAGCCTTTGTTGATGATAAGAAACATGTTTTAACAAACTGTCCCTAAGAACTGGAGCGTCTTGAGCAAAACATGTAATACACTGTACGGTTCAGGCCTCATGATAACACTACAAAGAGAAACGAAGCTCTTCTTAAGGTAAATCTGGCCCAGGTGTATATTTAGGTGTTTCCATTATTTTGTCCATCTCCAGCCTCATTTCCTACTCATGAAATCTCCTGAAACATACCCACATCCCTCCAGAGGTTCACTCTGGGAGACCACGGGCAGCGTTTCTCCTACATCTCCATTGAAAACATCGTTAACGTCAGGCTTATCGACCGACGTGTATTCAGAAACACTGCCCCCTCCTCCCACTCAGCTCTGCTCTGTCTACATCAGTCATCTCTCCATGCAGCTCATACACTCTCAAGCCAAAACCTGCCAGTTAGGCCACAGGCTGGAAGATACGGACGAGGCTGATGGACTGAAGAGTCCCGCCTCCCCGACCGTAGCTTCCTGTCAACATCAAAGCAGGACGCGGGTAAGCAGCAGCAGGACAGACATATAAGACAGGATGAGACGGTGATGACAGTGGATGGGTAAAGTGCCAGTCCAAGCTACTACAAGGTGTGCTCACGCCTTCACACACACACACACACACACATATACAGGTTATTTCGTTATCTCTCGCTTCCCGTCACACACACTCTTTCTGACAGTCTCTCTTACTCTCAGCACTCTGCTCCTCCAAGTCATTACCTGCTTGTTAAGCCAATGCCAGAGCTTGGGGAGGAGACAAAGAGACATTGGGATGGTTATTTTTGGAAAGATCGGTGCAGCAGTCATCACATGTACCCAGTGCGACACGAACACAACGTTTTTGGGTACAGGCAGTGAGGGATGAGGAAGTGGAGCGTGGCAGGCAGGATTTAAATACAGGCCATACGGGGACTGACTATACGGTGAGATGCAAATCTGTCTGCAATGAGGTCATCCGTGTCGTTGTACGAAACCTAACAAGAACTTCTCGTAACAGAGAAATGATGCAGCTCAGTTTTCTCGTTTGGAAAATTCTATCTGTGACTTTTTAGAGCAACGTTAATGGATTTTAGAATAATTTAGAATACATTGTTTGCAAGTCTAATATTCATCCTGTTTTTTTTTTTAAATACCCGGTGAACATATGGTGCTGAACAGGTAGTGTACAGTTGGCTCAAAATAAAGCTGTGCGAGCAGTGAGTGTGAATCAAAACAGAGCCGGACCAAAACAATGAGCTGAAAGACGCTAAAAAGCTACAGAGAAGTGGGGGGAACTGAAATTAACGCAGAAAAGTTTCCATCAGGACAAATAACAAAGAAGACATCCTGCAGAATAACCAACACTCATCTGAAATTTTCCAGCTGAAAGGTTCAAACGCTGTGAGGAATCACTTTTCACAGAGCTCCAAAGAGCTGCTATATATTGTAGAGAGTTTCATTTTTGCTGAACTATTCCAGAATATTTTATCCTCTAATCTCTGAACTGCAGATACCCAGTAGGCCTGACCTTCAACATTTACTGGCCAGACATTCCTCGAGGGTCTTTAATGTGGACAGTGACGAACATACCGAACGGCTACAAAGATGTGCCAGTGTAGAAGAAGAAGGGGTGTGTGTGTGTATGTGTGTGTGTGCCCAGGTGAGAATGTGTGAAATCACAGATTTCAGCACCGGCACCGCCGGCACTTTGGGATCAGTCTGAGACGTTACCTTAGTGTCGATACGCAGCAGGAACTGAGCCAAGCCTTTGATTGGTCCTGGCAGCAGGGCCTCTTCTCGCTCACGTCCGAGCTTCTCCAGCACCACCCACCACGAGGTGAGAGTCCTCTCGGCAAAGCTCTTCAGGCCAAAGTGGACCACCAGCTTCTTCAGCACCCACACTGAAGTATCAATGCAAGATTAGTCTGAGTACAAATCTGAGAAGGAGCACGTGATATGAGACACAAGCGTGCATTTGTGTGTGTTACCAGCCACAGGGATAGGCAGCAGTTGTAAGATCCAGAGGTTGAGCCAGACCTGAACCAGTACAATGGCCCAGACCAGGAGAATAAAATAGATATCGCTGGCTTTCTGGGAGCTCTTCTCTTTCTGGAAGAGGCCGCTTGGTAATGAACGAGAGCCTCGAGGAAATCCCGGCGTTGCAGGAAGGGGGCCGACAGACTGCACCCCATCTTGAAGGAGACGAGGGCACATGGGGAGCATAGAAGAGGGAGAGAAAGAAAGGACAAATCTATGAGGAAGGACATTGGTTTGTTGCACAAACTGCATTCCAACCACCATGGACGGCTAAATGGTGAAGCCAAAGCAGAAGTGTCTTAAGCCGCTGTTCCTCTAATGGCTGCAAGAAGCTGGGTCCAAAAATGTTGGCTGCAGAGAATGAAACTTCTCTAGTGAAATGTCTGTGATGATTTTCAGATGAATGCCAAATGCCAATGCCATCAGGGTCTGTTTGCTTGATTAACCATGACAGTTACTGGCTGCTCATCCCAAATCTCCACCAACCTTCCTCCTCTTTGCCTCAATCTAAATTTTCACACTCCAGTAAGATTTAAAAAAAAAAAAAAAGCATGAAATACGCAAAAGGTAAATCCAAAAACAAGGTCACAGAAATACTACACCCATGTCACATCCCCGGCATGCAAATCCTGTCTGTAACTCTGTAATACGCAGAGCTGAAAGTGAGCCACCTCACCTGTAGTAGAGCTTTCGCGGGGCTCGCTTTTCATCTGAAGGTTGCTACAGGAGATCGCCATATAAATAGTGTTAGCAGCAAATGACAGCACCTGCCCGGACAGCTCTCCTGGGGAGATGAGAGAGACAGAAAATTACGGTCACAGTGATGCGCTGCCGGCGGAGGAGAAGTGTTGCAGAGCAAAGAGCACTTTCACACTTCTTCGTGTTTGTGCGGTCCAATAAACCGAGCTGTTTGTCAAGTTGTTTAAGGGATCAAAGTTCAATAAAGACTGATTTAAACCGCCTGGCTTTTATAGCAATAGTTCAAGATTTGATGTACAGTTATTGCGGAGAGGTAGAGGACAGTAAATATGAAGCTACTGTCAGAAGCGAGCATAAGGAGGGGGGCATAAGGGGCAGACAGCTAGCCTGGCTCTGTCCAAAGGTAATAAAATCCATCTGAACCTAACAAATTCAACATGTTCTATCTGTATTATTCAATCCATACATGAACCATCGACCTGTGACTTTCAATCGTATGTATGAATGCCCAGTTGATAGGGATCAGAGGCTTCTTGCTGTGGTGAATGTGTGTGTCCGTAAATATTCACCTCTGCCAGGGACAGGTGGTTTCTCTTGGGAGCCGACAATGATGAGTATCACCACAACCACAAACATGGGCACTCTCCACGAGCCGGTCAGAGACACTAAAAACAGATTCAGAAATCAGGATGACGGATTTGTATTTTCTCAGAAACGTGCTGCTCTTAATCTACACGACACATTCTTCACATTACTGAGTGTTTCCCAGCAGAAATATAAACTTGTGATGCACTACTGTGTCTTGTTGGACCGGCCTAAATACACTCTTAGTTTAAAAAGGTCTAAAAAATATCAGGATTACAAAGATAACATTGATCATTTTGGCTGATCATATGATGAAGTTTTTATTCAGACACATGCCAAACTAAGGACATTTTCTCAGATTTGCCCACAGCCATGTGAAAACCCTCCCCATTGCTCTCCTCTTGAACTTAATTTATCGTTAATAGCTCTCTGTCACTTTTAACATTTCACGCCTGAAGGTCAACACCTCATTTCGGCACCCCTTAAGTGTGCTAAAAATAGTGGCGACTTCCTCATCTTACAATGTAGCTCTGCATGTGCTCTGTGTCACTTATGGACCTACAGAGATAACGTCTTATCTTAACTGGAAAACATTTCTTTTTTTTTTTTTTTTACAGCGTTTAGCCTCTTTCTCAAGACAAAGACAAAATGTACAGAAATCCTCCCCGAGGCGTTTGCACAGAAGTATGAAAAGAGTACGAACACGCCTGAGCAGGCTCTCCAGGCTTCACCTCCTCCCCACAGACGCACACTCACGCTCACCAATGTAGAAGAGCAGGACAGTCCAGACTGGAAGAGCCAGAGCCCTCAGGTAGCACTCAGTGCTCGGACCCCACTTGAAGCAAACCGCCAGCAAGTAGCCAAAAACCACGGTGCACACCTGAGTGAGAAAATGATGAAACGAATAAAAGCAGAGATCGGATAAAGGACTCAGTCAGTGCTTCTTCCACACACAGCATCATTTTACATTCCCCCGTTGGACTTGTTGGAGAATGTATGAACTTGTTTATGATGTGTGCTTGTAAAAGAGGGCTCAGCGATCAATCTGATCTTTTTCCTGAACTGAGGCACACTTCAAAAACATCCAGTTCACCCTGAAGTAAACTTTCCTTCCGATCTCTGATAACCAACATACTGCAGCAAATGATCTGCTGCTGTTTGAGGGGATAAGCATGAAATACGGTGTCACGGTCTAAAAATCAGCTGGTCACAAAGGTCTCAGCCGGTTCCACTGCACAAAAAGACATCTTTGGATGTAATTTAATATAGTGTCCTCCGTCCTATTTATAGACAAAGGCGCCCTGTGTCAGTCTTTTCGAATCGTTTATAGAAAGGACGGGCTGTCTGAGGAGGAACGTTTAATGCAATTTGTATCTGGTCAAAGCCGGGGTTCAGGCCCCTGCAGCTGTTTTTGGAATAATAAAAGGTATTGATCGGTCGGACGCTAGGAGGGCAGTTCCAAGAAAGTTCCAAGAAAAATACTTGTAATGAGGTTAATGGAATAACCTGCTTCACGTTCAAGGAAATGCAGCTCATGCTGACCTCATTTCATTATAATTTACTCCTTTAAATGCTTTTTTTCTCCTCAGTCAGCCAGCTACAGTTTCCATATTCAGATTGCATCTTTACCAAAACTAAAATATATTTAACAAGCTATCACACAGGAGCAAGAAACCAGCCAGCTAGCCAGCAGATATTCACAGTGGAGAAGCTGGGACCTGTCAAGTTTGGGCGTGTTTACATAGAAATATGTGTGTACTCTGTGTAATTTTCTGTCCACCAGCTAATCAATAGTTTTTCATACAGCAATCAATATTCAAAAATGTCATCTGCTGTGATACTGATTATGACTCAGCACCACTCTGAGCTGTCTGCAGCCTATCTATGGTGACCCAGCTCACAGAGCTGACCTCAGTGGCATCCACAGAGTGACACAGAGGGGCTTTTGTGGTCACCATCAGGGGCGTGTAACCAGTTGTCACTGTCCATTCACTCACCCACACGGTGTGGAAATAGTCCAGCACGGCCCCGATGATGCTACAGACGTGTCCGAGGATCACCTGCATGCCGATGACGCTCCAGAAAAGGTAGAAGAAGTAGACCAGCGGTGCCCCGGCCCCGATCACCAGCAGCATCGTGAGCCTCTCCAGCACCAGCCTGCCCATCGCCTCCACCCCATAGTTCACACACCACACCGGAACAAGCAGGGTACCCAGCACGATGGGCGTACCGGTTTCCTGGAGGCCGCTGAGCCACGAGCGGCCGAGCCGGGCCAGGGAGTACTTGAAGGGGTGGAGGAAGGTACCGCAGAGTACTGCCCAAAGCAGCGGGCGGAGGAAGGCCTCCAGGATGAAGTAGACTAAAACCGCCGCTCCGCAGCAGATAGCCACAAAGATCATCGCCCCCGTGTTGTAGAAGGCCTGTTTGATGTTTTTATCAAACTTCAGGGACGACGGCTGGGTTAGCAGCTGGCTCACCATCCCGACGGCCGGTTGGACACTCTCGGAGAAAGAGACAGAGTGAGGCCGCTCAGAGCGAGGGGTCTCCGGCGGAGAGACAGCTGCAGGGTCCGGCGCCGAGTCCTCCTCGTCTGCCATGTTCTCCGATTCCGCCCGTTGGACACGCCGCGTGAGGGAGGAAAACATGTGACGTAAGACCAACGGAAGGCCCAGGGGCACCATGGGCAATGGAGTGAAAGTAAGATTCACTTCCGGTTTTTTTATTTAGGTATTTCCCGTCTTATATGGCTATTATTATTATTATTATTATTATTATTATTATTATTATTATTATTATTATTATTATTATTATTATTATTATAAACTAACACTATTCTCAGTTTTTCTTTTGGTGTATTATTCTGATAATATATATGCATGACATATTTTTTTATTATTTATTTTATTTAATTTATTTATCAGACAGTGGTAGTGTAAAATAAATATTGATGATACGGTGGAGGACAGTAGTGCGGATGGCAACAGCTATTTGACAGATGCTATAATCACAAGAAATTTATAGTCCTATATGTGGTTTATGGATGCATACTAATGGATCCTTGAAGGTTAAATATAATATACAATGTTCATGTTATGTAACTCACAATATATGGCAGTTGTTACTTTTTTCTTTCAGCTACACAAAGGAATGTTTCTGCTGGAGGTGAGACCAAATTCAGACTTTGTTTGTTTATTAAGTTATTACGTTGTTGTTGTTGTTTTTTCTATATTTTCCATAGTTTTTCAAATGTAAGTTTGGGGAATCATTTATGTTACCCTGGAAGATTATTTTTACACTTAATTTCCACCAGAATGTAAAGTTACTCAAAGTAACACTTTGCTAAAAAAATGCACATGCTGAAAACACTGACAACATAAATAATGATATATGATATATAATGATTAATAGAATTATTTTTGTGAATAAAAATGATCCCCTCTGGCTCTATACTGTGTGAGTGTGCTGTCTGTTCATGCACAACAAGGTCTGTATGGTCTTGTGTGTGCTGTCTTGTTGTTTCTTCGAAGGTTAATGATAACAAATACAACCGTGACAGATTGTTTGAGTGGGAGGCGTTTTAACATATGCATCCATTTTTAATACAGATTAAAAGGCTACAATAACAGCATGGGGGGACGGGGGGTGAGTCCATGGCAAAGCAAACTGTTCTTCCTTTGACAGTTTGCTCCTGTTCCGTGTTATTGCTTGCTATTGCAATAGTAACTCATGTAGCAGTCTCTCTCTGTCTGTTGGACACAGTCACAGTGTCACAGTACTGATAAACAGACCCAACAGCCACAGTGAGCGAGAAAATGGGGAAAGAATATCTTAAAATTAATTGATGAAAAAATTAGATGAGCACCAAACATAAACATGAGAGAAAGTGATGACCATAGGCAGTCCCTGAAATTATACTTTGTGATAGTACAAACCACCTTTTTTCTCTTGATGATATCCATATAAACATAATGAAAGGGGTAAAGGGACGGTAAGAGTGTGCACAAACAGCTGAGCTGCTTCGCTTGTCCTCAGAAAACCTTTGAGTTTTCGCCAAGTTCAACATGA
Organism: Nibea albiflora; assembly: GCA_014281875.1. Taxonomy (NCBI): domain Eukaryota; kingdom Metazoa; phylum Chordata; class Actinopteri; family Sciaenidae; genus Nibea; species Nibea albiflora. The sequence continues at coordinate 14,581,623 of CM024804.1, forward strand.
GGCACTGTCTTCTCCTCACCAGTGAACAGCGGGTTTTTGAAATCTTTCCCAGATTTCCCAGTGCATGCAGGATTTTCGAAGACTTGTGAGATTTATTTACTGGCATGTGTAGTCCTCATATTTTTAAATACTTGGAAGCTATCATAAACACTGAAAATAAGTGGCCTATTTGTACTATAACGCTACTCTTGTATCAGACCTCTTGTTTTGTACTGACACCAGTACATGGTAATTCTACAATATAGATTTAATACTTTGTCAAGATGCTCTGTATGAGTTCAGAGTAATGAATATATACTCTCTATTGTGTTTAATATATCTAATACAGTGTCTTTTTGTGCAAAGTGCACACTTGAATGTGGCATCAGACAAAAAATGGCAACTACGTTTTATTGCTGCTTCATCTTCTCTTCCCTGTTTTTCCCACTATGTACTCAGGTGTGCTTCATTATGGCGTTCCCATTAGTAAGTAGAAGGTGAGGGCTACTATGAGCAGTAAGCACAGCGGAGAGTTGAAGGTCTGGTAGGCTGTAGAAGGCATGAAGATGTCCTCATACTTATAGATGCTGATCATGTGGTCGCTGACTGGCGGACTGTCGATGTCATGCCTCGTGATGGAACCTGTTGAAAAAGATAAGACTATGTAAGATGTCATGTAAGACCAAAAGAAAGACAGCTACCTTGCTGAAGCTTGATCAGTCACCTTGTATGGCAGGCCCCCATGCAAACAGGTAATACCATGACAGATGTAAGTCCACAAGTGTTTCCTCTCTGGGGACGTATAATGGCCGTTTGAAACGGCAGGTCACCCGGTTGTTCTCAAAAATACCCTCTTCGTCTCTAGCCGGGTTCCTCTTTATTTCCTTGGCCCACTGGCCGACGTTGTAGAAGTGATGTATCCGCACGCGTCCGTTATCATCGTGGACACAGCCCATGACATCATCCCCTCCCTGTGGAGATATAAAGAAACAAGGAAGTGAAAGTTCTGATACATCTATAAATATAGTAAGTGGGACAGACACCAGACTATTACTGTTCATGCAAGTAAACCCACAGAGAGCTGTCACACAATAATGAGTTGCAAGAAACTAGAGACATATTTAACTCTTTTAATTAAATGGGTCATAATGTATATCAGAAATACATGTGACTTTTTTGACAACTTTTTCCCTGTTTAGGCAATACAGAAAATCATAACTGGCAAATCTCTTCTAAAGTCTGATATTTCACCATATGAACTGAAACAGTTGGAGTGATGGGGAGATGGAGTGAGCTGTTAGCTGGATGTCAAACTTCAGCGGCTGATATGTCAAAGTTAATCTTCAAGAGACGTGTTGATGTCGTAAGTTGTGTATTAATTACATGTAATGTAAGTGTAACAAAGTTACCCAAAACCTTTTGACTTGTTACCCAAAAAAATAAAGTTAAATGTTTTCTGATGATCACCGCAGGTTATGGCTTTGGTATCAATGTGAACTGTGACTAGTTCAACCAAAAGACATTTGAAGGATTGTTAATTGCCAAAGAGCACAAAGACTTTCAGAAGTATCCACTAGTCAATTAGAAAAATGTGTAAAAATAGGAGGAATGAAAAAAGTAAACAGAAATTATCCATGCTTCAAATTATTATCTTATTGTCATCTTGTAAGTCCTCATATTTACCCTGGGACAACCACTGTATTAAAATATGATGCGAACATTCTGTATTTGTCATAAAATGTCTGATCATACTATGTATAAAACATTTATATTCATGCCAAACAGTTAAAAAGAAGATGGTGTAAACAAGAGAAAATTACATTTGGAATAAAGGCATTGCAGTGGTCATAGTCAGTTGACTGCAAGCTCAAAAAGATGCATCAGTCTTAACATATCCATCTGTTGGATTATAGATTGGACCCTACATTTGCAGTAATTTGGTCTGAAAAGTATAAAATGACACTATCATATGTTGTGCTGTCCCAAACTAAATGTAAGAATTTGATAATGTTTCAGCAGTTAGATAGGTTGTGCAGCTGCTCACCATTTTCTTATCAGAGGAGAAACCTACAGCCACCCAGCCGTCTGTGTCTGCGCTCATCTCATACTCCACATCTGTCCCGATGCGACGATAACTCAGAAAGTAGTCACACGTCTCTGCATCACACCCCGGCTTCCCATATCTGTGCACACACATATACGTATAAGCACTCACACACATGCACGACACAGATCTCAGTTGTGATGGTGAGGTTCAGAATATCATAATAATGTAAAGGCCAAACTAGGGCACGAGATGGTGGAGAATGGTAGATCCATGTTTAGCTCCAGCTTTCTGAAGTCAGTCCACAGCATCTAGGATAAAGCAGCCCGGGGGAATACAGCTGCACTGGAGCTCTGTTTTCAGAGAGAGCTGGAAGATGACGAATTCGTCTCTAACCTTATGCAGCCTTTGGTTACTCCACAGTCACTGACTTTGATCTTGGCGAAGGGATCCACTGGTGGGGCGGTGGGGAAGGGGTAACCTGCAAAAATGCAAAATCAGCACTCTGTTGGTTCCACCACACAAAGATACAACTGATGCTTATTTTCCAGACAGTCAAAGGGCCAACTAGGGGGAGGCCATCTGCACTGTGTGTGTGTGTGTGTGTGTGAGGAAGAGAGGGGGTGGGCAGATACCACAGGGAGCTGGCCTGGGTGCTGAAAGGCCTTGCACAGTGGACACAGGTTGGAAGTAAGACAAAACAAACAGCTCATGTCCAGTTTCCTTTCATGCTACAAGCCTTTATGTTATAAGTTTGTTTATTGCACACTACATGTAAACAAAATCCAACAACTTGACATCTCTAGCACAATGCACGGTCCTTCCTTACCGTCGTCGGACAGATATCTGGACTCCAGGAACTCAGAGGCGAAGGTACTGTAGGAGTCTTTGTGAGGCTCCTGGTGTCCCGGCTCTCCGTGCTCCCCGTGGCCGGCCCTGAGTGCTCCCTCATCGGTGGGGCTCGGCGCGACCCCCCACCATCCGCTCTGGATCGACAGCAGCATCAGCTGCACGAGCCTCCGCAGGAAAACCATGTCCAAATGATGTTTGAAAGGGCGATTAAAAAAGCGACTAAGACAACCTGTAATCAAATCGGATCCTCATTGTTTTAATTTGGGTATTTTCGCCGGTATCCATCGCAGCGTCACCAAAAATCATCTCCGCATCCTGGCTGCCTGTTTGGCTGTTTACTATGAGGGATGCGGGGGGATTCAGCGCCGATGACCGCGTGATTACAGGCTAATCCAACCCAAAATTACCCGGATTTGTAACCGCACCATCTAATTCAAACACACGCCCGCAATCCTCTTTGAAATTTGAATCGAAATGCCCATTAAAGCTAATTATTTTATTTTAGTCGGAGTATTGACTGAATGGTTTCGCCCGGCCTCCCTCTCCTCATCCTCTCCAGTCAACCACACTGTCAACCACGGTCCAACATCCAATGAGGAGCCGCTACGTGCAGTTATCAGGATCAATCAATCGGGCATACTGCCCCACAATCAGAGATCCAGGGGCATTTCCAGGGCAGTTCACGCTCAGTCTTTCAGAGGCTTGTAGTATGGACCGTGTCTGCTCGTGCTATGCTCAAAAAGCAGGTGCACAGGTGAGCAAAACAAAAGAATGAACGGGCTTAAAGAAATACATTAATTGATCACAGTTGAAATAATGTTACTGTCATTATCTCTTCATATTTTATAGTTTGTTCACTTACATTTTCTGTAGATCTCCGCATGTGAAGGTTTAAATGCTGTTACAAGCCCTCTCCACACTGCCGAGAATAAAACCCTACTGGAGAAATCACGTATTTATTTTTGTCTAAATGTAGCTACATTCAGATTTACTGTGTTTGTATTACAGTGCGTGTAATGTGATCTAAAATGCTGAAATTATCCCATAAAATACAAAACCACGTTTGGTTGTTTTCCTTATTTTGTCCTAATTTTAACGATATATTAACTGAAAAAAGATGTCAGGTTTATTTGAAAAATGCATGCAGTCTTGTATGCACTCTCTGAGTGAATTTCCAAATTCATACACAGTTTATAACCAGTCATGAAAGGATGAATGTGCATTGTTTCACAGTTTTGGATGCTCTGTCTGTCTCAGTTGTTGTACACAGTCCTGCCACTTGATGGTGATATAAAGCCACGGTTTGAACTTACACACTCTTCTCTCTGTTTTATACCAGAAAACATCACAGCTTTCCAACACAGGCAGTGCAATATGTAATATCATGGACCGTTGTCGATTAGATATACGTCTCCGGACCAGTGAATGACAAATTAAAAGTCACTTAAGTGTATGTAATTACATAACAGCTGATAAATCCTGGTAAATGACTGGTGAAGGTGAATGTAAGAAATGTGTAGTATCCGTAGTCATTTGATAGATGACTGCTGTGACTGTAGCAGAAATCCTAACTGATAAAGACACGTAGGGGCGACACTGGATCTCTGTCCAGCCATCATCATTGTCTAATTTCCTCAATGCTTAACAGATTATCTCAAAGCAATCTAAACTTGAATCAGGTTCTTATGAATCATAATGATGACACTGTGACACTTAAATATTATTATTATCACACACCACACCTTTATAAGCAGGTTTGTGCTTCAGATGTATTAAAATCACTTTCATTGATGAAATATATGACATAAGAAGTTACTTTAATTCGTTACCTTTGTTCTGTAGTTGGATAAAAACTTTTTAGCAGGTGAGGGAGGCACAAGTAAGGCTGAGAGACTTTGCTGTTCACACCCGTATCCTGTAGGTGATGCTGTTGTCACACAGTCATGACTGTCAGAGAAATTAAAGGCTGACTGACAGCCATAATCACACACTTTCAGAGGCACATCCCAGCAAGAAATAATACAGTAATAACACCCTTAACAATATAAACGCATAGCATGTGATCACTTTATCACTTTTCCCGTGCATGTTCCAGCATGTGTGTGCATACCTGCTGGACTGTTAGCAGGTCTGACGGGAATCCACTCGCATGCATGCAAAACACATGTGCTTTTAGTGTCATGCCTGTGAACATACGTGTGTGCACATACTAGAGTGCGTGACCTTTAACCCCTCATCTCTTCACACCGGCTGTCTCTGCAGACACAAATCAACCTGATCAATCGCCCCTCTTGTTCTCGATCCGCCCAATTATCCCTCGTTTATCCTCCTATTATTTCCACTTCTACCCCGGCCCTCTCTCTCTCTCTCTCTCTCTCTTTCTCTCTCTCTCTCTCTCTCTCTCCATCCCAATTACCATTCTGTGTAGGGGGCAATGCTTGCTGGGTAATGAGGGACTCTGGGCGTACCAATCTTATCGTAATAGCCTTAAAGGACCACTCATTAACACAAACACTCTTCTCTCTCTCTCTCTCTCTCTCTCTCTCTCCTCTGTCTCTGTCTCTCTCTCTCTCACACACACACATCTGTCCTCACACATCATGCCAGAGAGAGAGATGGAGTGACAGAAAGAGAGAAAGAGTGAGGGACTTGATGGAAGTAGTAAGAGAGAGAGAGAGAGAGGAATGAAACAGAGGAGAGGAAGGGGATGCTGGGAGAGAAGAGATGAGGAGTGGGTGAGGCAGGCAGGCAGGCAGGCAGGGGAGGTGGGGGGTGGCTGGTAAATGTCAGCGGTGTGTCTCCTGGGCCTGATAGACGAGTTAGTGACAGGAGAACAATGGCCGCTGGATCCATTCAGAAACACAGCTGCTGAGTGCATGCCTGGATCCGTCTTCTGCTTAGCCATCAACCAGCACTTGTAAAGGCAGAGATAAACACATACACACACGTAAACACGCTAACAGAGAAAAAGCGTGGTCGGTGCCGGCTATTGTAGGTCCAGACAGGACACACAAGGTAAGCCCTGGATGTTAGGGAGGGATCAGATGTGGATGGCTTAGTCAGGGCTGTCAGTCAATAACAGCCCCTGTAGACTCATGATGACTGGCCAATTGAACATACGTCCTGCATACTCATATCTACTCTGCAGCTGGTTCTTCTGCTTCCTCTGTCACCATAAGGATAACGCTTGTAATATTTTATATTTTTCTTATTGTAAACAAATCGTATCAGGACCAAAACTAACAATGGATTGTTCTTATTTACAGGATTGTTTGTGTTGCCAAAGTCTGGCTCAGCATATTTCTCTGTGAACACAGAGCTTGTTTTCCAAAAATTACAAATGCATAAATCACATGCTTATGAGTGACATGTTACTTCATCAGGACAAACATGAGCGCTGTTAATTTCTGAGCCGATCCCAAATATAACCCCACATTATTCTTCTTTCACAACACTTACCATTGTTCAGTATTTCCAGAATCTTCCAGACTTTATTTTAAGGCAAAATGTGTTAATACAAAACAAGTACAGTGATATGTCACTTCCAGCTGACACACATACCCACCATACCCATTTTTATTGCGCAGTACTACACAGTACTCTGTTTTCATCGAGATCGTCTGGAAATACCTTCAGAATGAACTACCAAACCACCCTCTGGGTTTTTCCAAAGATCACCAGGTATTTATTTATTTTTCATAAGAAACTGTTCTACCTAACCCTAACCCTCCGTCCCATTGCAGTAAAATTATCACCAGTGCACCAAATGTGTTTCTCACCAACAAATGCACTGTTTACATCTTTTGAAATTAAAGTCTCCAGCTAGAGACAGGTCGGTTTTCTCTGCCTCTTTCTTGCCTCTCCAACATCTACAAAAAATATCTCATTCCTTTTGTTCTGTTACTGTTTGGTGGCTCGTGGTTAATACTGTATGCGTAGTAGTATCGCAGAGGTCTAAACTCAATGATGACACCTCCCACCTCATTCTCTGTCGGACAGGGGCTAGATCAGTTATCGACTCAACCCCTCCTATAACGGCAAGCTATTACCTCTGTCTCTAACTCTCTCTCTCTCACACACAAACAGTCATAAAGCAGGTCTGTGATCTAGCTGCAGGCCTCACCACCCCCAGGGCTTCATTTAGGAGTTGTCAGAAATCACTTTACTCACAGAGGACTGTAAACACTATTGGCATGTTCTTTTGTCTGCAGAGCCAATGCACCTCCGCCCCCAACCCCTCCCACTTTCTCACGCATCTTTACGGCCTGCTGTCTCCGTATTACACACGGTGAGCAATTCTCTCTAACAGTGGGATATGAACAAGAACATGCCTGTCTTTGTCTTATTTGCATACATCACTTGGTTTGTGCAGTTTGTCTGTTGGGGGTCTCTGTGTGTACCGAAGGATGAGAGGTTCCATTGTGCTGATGAAATGTTTGCTTTAGAGATAAGGAGGCACCGACGAGACATCGATCAGCACTCATTAAACACCTCCAACTGCTGCGACACACGCATGCATACAAACACAGAGGCACACATTTGGCCACATGAGCGCCTCCAGCTGACAAACAGACAAATTATTTGAGCTCCGAATGTGTTTGATGCCATTCCAGCCTCTCATACACACGCTGGTATCTTGCCAAGTGAGTGACTCTTGAAGCATGTATTGACAGATGACTTCAAATGCTTGTTGTCAGTAGACTTATCCATTAAGCTGTGACACTGCTCTCTCTCCACATAGACACGCCGACTGGCCAGGGCCTTAAGCAGTGATTATGGTGTTGGGCAGTGGGAGCTGAGGGCTGCACCGTCATTAGTCCGGTTAATCAGAGCCTTGCTCCAGGTTAAGCTCCGCAGCCTCGAGAGACGGGCTGATGAGCTGAGAGCCGTGCCCAGCCTACAGTTCTCAGGTCTGGGCTCCAGCGGCTCCCCCTGGCCCCTGCCTGCTCCA